>OY482671.1:148710611-149310611 GCA_960531455.1 Urophora cardui | reverse complement strand
TTGAAAGATGTAACAAATGGAAAAGGAAATAATGAAATAAGGATAAAAACAAAGATAGTAACAGGAAAATGAGTGACATTTATAACTATGTACGTTAAGTTGAAATAAAAAGAATGAATTTGAGTGAATTATATAAATATATTAAAATTTTACTTTAGTTAATTGTAAAAATGATGCAAGTTGAGTGATTTTGGTTTGATTGTTGCCTCTGAAAACCTCCTCAAAGTTGTAGTTGTTTTTAAAAATATCAAATTTGGCACGTAATTGGCTATGATTTCTGCACAAGAAGGTTTGGTGGTAGTAGTTATCGGTTTGTCCACATGAACAACGAGTGGAGTTTATAGCTTTTATTTTGAATAAATATTGTTTATCGTATGTATGTCCGGTAAGTATTCTGTTTATAGTTTTAATTTCGGTTGTCTGCAAGGAGGAGTTTTTGAACCACGTTTTGTTCTTCCTGGTTGGGTAAGTAGTGGCAAAAAGATTTGGTTTGGAATTAGAAAAGTTTAGAAATTTTTGATACCAGTTATCAAAAATTTGAGTTTTAATCAGTTTGGTAGCCTCATCAATGGTAAGTTTATAATTTTTAAGAGGACTGTTGGTTGTTGCATTTTTAGCAATGTCGTCAGCTTTTTCGTTGCCTGGAATACCTTTGTGACTAGGTACCCAAACAATGTCGATGTTAGAAAATGATTGGCTATGAATTAGATGGTGAATACGGAATGAAAGGTTATTGGTAAGTTTAGGGTTACGAAGTGCTTGGCATGACCCGAGGCTATCTGTGAAAATTACAATTTTGTTATAGTTGTTGTTTTTGGCTATAAGAATTGCTTCTTCAATGGCAATTAGTTCGCCAAAAACTGATGATGATTTGAACGGCAGTTGAAATCCGTGTTCAGAATTGGAAGAGTAATCAAAAATACCACATCCGGTTGATTGGTGTGATAGTGAAGTATCGGTAAAAATAATATGAAAATTAGAATTTGTATATTCACTTAGAATACTTGAAAATTGAGTAATGATGGTAGAGTTGGGTGTGTTATGTTTACTACCAGGAAAGAGTTGGTCACGAATTACTAAATTGGAGGTGGGAATGGGGAGGCCAGGATCAACAGTGTCAATATTTTCCAGGATGGGAAGGAAGGTGTTAAAAACAGATGTGTAACTGGAGTTGGCGTTAGGGTTATTAATAATGGCGTGCATTATTGGTTCCTGAAAAGCAAAAATTTTAATAAGTTCTCTAGCTGTTAGCCAGATGGATCTTTCATTGGCAGGTAATTCATTTGCAAGGGCATATAGGGTAGGGATGGGAGTAGATGGAGTAACTCCGAGACATCTACGCAAAAATTTATTTTGAAGTGTAATGATTTGGTTAGTGGACGACTTTGGACTATTGGACAATGTGGTGGAAGAGAATTCAATTTTAGATCTGACAAGGGATTTGTAGATGTTGAGAGCTTTTTGTGGGTGGAGACCTGATTTGACATTAGTGAGATATTTGAAGAAGTTAATATTGTTAGAAGAGCTATTGAGTACAGATTTATAATGATCCTTGACTGTAGATGAGCTATTTATTATTCTGCCTAGAATTTTGATATTGGAAACTTGTGAAAGTCTATTGCCATTGATATTTAAATCTAAAGTTTGTTTGGTACCTCTTTTTAAGTGAATTAATTGAGTTTTAGAAGAGTTGAAACTTAAGTTGAGTTGAGAACAGACGCTAGCAAAATTATTTAAGGTTGATTGGAGATTAGCTTTCGCTTCAGAAAGTTTGTAGTCAGCAGCAATGAAATAAAAATCGTCAGCGAATTGGAAGATTTCAGTATGGCTGTTGGATAATTTGTGTAACTGTGCAGTATATATGTTGAAAAGAATCGGGGAGAGGCAACTCCCTTGGGGAAGACCATTGTAAATCACAGTACTCTGGTTACCCAATCTTAATTCTCTGCGTGATAAAAAGTTTGTAATCCATTCGACATACAGGACATCAAGCTGTAAGTTGATAAGAGACTCTTTAAGAATGATTATGTCCACGCAATTGTAGGCGTTAGATATATCAGTTGAACATAGGATGACCTGTTTTTTTTCTTTTTTATAAACAGCGATCTTGTGTAAAATGTGGTTGACACATTTAGAGGCTGATTTATTTGCTCTGAAGGCAAAAGAGTTAAATGGAATTAGGTTATTTGATTCGAGATATGAATTAATTCTGTTTTTGATGCAAGTGTTGATAATTTTTAAGAGAACGGGAATAAGAGAAATAGGTCTGTAGTTTTGAACAAGAGAAAGATCGAGGTTTTTTTTGGGAATTGGGACTATTTTGGTGTATCTCCAGTGTTCAGGAATTTGGTTGGAAAGCAGGATATCATTAAATATAGTTTTGAGGTTGTTAAGAGTTATATCAGGTAGTGCACGGATCATTTCGTAAGAGATGCCGTCGACTCCCGCCGCCGAGTTTTTCTTTTTATTAAAAAGAATCGATTTAATTTCCTCAAAGGAAATTGCAAGTTCAGGGTTGAATTGGAAAGGGGTGTTAGATTCGAGGGGTATTGAGTGTTTGGGAACTTGGTTGTTGAGTATGTCGAGGAATTGTCTGTTATAGTCTTCGCACCATTCAGTATTAGCGCTGGCAGAATAGTCGCCTCTCAGGGATTTGACAAATCTCCATGCACTATTACCTGAGCTGAGATCTAATTGATCAATTTTGTTTGTGAAGTTGGCTTTCTTAGCTTGTTTGACTGTTTTTTTCCAAGTTTTTTTTGTTGCAATTAAATTATCGAAATTAATAGGATTTGGAGCTATTTTGGCTTTTTGAGATGCAATTCTGAGAAATCTGTAAGCTTTATCAACCTCCTCGTTCCACCACGATTTGGGAGTTCTGGTCGTATTAATCGGTCGGGTTGCATAGCGAATTTCATCGCCCATTGAGTCTTCGAATTCTTTGAGGGAAGAGTCGCATGTAAGTTCTTTTAAGGAATTTAGCAGTTTTTTTTTTGACATAAATTTGGTAATTCTGGTGTGAATTGAGATGTTTTCGATACTAATGGGGAAATGGTGACTGCCACCAATTCTGGTGCGGTCGACTGTAAATGTACATTGAGTGTTTACATTAGTAAATGCGAGATCGAGGACTGAACCAGTGTTGGAGTGCATGTCCTTTTGAAATGTGTATGAGCCATTATTGATATTGATGAAATTGGATTGACGGATAAGATTAACCAAATTTTTGCCCCTACATGAGTCGATTGAATCTCCCCAGTTTGAGGCTCTGGCATTGAAATCACCGATTAAGAATACGTTATTGAATGGTTCGAGAAAATTGATAAGTCTGGAGAATTCGTTTGAGAAGGTGCTTATATTAAGGTTTGGTGGAAAATAGACACTGCAAATAGTGATGTTAGGGTTAAGATTTTTGGTTTCTATTATAAGTATATCAAAAGGTGTATTAAATGGGATTTTATGAAATTTGATGTTCTTTTTGATGGCTATGGCTACACCGCCGTATCCATCATTACGGTATTTTTTGCAAATTTTGAAATTAATAATGTTACGGTGAGTTGAGTTACGTGAGTGAAAAATTTCGCTCAGACAAGCGAAATCAAAGTTGTATTTATTTAAGTAATATTCTATTGTATCTATGTTTGCTTTTAAAGATTGCACATTATATTGAAGAATTTTCATTATGTGAGGTATTAAGTGAACTGTGGAGTATATCCAGGCTGTCTTTGTTTGAAATTATGTTATTAAAGTTACCTCTAAGGGAAGAAATCTGTTCTTTGAAATTTTTATTATTACAAGTTATTGCCATCTGTTGTGATAAGCTGAAGAGTTGGTTGAATAATTTTTCGAATTCGGATACAATGTTTTTTTGATACTCAGGGGTGTTATAAACAGGAACGTTATGGGAGATGGGATTTTTTCTTATAAAAATGGGCGCTTCCTTCGGTGGCGGAGTATGGAATCTGTTCGAATTTTTTTGCTTAAGTACCGAGCTAAATCTCTTCCTAAGGGGGTTGTTACAAATATTTTCCTCTTTATCCACAGTTTCAGTGATTTGAAGGGGGGGAAATTCAGCATCTTCGTTTTGAAGTAGTTCAAAACGGTTTCTAGGATAGTAAGCCTCCAAAACTTCCTTTCTTGACATTTTTTTTATAGTTTTTATTTTGTTGATTCTAGCCTCCTTTTCCCAGTGGGGACATAGATCTTTGTTTGTCGAATTGTGCCCGGAGTTGCCACAAAGTATACATGTTACGGATTTGCAAGATAGGTCTTTACATTCTGTTTTGCCACACATACGACATCGTGGCTTACCTTTGCAGGAAAATTTCGAGTGGCCAAGTCTGCCACAGCGATCACATTGTCTTAAAGAGGGTATAAAAAAATTAACATCAAGTCTAGTGTGGTTAAAAAAAACTTTTTTGGGAATATCCTTGCCTACAAAACCGATTTTTACGGTGGTTGTTGGTGTATATTTGACTGAAATTTCTCCGTTAATTTCTATTTGATCTTTTCTTTGGAATCTTTTAACAGATCTAATATCAATTGGCGTTTTTGTGTCACGGAAAATTTCTTCTTCGGTATAACCGAGGGGAACACCCCTTACAACACCGAAGGTTTCTAAAGCAGTTCTGGGAACATAGGATGTAAAACCTCTTTTTAATATTTTAGGATTTAAGATAAAATTGTTTGCTGCATAAGCGTTTTTAAAAGTAACTTTATAAAGTGTTCTGCCTACCGTATAGATTTCGTCTAAGTCTTTGATTTTTAGGTCTTTTATTTCTGAATACAGGGTTAAGCCATTTGTGACTTTTTCCTTATATATAGAGGGGTTTTTTGAAACATCTACGAGCACAAAAATGTCTCCATGAAAGTCGTCTGGGTATAAATTTGTTTGTGTATCTGAAATATTTTTGTTCGAACTGTATTCAGTATTTAATGTTTTATTTTCATTAGTTTCATATACCGAAACTTTGTCTTTTGCCACAATGGCAGGGGAGTTTTTTCCTAACATGTCGTGTGTTTCAATTTCATCCGTATCAACAAATGATTGATTTGCAATTTGTGTGACGTCATTAGAATTGGCGGAATTTTTGCCGCCAATTTTATCAGACAAGTCAACATCCATACCAACTGAGTTGTTGCTGGAATGTTCTACATATGTTTTTTCATGTTGCACCGAATTAATTACTTTTTTATTGTTACCGCGAAATTCCACCAAACCCTCTTTGGACATTTCAAAAAAACCAGTGACATTGGATACACTGTCGATTTTTACCTTTTTTTTTGTTCCTCCTTTATTTTTAACATCATTGGCCGCTGCCGACCAAATGGCCGGCAGCTCCATATTTCTACAACCGCTGTTTGGTGTCTTAGAAGACACCTTTTCTTTTTTTTTGATTGCTTTGGGCAACCTGAGGAGATTTACTAACAGCTAATCAATTAATAGCTAGAGGCAAAATCACTCACCTGGTTAGGATACACTCAGTAAGAGAAAAATTTATAAAGATTAAAAAATAGAAAAAGAAAGTGCACTGATTAAATTATGGACTGTACTATTGAGAAAAATTTACTCCACACTTAAAAGAAAAGCACAAGCACGATGTAAACTGTCCGAAAGTCGATGTCCGAATGTGGTGCTATACACTATGGAAAAAAACCACAATGCAAAAATCAGCTGCAATGGGATTGGCCCAGTTTACGCCAAAATTAAAATGCCCATGGTCAAATTTATACTATTGCATTTCTATCACAGCGCAAAATGAGGGAGCGGGAGAGCACACTCACAGTCTCAATTTGGTAATTATCTAGTTTACGGTGCAACGGCTAAAACTCGTCAATTTTTAACAAGCGGGAGCTTAACTTTTTTATTTCAATAAAAAGTTATTAACAAAAAACGTTTTCATTTTTCGATTGCTTATTACACCCACACGAACACGCAAATTCAATCTATTTTTTTACCATTTCACGCCCAAAATGTGCTAATATGTTGCAAATAAATATAATATTTTAGTTAAACCCAAAGTACAAGTAAAGAAACTACGCCAATTTCATCAATATAGTGCGTAGCGTTGCCAACTAACTTTGTGACAGTTCAATTATCGCTCGAAAAAAGTGAAAGAATCTCAATTGTTTACTTTGGTTTTATTAAAAAATAGTATTTATTTGCAACATATTAAATAATTTTGGGTGTGATGTAGTAAATATGAAGAATGTATTATCCCATGGTAAAGAAATAAGCTGAATTTGTGTGTTCATGTGTGTGTAATGAGCAAGCAATAAATGATAATGTTTTTTGTTAATAACTTCTTATTGAAATAAAAAAGTTAAGCTCCGCCTTCTGATTCGTGTTCCTCAGATCGAAATGCGTCGATTGATACCCCTATTTTCAAAGAAGGAACTATTTTAGTCGTTGCACCGTAAACTAGATAATTACCCTCAATTTTTACCATGATTCAGCGCTGGCACCAAACCAACGTGCAACCAATCTCAGAGGGAATTAAAATTGAAAATTGAGAGAAAGTGTATTTGACCATAGTTATTTTGATTCTGGCGTAAACTGGGCCACTGGAACAGCTGATCCCATCCAAGTATATCTGCCATTTTTACGAACACTGTCGGCGGTAACGAAATGACGTTTTCGGCAAATCGGCATTATGAATACCGACGGCGCGCCGAATCTTTCGAAGTTCGGTAAATCGGCATTATGAACACCGAATGAACGAACATTTTGACAGTTTTTCGTGCCGAAATTTGCCGCAAGTATTTGGTTGCGGCGATATTAACAAAATATCAAAAATTACAATAAAAGTTTAAGTAAATTATGTAAATGCATGCATGAAGTTGTAATAGTGTTAGTGAGTGTGAATATATGTAAATACATTAATCAACCGGTCGCGAGAAGCCACAAAAATGGCGTGGGTCCATTGCATTTTCCACCGCGATTGAATTGCTGTTATATGCAAAGAAAAAATTGTGAAATGATAAGAAGAGTGATTTACGTGCGTATGTAGGTTTTGGAAATTAAAATATATTTTCACCCAAGAATAATAATGCATTTTCTGAAGTTGATAATTATTGTTTGACTACTATAAAAAAGCAACTAACGAATTATGAATGTGTATTACCAACAATTTACCATTTTAGTAAAAATTTTCGTCTCAATAAAGACGCGTTCAAATAAATATTGCAGGTGGTGGAAGGTCGGCTTCAGTATAATGCGCCCGCCGTATTTATTTTCAAACCACTAAGAATGTTTCAATGAATCCTTCAGGAAAAGTTCTGTGAATGATTATTTTACTAGTTATAACACTCCCGACTACGCAGAATTACTGTAAATCTCTCCAGATCTAACTCCAGAAAGGGAGTTCTGTCGGCTGATGGTTACTTTTCAAAGCGCGGCAGCCTTCGCAATGCATAAGGGTGCTCTGCGCCAAAATACTGTGTTATTAATGAACTATAAGTTTCCGCAAGATTTCGTTTGCATTTTAGTTATCTATCAGAAACAAAAATTCCGTTGCCGGGTACATTGTTATTGAAATTTTCCTCTGTTTTTGTATAAAATTTGCTTTTATGTAGTTCAAAATAATTCTATGAAAAACAGAAAAAAGGACAAGGTAAAGATTTCTTTCACGAAAAATTAAGACTATTTTTTTTATCTTCAGCCTGTAATTAAATTTACGCTTGTTTACTTAAAGTAAAGGATTGCTATGATCTCTCAAAAACTTTCTTTCGTTCAGAGAAATCCTTTGCTCCTCTTCCTCTACTAATAAAGCTGCTATCGCAATAGAATCCATTATTTTATTATTTAAATAAATTGTTCTTAGTAAAATAAAGTAAAAATGTTGTTGGTTTTATCAAAAAGATAAGAAACCTGAGAAAAACCCGCTCAATTTCGCATCAGCACTTGGTAACGCTGATTCGAACATAGTTCATATAGTTGGCAACACTTAGCTTCGAACCGACGGGGTAGCTGATACGATTTTCGAGGAGTTCGGCTACGTGGCTTTCGGCGTTTCGGTAGTTCGTTCGGTGTTCGTGATACTGGCACTGAAGTATCGACGATTGCCGATTGCACTAACAAAAAAAAAATAATCACACATATACACTGCTTGACAATCCAGATTGTCAGTGGCCAAGGACCTTTACTTGATCAATATAAAGGTCCTCACAAACAGAAGCGATACGATACAGCCCACAAACCAAAACGCGATCAATTGTGCCGGACGCGATACCCACGCGATACGATTTTGGTTTGTGGGCTGTATCGTATCGCTTCTGTTTGAGCATGGCTTAAAGGTATCTTAGCTATCCCGCCATTTGAGTTTCATAATTTATTTCAGTAATTTAAATTCAAATTTCTAAAAAAATAATTTTTGAAATTGTTATTTTCATTTAGTTTGAAGTTTAATGTCAATCAAATTGTTTTTGAGGGAGTATTTGTCTCTTTTCAACGTACAGAAGAATTGTTTTTGCGCTATTATAACTCTGACGAGTTTTATGGCCGAGCTTCTCTCCCAATTCGAGGTGTGCTCCTTTTGTTTTTCCTACCATTGGACAGTTTTATGCCGGCTCCGAACGGTGTCATATAGGCATGAGGAAAGCAAACCATTTATTTGAAAAAAAAAAAAAATCAGCAGCCTTTATATGAAAGTATTCACTGATGCCTCCTCATGATGAATTTCATCAGTGATTCATAAAGGATTCATTTCAGATTTTTACTGCTGGGTATATGTTGTATATGTTTCTTCTTCTTTTTAGTTCTTTTGAAGTGCAGCCAAGTTTCATTATGAGCCGGATTGTTTCAGTAAAAATTTATCTTGATCCAGACCCAGATGTAATAACTGAAATGCCACTAATATATCGATATTTTTAAAATAATACAGCCGCTAATAAGGCATTTCAGTTATTACATCTGGGTTTGGGTCAAGATATATTTTTACTGAAACAATCCGGGTCATAATGAAATTTGGCTGCACTTGAAATAAGGTAAAAAGAAGAAGAAATATCAACAAACCATTTGTGATTTGAGAAAGTAAAAAAAAAAAAAACAAAATAAAAAATCATGGATCAGAAATTATTTGATGTAAATTTATATAGAATTTAATTATATGACCTTTATACTCACATTTTATGTGTTGCTTCCATAATTTGTTTTGTTTTTTCACGGCGCCTGAATGAAAAATATAGTCGACAGCTGCTTGTGAATATACATATACAAAGATATACCCCGCAGTAAAAATCTGAAATGAATCCTTTATGAATCACTGATGAAATTCATCATGAGGCATCAGTGAATACTTTCATATAAAGGCTGCTGAATTTTTTCAAATAAATGGTTTGCTTTCCTCATGCCTATAAGACACTACGTGTTTTCTCTGGTATTTTTGGTTTGGAAAACCCACCGAAAGTCAAAATACAAAAACAATTCTTCTGTACGTTGAAAAGAGACAAATACTCCCTCAAAAACAATTTGATTGACATTAAACTTCAAACTAAATGAAAATAATAGTTATTTCAAAAATAATTTTTTTTGGAAATTTGAATTTAAATTACTGAAATAAATTATGAAACTCAAATGGCGGGATAGCTATGTATTCCATGTTATAAGTGCGCAGTATAATTTTTCTTCCGGACTTCTTCTTTCCCCTTACGGCCAAAGCAGAAGCTTACAAGAGGCAAATTTAAAATTTGTATCTCCATATATTTTTTATTTTAAATATAATTTATTTTATAGTTCTCAAATTAAAAAATTTGTCAGAAAAGCTGCCGAATGTCAAAAAACTCACCGAAATACAAGCTGGCTCGTTGGTTTTTAACCGCCTAGATGGTATTTTGTTGGTATTTCGTTTGGTTTTTTCAATATAGCTTGCTCGCTTGCACCAACGCAAAACTATAGTGATGAATATTCAACAAAGAATCATCAATGATCATTTAGCAGTGAAACAAATTTACTGCAGGGTATATGTATATATATGTATACATACACAAATGTCACTTTTTAGTTCTGCCAAGTCAAAAAAGCACTGTGCTGCCAAATCAGCACGGAAAAAACAAATCGAACAGGGCGGATCAGAAATTGAACCAGCAATTTTCTGGTTTAATCGAGCTGAAATCGTTGTTGTTGCATTTACATGGAAAAATTTTTATCTGGGTTAGGATCACCGTATGTGAAATACGGCTATTGGTATATCGATATATATCGCCCAATCCTAGAAGAAAAATTAACCTTGCAATTTGTGCACAAATTACTCGTCCTTTCCTATATATATGTAAAAATAAAACAAAACAATTAAAATGGTTAAATGCGCTGTACCAGGTTGCGATGAAATGCATAGAGCGAATGGCAGTAAACGTTTCTCGTTTACTTTCCCCCAAAAAGAAGAACTACTGCAAGAATGGCTTAAAGCACTACCCACAATTAAGAAACCAGTTAAAAAGTCTTGGCGTGTTTGTCAATACCACTTCCAAGACGACGATATCTTAGATGCATTCAGTCATACAATTGGTGGTGAAGTGTTTGTAATAGAAAGAGAAAGGAAAAGGCTGAAACCAAATTCTGTGCCCACTAAAAATCTTCCTAGCGGTAATGGCAATGTATGTACATATGTACTCATCAATTGCTAGTGATTTTACAACTCTTTCAGTGAACAATGGGTCATTAATAAAAGCCAAGCATTTGGTTTTGCTTAGATTTCAGAGCTTTTACTCAAATTTTGAAATTTAGTTCATACAATTAAATTTTGAGTAAAATGTTCAACATTACTGGTTTTTGTAGCACTGGCTCAGTTTAATCGCATTATATAAGCATCCAATTTTATAACGTTATTTTTTTCAGGTCCCAATCACAAATACCGCTGTGACGAAATCTGAAAACCGATTAGTGAAAAAGAGTAAAGATATGCCCAGTAAAAATATAGCTGCACCCATTAAAAATATGAAAAGAACTCGCCAGGAAGAGAATGAAGGAGAGGAATGGAAAAGACAAAACGTAGTACAAATCCAAAAAAAAAATCAGCAGAGAGAAAGAAGATTCGATAAGAAAGTTTTTTCCATACATTCAAACATTCCAAATGAAAAAGCACAGATATCGGTATCCTTATACGATGGAAATATATCAACAAGTAACCGCGTAGAGATTCAAATGGATAATGGAAAGGAAATAACAACAATAAATGCAACAGCAGCAGATGATGACACATTCGAAAATTTATTCGATAATGTGTTTGAAGTTGTTTTGCCTACAACGCTATGGGGTGTGCATCGATCTCCAAATCAAAAACGTATTATGTTTGTCTGTATTGATGAAGACCAATTGAATATAAATAAAATGTTGACTGTAGATAACACGGGTGTTGTGAAAACCTATTTAACAACACATTTAGTACGAGAAGAAAGCTTCTCGCCAGACCGTACTCTAACCATAGAACACTTATCGGATATGCTAGCTGAATTAGATTATAAGCAGATACATACGTGAATGTTGATTTTATATTTACTATATTTTTGTATAGTTATCCAATTAAGTTTTTATAATAAAAAATTAGAAAAATAAAATAAAGTACATAAAAACACAGAAATCTTGCACAAGTCAATATTAAAAATATATATGTACAATAGCGATCAAAATATGAGCCAACCAAACCGTAAAAAAAGCACTGCTAACAAAAATTGGGCCTTTAGATTAGAATTTCTCGATTTTTGTACAAAGGTGGTAAGGAACATACAGGATGACTATACATATTCACATTCAGACTTCGCTGCATATGTGTTGATCCACACAAAAGCTAATACATATAAAAATTAAAAATTATTACAAAATGTGTCCACTACTAGTTCAGTGCTCGCAGCTATTCTTATATATGTATGTATGTACATGTTTGTATGCTCTAGCTAAAAAAAAAACTCCTTTAATCAGTTTGCACTTTTAAAGCAGCAAATTCGGCGCTCAATATTTTCATGACATCGGCATGCTTGAGATCGGGGCGCTTGTATTGCTTATAATTGTCCTTAACAAATTTGGCAAAACCAGTCGGTTCACGAACGGGTGTCGGCGCAATATTTCCATCTTTATCTTTCTTATTCAAAAAAATCTCAATAGCTCCATGACAAAAAGCGCAGCGTATATTCTCCACCTTTTTTGATTTTGAATGGGCATATGATCTATGTGAATACGTAAAAAAATGAAGCAAATTAATTAACATTATTACTATGATATACATATGTATATGATGAATAGCATACTTTGCGGCGCATAAGGTGCATTTATATGTATATTTATATTCGATATCATATTGATGGCATACTCCGATTTTCGGTATTTCTGGAAAAACGCTATTAGCTTTCATTGCCCTAGATAGGAAATAAAGAGTAAATTTAAAATATTTACTATATACATACATATGAATGTATGTAAATCATTAATTAATTTGGGTTACTATATTTTTAGTGGAGCTTTTAGGTCGCAATATTGAGTAAAAGCTTTCGAATAATAGATATAGAAAACAAAATGAGAAAACGAATAACATTGGAAGGGCTACGGATACAACAACAAATACACAATGCGATGAATAATAAGGAGGACGTCGACAAAATCAGCTGCGCATACAAAGCAGTGATAAAATGAACTTTGACAACAGCTGACGAGCTTAGACACTATATGTATATATGTATGTAAATAGTGGTGTTTTGTAAATTAGATGTTAAGTGTAATATTATTAGGTTTGTTTCTTATTAAAGTAGCAGCTAGCTGTCAAGTGAGGAAAACGGAAAGAATTGCGCTCATAAAGAGCGAAACGAACAGAAAATCAAGAAACGGAATAATAGTAAAAATTAGCGATTAGTAATTTGAATGCTATTTTTGACTGTTAATGGTTATTTTTTGTAAAAAAACATTTAATTTTCTTTATTTCTATTTCAAAAATTCAGAAAATTTCAAAAGTACTAAAATCAAAAGTATTCGTTTGTTTATTTTTTCAACAGGTGTTTCTTACTTTGGCAGCAAATAATAGGTTTGTTTACTGAGCTGCTCTAGGTTACTCCAGTTTGAACTAGATCACAAAATTGTGTTTCATGAAAATTTTTTGTACTCTAACTTACTCTGATTTACTCTACATTTTGTTTCATGAACCTGCTCTAAACAGATCTAGAGCACAATTTTTTGCTCTGCCTTTTTTTGTGGAGTAAGTTAGAGCAGTAAATTTTGACAACTGTCAACAAAATAAATAAATGAAATTTGAAAAAAAAAAAAACAAAAAAAAAAATGGAAAATCTGCATTTTCAAAATAAAAAAGGGAAAATTGTGCTCTAACTTGCTCTATTTGTTTTTCGACAGCTGCTCTATTTTGATCTAACTTGAGCTGCTCTACTCTATTTTTGGTCTCATTAAACAAACCTAATTTCAGCTAGGGAAAATTTTACTAGCTGAAATTTGGAGCTGTCAATGGCTCTCTTCTGCTATTTTTTGGACTCAAGAATCGAATTGCTAGCCGAAACTTGGCTAACTATTCATAACTAGCTGATAATAAACGGACCTATTATTTTGTAAGAAGGAGAAAAAAATGAGGTACATATGTCTGGTGTAATAATTTTGTTGTATGTTATTAAATGTTTTGTTATTTTCTTGTATGTGAATAAAGATCTCCCTGAGGAAGGCGCCAAAGGTGTCGAAACGCGTCGGAGAAAAAGACAAGCGAAAGCTTTTACTCAATATTGCGACCTAAAAGCTCCACTAAAAATATAGTAACCCAACAAACATAATAATTGGTCCAACTAATAAATCCATTAATTAATTTATTTACCATTGTTTCCAAGTACTACCATGTCCACCCTCGCCACTAAATATCCAAGTTGCAGCATGGCATAATTCATGTATTAGAGTGCAGCGCAAACGATCGGCGCTCGTTAGAACCTTTTCACTCAACTCAATTACACTTGTACGTACACCCAGTCTGTGGAAGGAAGGAGAAAAAAAAAATTTTTTTTTCAAATTCGAATTTGAATATCCATTAGTACTTTTTCTTATTTAAGCATCTTCCAGCTGTGTTGCAGAGTTTTTTATTCCATTGTAGTGGCACATTCAAATTATTTTCAAATAATCTTTCGTTGTATAGCTCATAAAGTAATTTGGCCAACTCTTCCTTTTTAGTGCGATAATTTTCTCGATACAATAAAGCGTCTGGATGACAAAGCGTTTTAGAAACGCACACTGTAAATGTAAGAAATAATAATTACATATTAATTTTTGAACCATTTGTGAATAGCAAGTTCATTAAATTTCATTCATTTACCATCCAAAGATTTGAGAAAGCCATATTTCAATTTTGGCGTGTTACAAAGTTGATCCGTTAGCTTCGTCCGTTTTCTTAGAGTTTTACTCGGTTTCGGTATTTCTAAAATTAATAGGCATTTTAAAAAGCTTCGTTATTCTGGCGTATGTAACATCCTCCGTAATAAGCATAGCATCTAGCTAAGTAATATATGTAGATAAATTATATACAAAAATTACCTATTAATTTTGGCGCCGTCGGAGTGCGAGGTGGTGTTACTTTGAAAATTGGATCACCACGTTTAATATACTCCAAATGCTTATTGAAAATGGCAAACCCATTAGTTCCGACCTCATTCAAATTGACGTTCTCCATTTCATGCAAAAGCATTTCTTCTTCCACCTTTGTTGGTGCTTGCTTTACTGGCGTACGTGGTGTACGTGGCTGTACGCCGTCTTCAACGACTGTCAAGTCAACATCTTCTTCACCGAAATTCGCTGTGAATAATTTCCTCTTTGACTTGCCGCCAGTATTTGGCGTAGCTGGTAGTTTTGCTTTATCCGTAGCCTTGCACGTACGCAAAATACTCTCCAAATGGTTGTTAAATTTGGCGTCTATTTAAGGAAAATCAAAGTTAAAATATTAAAAAACTCAGTTAGAAGAAAAGCGAAAATATCAGCAGTGTCTAATTATCATTGTTGCTAGTTAAATAAGTTACCATTATTTGCTAGCGGTGATGTCAGTCCACCTTCATGTATGGTCACTTCATCTTTTGACAAATCTAAGTAAATCAAATCGCCTTTGTTTTTCGCCGCCTTTTTCCCCTGTCGTCCGCCAGCCTTTTTAGTTCTTGTAGCTTTAGCTTTGTTAGGCGATTTAAATAATTGTTGCTTCGTTTTGTTTTGCTCTCTTATGCCCTTGTTTGGACATGGCAATTCAGAGGCATTGTCATCGCTTTGATTATACATGTGTCGCCATTCTTCTTCATCAGCCCCAACCTTATTTTCCTTGTCACCATCCGTTGAATTATCGTGGGAGCTCTCCTCCGTCTTATCAAGGGTATCGTCATCGGAGGCGTTGTCTCCTGATGTTGCGCTATCCTCATCAGGATCAACAATTTTCCGCCAGCGCTCGGCTGAAGCCGATATATTACGGCATTGTCGCTGATTTGTTGTCGGTAATTTTCTTTTCACCTCAGTTTTTGGTACTTTAAAATCTTTAAATTTTTGCTTATTTTTCTGCGCCATATGCCGGGGTTCGCTTTGAGTATTAGTGGGCTGCTCTACGGTTAAAGCTCTCGCATGCGTTGCGGCTTCCGGTGTAGCAAAACGAGTTGAGTCCAAATTGGTACATACAATGTCACGACGAACTATTAAAAAAAGTTAATAAAAAAATATTTGTTAAGACTCAGATACAATAATTTCATACTAAATACGTATCACACATACAAATGGAAAAATCGTCCAGTACACTTTGTTCCACACGTTCATTTATTGTCTTTTCACCACTAGCAGGCTCAGCCATTTGCTTGGCATTTTTGACCGGTTGCGCCTCGTTGAAAGAGCTCGTTGTCGACGTCTTGGAAATCGTTGTCGATGGTGTGCATTTTTTCTTGGGCGTACGACTTGTTCGTTTCAACGTTCGTATTACTTCTGGCGTTTTCCATGACGTTCCATATAGCTGATTGAGTAAGCGTTCAGCTTGCGTAAGGAAATTAATATCCTCCTCCTCTCCCTCGTCTTCTGACACATCATTCGGCTCTGCTCCATTATTTACGTTTTCATTTTTATTATTTTCTACAGCTTTACTGTTATTTATTTTACTACGCTCTTGCCTTTGCTCATCACATGTAACTTCCAGATTGTGATTTTCGGATACTGGGCTTATGATAACAGGTGCAGATGATCTATCAGTGCCTTCGCCACTGCTAGTACAACTAACATCAGCGCTCTTTCGGGGCTCTTCTTCGCTTTCCCTTTCTGTGTAGTCGTCTTCCAAACTATCGACTTGTGATATTGCAATTTTTATATTGATCTTAGCTGATATATTTATACTGCCAATACCCATTTGCCGTTGTGGAGATATTTTCATGTGTGAGCTTTCGGCATCTGGATATGTAGGCAAATAAAATTTTTTAATGCTATTTAAAAAAATTTGATCCTAACCCTACATAAATTTTTCTAACTTACCCACCGCCGAACTTCCATCACTGGGTACAACGTCTTCTGTACTGTTAATATGATTGTTGCTGTCATTGCCGGAGACTTCCATGCTGTTTTCGCTGGAAGTCTCCGATATGACTACTGACTCTTCAGGTACATCTGGCTGTTGAATGCTCACATTAGCTAAGCTTTGTTCGCTGCAAATTATTGAATAGTTGTTATTGGCGGCCTTCGAGTTGATGTTTTGCTTATCATCTGCTGCTGTCCAACGCTGTGATGCATATTCAGATAATGACAAAGTGTTAACGTCAGTCTCATCATGTGCTAGGCGCTGCGAATCTTCACTTAACAGATTTTCTTTAAGTTGACTTGGTCGCGAATTATGTGATAAATTTTCTGAATTCCTCATGCTGAGCGACAGTGTATCGCGGTTTTTTTCCGTATTTGCATTGACGTTGAATTCAAAATTATTTTGCGGGCTGTCATTTCCCGCACCTTTCATTGTGTCATAATCTTCTATTGATTTGCGCTGCTGCATATCATAGCTGAGATTTGTCATAGTTTCAGTATCCGCATAAGCTAATTCTTGTCCTTCAAGGGGTTTATATTCGTTTCCTTTTTCTGTGCAATCTATAGCACTTTTATCATGCTTTTCACTTAATAAAGTGAAGTCATCTTCACCTATTTCTAGTAACTTTTGTTCTTCAATTTCTCTGCGCTGTTGTGAGACGTCACGCAAAAAAGCTTCCATTCTATCAGCTCTTTCATTGCTGAAGGTATTCGGTAGAAATACATCATTTGTTTGACCACTTTGTGGTATTGTGGATGTCATAACATCAAAGTCCATGAATTCTGATGTGGTACTATCGGTTACCGTTATGGCACTCGAACTACTATCATCGGTCGATGTTGATGTCAGTGATATACAAGCATGTTGTGTGAAATGCTCCCTTTCGTCTTCACTGCAATTCTCCTGCTCAATGTTGTCCGCATTCGATGGTTTTAGATGGAGTGTTTGTAGACGCTGGGTATTAAAGTCGTAACTCATTCTTTGACTTTCGGTAGATACTAATACAGTTGTTTCCTGCGCCATTTTAGCATTAAAGTCCTTTCCGGTAACAGCCATAATCGATACTCTCCTCGTTAATGTACTTATTTCATCGTCAATTAAATCGTCATTACTTTCTCGTTGGCCGTTTATCTCACTTACTTGCAAAGGTTGAATAGAGTCATAGCGCTGGTAATCGTCGAAGGACGAGTTACGAGTTTCATCTCTATTGTCTATTATATTACCATTTTGTGTCCCAAGTGTACTCTCGCTGCTGCTGCGTAACAACGGGTTAATATAATTTTGTGTATCACTTGAAGAGGTTGAGGCTACAGGTTTATTAGCATTTACTCCATCTAATGCCTCTAACAAGTTACGGCTAACCCGTTTTAACTGCTTTACACTATCATTTTCTTCTGGTTGCAAAACTGCAGGTGGTGTTTCCTGATGTTTCTTTTTATTCGACAAAGTTAGTTTGGCGAACCCTATGAGAAAAAATATTAGAATATAAGTAAATGTGACGTCAACCAGACCTTACTATCTCTTATTGGCACATTAATTTTTCTTGGATCAACACATTTTATCAGTTTATATTCCTGCTCCTCATCCATTATTCTGTATGGAAATATTTTTTATAAAAATAAAATAGGTTGGTACAGAAATGAACTTTTGTATTTAAAATCAAACGCATTGGTGAATTTTTTCTCTTCTAATTCTTCTTCTTCCACTTGCACAGGCTTGCAAGCAGGGCGCCGGAGCGGAACGGATCAGAGGATCTAGGAGCTAAGGACTAATGGGCTAAACAGAATCAGTACTTTCCGTCATGACGGACAAGGAAGAAACTGACAGCTGAGTAGACTGGCATACTTTGCAAATTTTCTATTTTGCCGTACGTCAGTAATATAAGATGTGTTCGGTGAAGACATTAGAGTACTCTAGTGCAGAAAATTGCGTTCGATAACTCGTTTTTGTACAAAACTATACAGAACTGTGTTTTGTAACCAACTTAAAATTAAATATTAGTATTAAATTAATACGATTAATACATATTCCATGCGATTTTGCTCTTAGCAATTCATTAATTTTCGTTTTTTGACGCCTTTACCTAAAACTTCTGTGACAAATGTCTGATATTGTTCTACCCTACACTTTTAGTACATTCACCGAACACATATTTTATGTGCCACTCTTTCCGCTACGTATGTTCTTTCAGTCGAAAACGACATACGTCATGACGGAGAAGTACTGATTCTGCTTAGCGCTTAAGAGCATTGACAGGCTGCAGCGATAAATCGGATTACTGCAATAATTAATTCGATTCAAATTTTCTCTGACAGACGACAAATATTGTGGATTAAGAGCCCATATACACTAGCGACTAAATCTATTTAGTCGGGCTTTCATTTGCATTGGGATGTATGGAAGCATTCACACTGCAACCAATTAGTCGGCCGACTAAAACAGTTGGATTTGCAGCCCGATTCCATTTCAACCGAAACAGTCGGCCAACTGCTTGATCAGCAAGGCACTCTTCTACGTATTCACACTGCATCCAATTATACTACGTTTATACGGCAGAATTCGTGAACTCTTAATTTCATGAATTCGAAAATGGTCTCGTTTATGCAGCATTTATAAACTCATGAAACTCAGTTTTTTTTTAAAAGTGGCAACGTTTAACGAGATCAGCTGTCAAGACAGATTTACCAGGTAGACTCAGTGGAGAATTCTGGAACTACTTTTCTTATTTACAAAGGTAGAGTGTAATGTCAAAATCTAACCGAATTCACATCATGACCATTGGGAATGCGCGAGTCCTAAGCGAATTCAGAATTTAACCACGGCGAAATATAATTTTGACATTACACTCCGAATTACAATAACAAAATACATTGCACATTTCTTAATTCGCCACCGATCCTACCAGTTAAATCTGCCTTGACTGAATGAACAGCTGTTGGTTTGGCGTTGCCGGACTTGTACTTCATAAATTCATGAAATGGTGGCGAAATTCATGGAAAGTTTTCGTGAACAATTAAATTCGTGAAAATTCGTTTATGCAGCGAAAATTCATGAAATGATTTCATGAATTTGCCAACGTATAAATGTAGTATTAGTTGGTCGACTACAACAACAGCAGTGATATTAAGGCCCTTGGCAACTTACAATCTGCCATGTCAAGCAGTGTATATATATGTGTAAGTGTCGGGTGATTGACTAAAATATCTAAAAATTTTGATTTTCATAAAAGCGAGCCCGACAACAAGAATTTGTAGCACGACGACCGTCGATTGAACTAACACACACAAAAAACACTCACACATAAACACTGCTTGACATATATAATATATAATAATACAATGGCGCTATTATAACTCTGACGAGTTTTATGGCCGAGCTTCTCTCCCAATTCGAGGTGTGCTCCTTTTTGTTTTTCCTACTAATTGGGTGGACCTACAGTTTTATGCCGGCTCCGAACGGCGAATGCATTTTTTGTGAGAAGCTTTTTCATGGCAGAAATACTCTCGGAGGGTATGCCACCCACTGCCGAAAGGTGACCGCTGCTCTTAAAAAACCCAATAATTGGATTTTTACTAATTAGAAAAATTGTTTTGGTGTTTTGCTCGGACCTTGGTTTGAACCCGAGACCTCTGGCATAGCAGGCGAGCACTCTACCCACTACCACAGCGGCCACACTGCTTGACATGCCACCCACTAAACATCAGGCCAAAAAATCTCAAATGTTTGAGAAAACCTTAATTTTTAATTTGGTAATAGAGATTTTCTCAAAAATTTCACTAACGCTTGAGAAAAGTGTGCTCTTTTGTTTGAGAACGTTATCGACGGAAATTTTAGGTGCATTTGATCACTAACGTTTGAGTTTTGAAAATAAGGTTAGTTCTCAAATGCATCTAAAATTGAGAAAACAGCTGAAAGAAGGTGGGCGCAGCGGCGCATTCAAACACTTCTTTCTTTGGATAATCCTCAGATGGGCTGTTTTGGTCTGATGTGCGCCAGTGCGAAGGAAAAAAACACTTTTCGCAAAAATGTTTATATCGGAAAGGTTACAAACATAATTACATATATCGTCGGCCTTCTGCCAGAATCACGAATGTGCAAATTTTCCAATTTTTAGTTAAGCGGGTTTCCTGATGAATCTGAGTATGCTCTACATTTTAATAAAACCCCCAGTACCTTTGCGCACTGGAAGCCACCGAAATTTTCAATACCAGTTACACGAATGTGTAGATCAGTTATAAAAGAGTTGAGCCAAAAAAACGAATAAATTTCCAAAGTATATTAAACAAACACATTCAATTCAAATTCACATTTTATTTGTGGAACTATTTCTAATCTTCAAAATCGGAGTATTCTGAAAAGTTAGGCTCAGCAAGAGCATCACGAACCTAGCTGTTATACTATGTTCACGTTGAAGAGTTAATTAGAGTTAAGTGGCCATTTCGAGTTAGCCACTTAACTCTACTCTTAACTTTGAGTTAACCATACAAATTATTTTGATAAAATCGCCTTTAACTCCATTTAACTCTACTTTCATTTGGAGTTTATTTTGAGTTAATGGAATGCAACCCTGTTTTTTGCCAAAATTTGGTAGCACTTTTAAAACATTGGCATTAATTGAACAGCTAGGTGGTCGCAATAGACGGATAATGGGATGCTTATGTCAATCTTCTATGAAGGTTACGTGTGATTTTGACATAAGATTCGCAGCAAATCTATGTATGTAGTATTGCAGCCACCTAGCATATGTCAAATTAAACTCTGAGTTACATAACCCCCGCAACATGAACACTTGAAAGTTATCTATTAACTCCAAACCATTAACTCTAGTTAACTCTCCAACGTGAACATAGTATTAGTCTTCAAATTGTTATAAAAATAATGCTATTCCTTTGGAATCACCCAAAAGATGATTGTTTGACATAAGCTGCAAACAGGAAGAAGTAGAGCAACTCTCCCTTGCATGGAGCTTCCGTAGTTAGGTTATGACGTGAGACATAGGCGGTATACTTTTGACATTTATGTTAAAACGACGGTTGTGTACACAAAATTTTGTCGCGCATTGGAATCGCTGGCAAGTACGAGGTGGTTTAGAGTTGCCAACTATAGTTATCAATTAGAAACATTTTGTAATAATTATCAAACATCTCCTAGCACAGAAACAGACCTGTTAGCTGTCACTGCCAGTCAACTTAAGCAAAGATGACAACTTAAGCAAATGTGAAAAACAAATCCGGCTGGTGTGTAATTATTTACGGATTTTTGGCTGTATTTTTTATAATTATTTTATTACATACCAAAATTTAAAACAAAATGGGCCGACGTTCTATCAATACCACTAAAAGTGGAAAATATATGAATCCAACTGATCAAGCTCGTAAGTACCGAATATTTTTTTTTCAATCGATCACGATCCTTGATATATTTTTCTACTCACAACTTATAGGAAAGGAGGCACGTAAAAAGGAATTAAAAAAGAATAAACGACAAAGGCAAATGGTACGTGCGGCAGTTCTAAAAAATAAAGATCCTGGTCAAATATTGGAGGAGATGGAGAAAATCGACGAAATGGGTAAGCCTTATTTAATTAAATCTTTTACTAAACTCAGTGCTAAAACATGTACGTTGTACATTTGGAAAATTAAGAATACAATGTACTACAACCATCACCTCTAAATGAAAAGGTCTTAAGGGATAAACGAAAAAAATTAAAGGAAACATTCGATCGTGTTATGCGTCTCTATGTGAGTTCCCAAAATGGTACATATTTAGTTTTGCACTGTTTTGATTTAAAAATCACTTGTTTTAGCATAACGATGAGCCAGAACACTGGGCCGAATTAAAACGCAAGGAAGTGGAATATGAAAAGAAACGGCTCAAAAAGCAACAATACTACGAAAGTGTAAAGCATGCACAAAGCGTACAAATAGATGAAATCCCCTTGCCATCAGCAACACAGGGACCACCTGCTCCTGCAAATTCCACGGGCAGTGTAGCCACTGGCTTTCAATCACAGTCTAGGCTACCACCACCTCCAACGGCACTTTCATTACCACCATTTGCGCCTAGTGCGCCACCAGGCACATTGAAAAAATCCAATGAAATTGTAAGTAAAATTATACGAGTTTGCAGTAAATATTTGTTTACCATAGTCCTGATTTTAAACGTCTTATTTGGCACAGAACGTTGCCAAACCCATGGCGCAAGCCGATAAATCGACAGAGACAAAAAAGAAAGAGCTTATCGGTGTTCCACCAGGGCCACCACCAAATCTTCTTCAAATGAAGGACTTGGACACGGATGCCGAGGATAATGAAGTTGTTCTTAAAGAATACAGGCCAAAAATCAAAAAAGGCAGCAAAACCAAATCATTAGCTAAACCAAGCTCGCTGCAACAACGAATGTTGGCTATTTCCGGGCAAAATATTGATGAATTTATGAAGGAAATGGAAAGTGTGCATAGAAAAAAGGAAAGAGAGCGTGCGGCTGCTTTGCAGGGCGATGAAGCGCAGGCATCTGATGTCGATGACGATAGCAAAGCGAAAAACTCACAAAAATTAGACGGCGATGATACATCATTGAGTAGTCTTAGTTCAGCTGAATCAGACAGCGATGACGGTAGTCAGCGGGGCCCCCGATCTCCCAAAGGAAAGCGAAAGGAAGCAGTGAATTCACAACAAGAGTCTACGGGCACCTCGGCATCCGTTGCTACATCTTCAGCAGTTCCTGTAGCTATACCTCTACCACCGGTCCCTCCCCATGCGGGTACACACCTTGCTATACCTGCACCGCCTATGCCGCCTGTTGCGGGTATGGCACCTTCTATGATATTACGTCCGCCACCTTTACGTCCCCCTGGCGCAATGCATAGCTTTGGTATTCGTATGCCACCCGGTCCACCGCCAGGTCCCCGACCCCCGGGAATGAGTGGCATGCCACCAAGAATGGGAATACGTATGCCACCGGGACCGCCACCTGGTATGCCACCACGTATGACGCATCATCATAAACATCAGCAAATGCATAAAGAGCAACAAAGTAAAGGTGTAACTACTATAACGGCGAAACCTCAGATTAGGTTTGAAATATTTAAATTATGAATATGTATTTACCATTACAAATTTAAAACAAATCATTTATAAATGTGTTCTTCCAGAAATTTGAGTGCAGACGTAACACGTTTCGTGCCATCTACATTGCGTGTAAAACGTGAAGAAACTCGAAAACCTGGCTCTAAGGCAAAGCTAATTCAGGAACCCATTAATCAAACTGCGGAAGCGAACAAAGCGGCCACAAAGGACGATGCATACCTACAATTCATGAACGAAATGCAGGGATTGTTGTAAAGCTTTGAAAGTCAGTCAGGCAGTACTAGTAAAGCTAAGTATTTGATGTAAATGAAAGTGAAATGAATAAAAAGGAATTATTAAAATAAATTATTAAAAAAAGGCCTTTCTCTCTTTGCGCCCCCGTCGTGTGATAGCAGGAATGGAAAAAACAGTTATTTTTGAAATTTCAACTCAAAAATTCAATGGGAAAGAGTTAATAAATTTAATAATTATACCAATGTGATGCTCGTGGATCACAGATTGTTAATCCGATGTGAAGTTAAAGTAAAATACCTGCATAGATTGGCCTTGAACTTTAATACTATTTTTTACTGTTAATGGTTATTTTTTCTAAAAAAAACATTTCATGCTCATTATTCCTATTTCAAAAATTCAGAGAATTTCAAAAGTAATAAAATCAAAAATATTCGTTTATTTCTTCAACAGCTGTTTCTTACTTTGGCAGTAAATAATTTCAGGTAGTAAAAGTTTTACTAGCTGCAATTTGGAGCTGTCTATGGGGCCTATTACGAATTAATACGATACACGCTAAACGCTTGCAGTCGGGTACTTCGTATTACGAAATAATTTCTATCGTGTGAAACCCGATAGACTGTAATGGAAATAAAGTTAACGCATAACTAATTGAACATGATTCAAATAAAGAAGATTGTGTATTCAGCGGTCCCGCTATGCGTTCATCCAAAATTTGACAGAATCAGCTGATTTAGTGACGTAGTAACATAAATTCTCTTTCACCCAGTTTCGTTTCCGGTTTTCTAATAACTAAAGATTGTGTGCGATAAATGTTAAATTTATGTTATAAAACTATTTTAAATAAAGAAAAATGAAGTGCCGCGTATTTATTTGTGTGAATAATAGTTCAATAAAGGTATTTTTTGCCTGTTTGCAAATTTTCTTACTCGTCGATAACGTAGTTGATGACGTACAAACCAAAATGAACCCAGTCTCACGGATGAATATTTTGCTGAATATGGCTGAGTGCACAATCTTCTTTATTTGAATCATGCTAATTGAACCCTAAACAAATGTCATTCACGATAGTGCACCTAGCGGGCGTGTGGAATTCATAATATGGAAACTCATTTTATACGATACGCTTGCAAGCGGCCGATAGCTATCGTATGACAATTCATAATAAGGGGGTATGGCTCTCTTTTGCTATTTTTTGGACTAAATAAACGATTTGCCACCGAAACTTAGCAATCAAACGATTTTATGTATTTGAACTTTTGCAGGCTGAAGGCTTGTTTCCTTCATCAATACCGTTGAAAATAAAGTATTCAATAATTAATAGAAGATATCATATTTTATAGATTGCAATCAACTAATTAACGCAGGGAATGGCTATCGTCTTGCACCATTAAAATATCCAATGAAAATTGATCAAATTTAGTTAATAATTAGGACTGTGAATAACTTTTTGGTTGCTTGTTTTTCCGACAGGGTAGTGAATAACCCTTAAGGTACCAATTGTGAATGGTAGCTATTTTCCAGGATCCACCAATACAGGTCGGCTCTTCATATCATCTGACTTCTTTTTCTTCAACAGCTATCCAATTTCTCTGCTTCTGCATATTCTATACATACATTCGTGTTTACTATTGGTCAAATTCTTCGTTCTCTGAGTTTCTCCATCATTCGCTCGTGAGCTGAATGTCAAATTATTTCGTTCTCCTTTCAGTTTTGACATTCCGTTTGACATTCAGCTCACGGCATGTTTGTGTGTATGTACCATGGACCGACCTGGTAATTGGATCATGCTATTTTCCATGTTTTTTTTTTAATATTCACCACTGTGTTGAATTATTTTATGTGAGGGAAATTTGACATTTTGCCATGATTCAACAATAAAGGTTTTCGCATGACGACATACCTTCATACATAGTGGGGCCAGAAGTGTCATGCAAAGAGGAATGTAGAAGAATTTGACAGATTCGGCCCCTATCATGGTGTAATAAAAAGGTGACGTAAGTAGGCAGCTATTTCATTCTGTTTTCCTCTTCCTCCTGTCATTCGGCTCTTTGAAAATGAAATTCCAATATTGCCCCCAGTTGATCCCAAAAAAGTGTTGTTTTTATGTGTATTTTAGGTGTATGAAGGAGCGACTTTTGGAAAAAATTTAAAACAATAGTTGTTTTGTAACGTTTTTATTTCCTTTGACAATTTTATTATTTAAAAAAAAAAAAAAAAGTCGTTAAAATTTAAATTTTCGCGTCATCATTTCAAAAATGCCAAAAACAAGCTACGCCCGTTGTAGAAAACCTTGGACGGCGGCGACTTTCAGAATGTTTGGCCCTCCCACAGACCCAGAGACCCAGATATAATTCTGCTAGGGAAAGCAGCGGTGTGATGCCTACACTAAATTCAAAAGTGTGCGTGCTGCATTTTTTTTTTTTTTTATGGATTTAGGTTACTCCTTTGAACGTGGTAAGGAGGATTATTTGGCCACACCCGGTGGGTTACAACGCCATGACTAATTATGTTAAATAGGTGGGTTGATTAATATTTGTTTGCTATATTTTCCGATTGATTATAATCATGATACAAGAAAGAAGGTAGTGTAAACGTCAAATTTTTGTCGCCATATTAACCACCTGACAATTATATGGATTATGACATTTCGCGCTGCCATACTCAGTGCTAAAAATCCTCCATTTATGTTATTTTTTATTTCCATGGTAACCGATTGTAACAAAACTAATTTTTTTAATTTGAATATTGATATATATATAAATACGTATATTTACGTATTAAATTCTTCATAATATCAGATCACAAATAATTATATAAAAAACAAGATTTATTCTTAAAATAAGTTGCGGCAAGTTTGTGGAATATAGTACATACTACAATCCCACTACACCTCTTGTGAATTTCATTGAAAAATTTCAGTGGTTTAGAAATTATGAATATTGGCACGACTTATGTACTTGTAACCGAAAAAACAAGTGCGGTTGATGGCATGGTTATATGTAGAACTCTCGATTTTTTTGAACATTTTCGAGTAGCCCGAACAATTGTTGTTCAAATGCTCGAACAGTTGTTTGTTTGTTCATTACCCGTATGTTTGTACGGGCATTTGAACAACAAACGGGCTTCAAAGAAAAACGATCAGATCGAATTGCTCGATACCCGGGTATCTAGGGCTCTAGTAATATGCAAAATTTATTAGTAAATAAAATATTTAATTTAGATGAAAAGTTAGTAAAAAGATTTTTTTTGCGAATAATCTATTTCAGAATTAGGTAAATAATAAAATAAAGGAAAATAAAATTAGTAACGTAAGTAAAATCTAAGGAAAACTGCAACATAAAAATTTAAATTAAATTTACTTTCTTATATAACTGCTAAACAATTTTCTTAATAAATATATTTTTTAAATGTGGAAATATTCTTGTATAAAACATTGAAACCAAATATGTATTTATATATATCGTCGATCCGGAAGAAGAAAGACGCATGCCAGTAATTTGTCGACGAAAAAAGGCGCATTAAAAATATGTCGGGGAAGAAAGACGCTTTACAAAACATGTCGACGAAGATAGACACATTAAAGATATTTCGACGAACAGAGAAGCATTATAAAATATTTCGACTAAGAAAGACGCATTAGCATTATTAACTGCGAAGAAAGACGCATATGCATTAATATTGACAAAGAAAATAAAAAATCGAATACATCTTTCTTTCCTAAAAAATATTTAAATGCTTCTTTCTTTATAGTAAAAAAAATAAAGCGTCTTTCTTCGTTATAAAAAAAAAATAGTCTTTCTTTCGAAAAATATTTTTAATGCGTCTTTGAAAAAAAAAGTTTGCGTCTTTCTTCCTCAACAAAACACTTTGCGTCTTTTTTCTTCTATAGCGACGATATAAAGAAAATCAAGAACTCTTACCTTATTCATAAAAAATCGAACAGTTTTCAAATATTGAAATATAATGGACGTTTTGATAATATTTTTCGACTTTAATAACTGCATAAATCTATTTTATTTTTATGAATAACTTATTTTTTATTTTCTTTGGAAAGCTTTTTTTAGTTTTTTAAAATGTTAAAATATACTCATTACATCGGCTGATTGTTGTCTTTTATTTGTTTTGTTGATTAGCATATATGTGAAAAACAGCATTTCATTTAAAATACCCAATATTTTGTTCAAATATACCCTCAGCCAAAAAATTTTGATTGGGCAACGCTATCCTAAATTTTTGACTTAAAATAAGACGTCAAAAATCCATATTATAATCAAAAATGACTATGTCAAAGTGAAATGGAACTACCTTGTTTGTTTGTATCATGATTATAATCAATTAGGTATAGGCTATTTTTGGTTTCTTGATTTTTCTTTCGTCTTTTGGTTTGTGCCAATTTTGACAGAATGGACTGGGTTGCCGTATGCTTGAATTGTGATAATTTATGTTTGTTATTTATAGGCGAATTCTGTAACTCCGTCTCATCTCAAGTCACTAAATTTGCGATTTGAGACATGAGACATTTTTAGTGACTTGAGCCAATTTTGGTATTCAGCAACCGGCAGTCACTAAAAATTTCACCAAAGACTGTGGTGAAAATGTACTGACACTGTTTGAGATAACAAAATAATTTAAAGAATACTCACTAATCGATTACATACGAAGAGATTTTGGAAATGAATTTATGAGCAATATATTGCATTAAAAAAATAAAGCGTATCATTTCTACTTATCACTTATAAAAATAGTTATGAATATAATATTTTATGTGTTTTACCTGAACCGATTCGCAAAAAAAATCATGTAACGTAAAACATTGAAATATCGATAAATGTCGTATCTCATCACCATTTACACTTGATGGAAATGGCGGAAAAAAGTAAGTTAGCAAAACCAGAAAAATTTTATTATTTTGCTAATTTCATACAAATAAGCTTGTTTTATTACAGAAAATAGCAAGCGAACAAGCAAAGAGCAAACAAAGTAAGTTTTTATAAATTTTGATGCTTTATTTAGTTCACCTCAATATTTTATTTATTCTGTGACCTCCTCGCCACCAGGTCACTAATTAGTGACGTATTTTTTGAGACTTGAGACGTGAGCTCGCTTACAGAATACCAAATTGTCTCAAAATCAATCTCACCAGGAAAAAGTCTCCAAAAGTCTCTATCAGTGACTAGAGATTGCTTACAGAATTCCGGTATTAGTTTGTTATATGCTTGACTTGATTTGTTTGAGGAATCTGGCAAGTATGTCATATGTATTGTTTCCTTTGTTTTTAAAGAGTTCATCTAATGATTTGTTGTCGTTTAGTTCAGGAAATGTGCTTCTTATTGTGTTGTGTTTGGTGCAATTGAATATTATGTGTTCTGGTGATTCTGGGGAGTAGCAGCTATCGCAGTTTGCTTCATCCGTTACCTTTAGAGTTGCTAGTGTATTATTACAGAAGGCGTGTCCTGTTAATGTTCGATTTATTTGCTTAATTTGTAATGCATTTAGATTGTGTTTACCTTTGAACTAGAGCTGCAAAACTATCGATGGCACTATCGATAGTATCGATAGTTTTTTTTTCGTGTCACTATCGATAGTTTTTTTCCACTATCGATGGTTATCTCTATTCCAGACCTGGGCACCCTCAATTACATTTTGTAATTAATTACACCTTCAATTACAATTACATGTAATTGTAATTGCCATTTTTCAATTACCAATTACATATAATTGGTAATTGAAATTCTACAATTACAAATACATGTAATTGTAATTGAGATATTTCAATTGCAATTACATGTAATTGGTAATTGAAAAATGGCAATTACAATTACATGTAATTGTAATTGAAGAATTTCAATTACAATTACTTTTAAATGTAATTGAAAATTTCCAATTACAAGTAATTGTAATGGAATGGCATCAATTACATTTTTCTTGGGTTTGAGAAAATTTAGTTATATAATTTGTTTTCGTTTCTATTCTTGTTCTTTTTGTTATTACTATTGTTTTTGTTTTTGGTTTTGTTTTTGTTTTTGCTTTTGTTTTTGTTTTTGTTTTTGCTTTTGTTTTTGTTTAAGGATAAAAAGAAAAACAAAAACAAAAGAAAAAGAAAAACAAAAACAAAAGAAAAACAAAAAACAAAAACAAAAAAATCAAAAACAAAATCAAAAACAAAAACAAAAAAAGCAAAAACAAAAGCAAAAGTAAAAACAAAAAGAAAAGCAAACGCAAACACAAAAACAAAAAAAAAGCAAAAACAAAAACAAAAACAAAAGCAAAATCAAAATCAAAAACAAAAGCAAAAACAAAAAAAAAGCAAAAACAACAACAAAAGGAAAAGCAAACACAAAAACAATAACAATAACAAAAAGAACAAGAATAGAAACAAAAACAAATTGTATAACTAAATTTTCTCAAACCCAAGAAAAATGTAATTGGTGTGATTCCATTACAATTACTTGTAATTGGAGATTTTCAATTACATTTGCAAGTAATTGTAATTGAAAATTTTCAATTACAATTACATGTAATTGTAATTGAAAAATATCAATTACCAATTACATGTAATTGTAATTGAAAAACCTCAATTACAATTACAAGTAATTGTAATTGGAAAATTTCAATTACCAATTAATGTAATTGTAATTGAAAAAAAATGTAATTGAGGATGCCCAGGTCTGCTCTATTCCATGATTCAACAGTAAAGGTTTTCGCATGACGACATACCTTCATACATAGTGGGGCCAGAAGTGTCATGCAAAGAGAAATGTAGAAGAATTTGACAGATTCGGCCCCTATGGAAATGCTAGGGTGCGTGTGTTTGTGGCATATGTCAATAAAAAAATGCTTGTGTTCGTGTGTTTATGAAGATTGAAGAAGAAGTCAGCTGATGTTATGCATTCTCCTTTATTGTTGCTCCATGCTCTATTCATTCTTGTAGTTTTGTCCCAAGTGGTCCCAAGATAAGAATACTGAATATTAGGGAGGAGTTGGATTTCGATATCAAATTGGTCAAATTAATACCCCAGCGGGTTAGGGGGCTTAGAATATACCCGTGGTAAGGAATGTCTGTCGTAAGTGGCGACTAAAATCCACGCTTCTAACGATATATAACTTGTAGTAATTGAACCACACCTCGCTAAATGACATCTGGCCAATGTCAAAATTTTTAATTTTTTCCGATTTTTGAAAGTTTTGATTTTCAAATTAAGTTTTTTATAAAAACTTGTAAAAATCAGAAAAATTTTTTTTTTTTAAATTAGCCCGTTTAATTGTGAACGTAATATCAAAGATATCTGATAAAAACGCTATTTTTAGCGATTTCTTTCATGTGAAACAAAAAGGATATTTTATGGACTAAAAACTCGGTTATATGACTCATCAATTTCCTTCGTATTTTTTTGTTTTTTTATTTATTTAAAGCAGAGTGTATTCTACATTAATGAAATGTTTAAACAGTGTGCCTTTTGATTATCGGTATTTTACATTAATGAAATGTATAAACAATGTGCCTTATGTACTAGTCAGCGCCAAAGATGCTAAAAAACAAATGTACTACTTTTAGTTTTATTACTATAGCGTTTTCAAGTCAAATGAGACCTTTTTCAAATCAAGTGCAAATTTTAAATTGAACAAGTAAGGAAGCCTAAGTTCGAGTGGAATCGAACATTAGATACTCAGCTGTATGCTTTCATTGTTTGTTTGCGTTTGATGGAATCACGGTGTATTTTATATAAGCGAGTGCCGCATAAAGTAGGCGTAGCCACGCCCATTTTCCAAAATTTTTCAAACAATTTCAATTTTTTTGTCAGTTATCCAACTAAGCATATGAATATTATTCTTTGTGCAAAATTTCATTCCTTTATGATTTCTAGTTACAAAAATGTCAAGTTACAAATTCCGAAATGGTCTTCCAGAAATATCTTTGTTAAAAAGTAGGCGTGGTTATAACCAGATTTGAATAAATTTCTGCATGTCTATTAAAACAAGTTATAAAAGTATATAAACCAAGTTTCGTCTTAATATCTCAATTATTTGTCGAGTTATAGGCTAAGAAATCTCGTATATTCCTTAGTTTAAAAAGAGGCGGTGCCACGCCCATTTTCCAAAATTTTTCAATTTTTTGTTTCCGGTCTATTGTGGAACTCATGCCACAAAATTTCAATGAATTATCTATACATTTGACAAAGATATCACTTAAAATGTTTTTATTAGGTCACTTTATAATACCCATATATAAAAGTGGGCGTGGTCGTCAACCGATTTTAACTATTTTCCGTCCAAACGTTTGTCTAAGTAATAGGCCCGTCACATAGCATACGTCAATCCGTCTACGTCGACGTATGTGACTGACAGCTCACGTACTTGACGGAGAGGTCGCCACATAGGAAACGTTGGCGGATATACACAAATCAGCTGTTTGATTAACCTTTAACTACAGAGGTGGTGGCAAAAATTTAACTCTTTAGAATATTTTGTAATTTCTCTTTTAAGTTGCCCTATTGAAATTCAGTTTTCAGTAACTTCACATCTCCTGATAATTCTTGACCATTTTGTTTTATGGAGGAATGTTATACAAATGAGAAAAAACTCGAAAAGCAAATTGCAAAAAAAAGTGAAATTCATGAGTAGCTAAAGGTTAACAATCAAAAGCAATCAGCTGACATGGCGACGGATTGACGTATACCAAAAGTTGACTTTTGGGCAATTTCGGTACGTTGCGGCGACGGATCCGTCGTACGTGTGACGACGTATGTTTAAATGCCGACATTTTACTGAGCTGTCAGTCACATACGTCGACGTAGACGGATTGACGTATGCTATGTGTCGGGGCTATAAGTAAATCACGCGTACCAAATTTTATCGATATCTCTTCAATGGTTTCTGAGTTACGACTCATAAAACTTTCAATGTTTGACCCTTAATAAGTGGGCGTGGCAGCGCCCATTTTCCAAAATTTTATCAAATTTCTTAATAGGGGCCTGAGCTCAATACGTGGGTAAAATTTCATCGCTCCAGCTGTATTAGTTACTGAGATACCAAATTTCCGATTTTTTCTATATAGGAAAAGTGGGCGTGGTTATGGTCCGATTTCGCCCATTTTCAATACCAACCGTCCCAGTCTCGATACCAACTTGCATTTCAAATTTCATCAAAATATCTCAATTTTTGCGCGAGTTAGAGTGTTTACAGACGGACGGACAGACGGACAGACGGACGGACGGACGGACGGACATGGCTCAATCGATTTCTCTTTTCACCCTGATCATTTTAATATATATAAGTCGTATATCTATCGCGATTATTTCACTCTGTTACAATCCACCGTTATGTGATTAAAACTATAATACTCTGTGTACTAGTACAGCTGAGTATAAAAAGGTTTAATTTAACCAAAAATGCTATATATATAAGTGAAGTATTTAATTCCTATTTGTTGTTCTTTTGTTAATTAATTAATGTTATGCCTTAAAAAAAATTAAAGACTTTGAAAAGGAAAATGTAAACAAAACCATCCCTCTTTTTAAGGTTTAATTTAACCAGAAAATGCTATATACATACACAGAGAAAAAAGTACAATGGTTTTTTCAACCAACTTCTTGGTTAATGTTTTATTGGTTAATTTATTCATGTCAAAAGGAAAAAATTTAATATGTACATTTTCATTGTACCATTAACCAATATTTTGGTCACAATCAATATCAAACAGAAAGTTGGTTTCCCCAACGTGTATATTTGTTATATTAACGAAAATATTGGTTAATTCATATCTTAAAAAAAGTAAAAATATTTACGAAGCTTTATGGCTTCGGCTCTGTTGTTACCATCGCCTTCAACACCGTTTGTGCTTGACGAAGTTGAATGGCTGGACCCGAATTGTAGAGAGCGAGAGAGTGAGTATTTGGAATTTTCTTTGTTATTCAGTTAACATATTAACACTCTCTTATAGATCATACATATCAGTGCTGCTACTGGCATAAAAATATAACCAACAAATTGTTTAATAGTAACAAGAAATTGGTTGAAGATTTGAACGAACATTTTGTTATATCAACAAATATCATGGTTAATATAACCAAAAACACTGTCTAATCAGGCACGTAGCCAGGGGGGGGGGGCTCGGGGGGCTCAAGCCCCCCCCCCCCCCCCCCCCCCCCCCCCCCGAAATTCGAAGGAAGTATTTTTTTTGTAATTTCCTCAACTCGCGTCTCACAAATTCGAATGTCAAGCATGGCGAAAGCGGGTTTGGATTTTCTTTAAAAAATTTAGCTCTTTCAAGCCCTTTTTTCGTGAACCTAGCCCCAACCAAAGTGCGCAAGTTCGAGTCTTGGCAGAAGCAAAAGTAACCTGATGAGTCTTAGAGGGATCTAAGGCGAAACAGCTGTAGTTACATCCATGCTTAAAAAGTTTTTTTCTAGTTTATAAAAAATAAAAAATTAAATATAACATGGGCCTGTGCTCGTTAAATTAAATATATCAAAATTTTTTCTGCCAACACTAAATTTCTAGATAACAAGTAAGGAAGCCTAAGTTCGAGTTCTCGCTATGATCTCCATTCACTGGGATATTGCTGTTGATCCTGACCATGTCATAGACATTTTATCAAAAAACAAATCCAGAAGGCTACTTCTTTGATGAAAAGGTTATTGTAAAAGAAAGTTTTATATGAAATTTTGTACCACATTCCATATGTATATGTATGTATGTATGTACATAATAAAAGTCAATTAAAATAGCTTTTCAGTAATCTTGTACATATGTACAAATTTTTTCCATATTCATTTTCAAAATAATCAACCAATATGAATAACTTTCATTTGACCTATGTATGTACATATGTATATGTATGTGGGGGGGGGGGGGGAGTGCAATTTGTCCATAATTTCTGTAAGCCCCCCCCGAAACGAATTCCTGGCTACGGGCCTGTGTCTAATATATCAACAATTTTAATTGTAATATTAAACAAGTGTGAAATTAGTACTATTAACCAACGTTTGGTTGATTTTTCTCTCAGTGGAAGTGAAGTATCTAATTCTCATTTGATCTTTTATTTAATTATTGTTTTGCGTAAAAAATTAAAGACTTTTTGGAAAGAAAACTGTAAACGAAACCATCCCTCTTTTTATTTTAGTCAAGGCAAATTCATTATGGTAATGGCACGGCGAATTCGGCAATATTCGCCTCGATTCGCTTCAAGTTTTTGTCCATCAAAATGTCAAACTCAAAGTAAAATTTTTCCTTGTTTGACATTCTCATGTATTCTTCTGTACACGGTGAATTAAAAACAAGAAGAAGTCAGCTGGTCACGTACCATTACCATAAGAATGAATTTGCCTTGATTTTAGTGAAATATTCATAAAAAACTATCGATAGTATCGATAGTTTTTTTTTCGACTATCGAAACTATCGAGTGGTCCGACTATCGATGGTTTTGCAGCTCTACTTTGAACCATGGTTTGGTGGATATAGTAGGGAATATTTTGCCATAATTTATGCCTTTATATGTGATTTGTTGTTCATATTCATTTTGCCACTGTTGTTTTATTGAGTTCAGGATATAATTAGTTGCGTCCTGAATCGTCCAGCATGTGTGAATTTCCTCGCCATTGATTCTGGCAACTTTTGCGGCGACATCTACACGTTCATTAAATGTAATGTTTTTGTGACTTGGTATGTGGTGGAGTTCCAGTGCCTCAATTGGGCTGTTATTGATTTTGTGTATTATTTCGTTTATTAAGTAATTGTTAGTTGTTACTTTAATCAGGCTGAGTATCGCGCTTTTACTATCTGTAAGGATGGCTAGTTTACGGATGTTGTTGTTGTTAGCAAATTCAATTGACTTTTGTATGGCTATTAATTCTGCTGTGGTGGATGATACTTGTTTGTGACTATAAAAACTTTGGGTTGTGTCACTTTCTACATGATAGAAGGCTGCACCCATGATGTTCTCCTTCACTGACCCGTCCGTGAATATGATGCTGAATTTTTTATTCTTAATTGATTAATTTTTTCCAGGTATAGAGTTTGTATTATTATTTCATTTGATTCTTTTTTGTTTTGAACTGCATTTTTAAAGAAGTTAAGGTCCGTGTGGATTTTTAAATTGGTCGGGATTTCCTTTAAGTGTGTTACTGGTGCTATTTCCTGCCAGAGTTCCGAAAATTCCATAAAGACTTTGCCGTGGCTGGTTTTTAGATTTGATTCCGTGAAAAGCAGATTGGCTGCAGGAAGATTAAATGCAATGCATTTAATTAATTCTTTAGCCGTGTTGAATTTAAATCTGTACTTAGGTGGTAATTCTCCTGACAGGTGATAAATCAAATGCGTGGGTGTTGATCTTATTAATCCGAGGACTCGTCTTAAATTTGCATTGATACAGGTTTCGATCTTTCTCAGTGCACTTTGGCTTATATTCGAAAAGGATGATGTTGCATATTCCAGCTTAGGTCGCACAAACGTTTTGTATACTTGTAATGCTTTGATTGGATTTATGCCAAATTTGCAACCACTTGTTATGTTTACGAAACTGCTTGTTTTGTTCGTGCTTTTCACCACTTGATCTACATGTTCTTTTGCTGCGTTGTTTGGTGTGATATAACGACCCAGGTATTTTATTTTTTGTATTTGCGTTACAGATGTTCCATTTATTGAAAGATTAATGGTTCTTTGTTTGTTGTTAAAATGTATGGTGTTAGTTTTGTTAGGGTTAACTTTTAGGCAGAGGTCGTTGCAGAATTCCATAAATTTGTTCGTTTTTGTGGTAAGTATCTCAGTGGCTTTGACATAGTCCTTGTGAAATGCAATGAGAAAGAAATCGTCTGCAAATTGAAAAAGTTTGCAGTTGTTGTCGTTGAGCTGATGTAATTTGGCTGTGTAGAGATTGAACAGGACTGGACTGAGTCCGCTGCCCTGACATACTCCGTTGCTAGTTTGAATACTGGCATTGCCTAACTTAAGTATTCTCTTTTGGAGAAAGGAGAAAATCCAATTTGTTATTTTTTGGTCAAAAGCCATATTGGATAGCGTCTCTTTTAATTTATCTAGGTGAACGTTGTCAAATGCTTTGTCGATATCCATTACAATTCCAGTAATATGGTTGCCATTCTTCAGGGCACTTACATTGTTGATGAGGTCATTAATACAGTTCGCTGTGGAATGGTTCCTTCTGAATGCATATGATCTTATGGGGAGAAGATTATGGCGGTCAATGTGTTTTTCCATTTCATTTTTAATGAGTGCTTCAGTCAATTTCAGAAATGTGGAGAGTAAACTTATAGGTCTGTAGTTGGTAATATCTGATAAGTCTTTTCCTTTTTTTGGTATTGGTACGATTTTGATTATGCGCCAGTCATCCGGTATAAGTCCGGATTCAAAGTTGTAGGAAAGTTGTTTAAAAATGGCTTCTTTTTGTTCTAAGGAAAGATCTTGTAATATTTTGTAGGATATGTGGTCATGACCAGCTGCTGATTGGGGGTTTCTACTTTGCAGTATTTCTAAAAACTTGTCAAAATTGAATTTAAAGGTACTTACGCTCCTATTACTACTCTCAGTTGTTGTGTGGTTACTGTTACTGGTGTTCAAAGCTGATATTATTGATAGGTATTGCTGGTTTTGCTCTTTTGAGAAGGAATTGCCCCATTTTTTCTCTTGTTCAAATCGTTTTAATCTGTTTACATTTGACCACCACTCTTTTGTTGATGTCGGATTAGAGATATTGTCCAGTAGCTCAGTGAAATTATCCTTTTTCTTTTCCTTGATATGTTGTCTGAGTGTTTTTTCCGCTTGTCTCCACAGTTCACAATTTTCTATGGTTCGGATTTTTAGATACTTCTTTCTGGCCGCGTTGCGGAGCCTGATTAGTTTCTCCGAAGTTTGTGACCACCACTTTTTAGGGGTAAATTTGTTGGTAACGCTAATCGTGTTGTGACTTATAACATTTTTAATTTGTTGCGATATATTGGAGATGTTCCCTGTCAGATTTGTTGTAGATAATTCAAGAGATATCCTCGTATGTAGCTTTCTGTTTGTAGTGATAGATTTATGTGTTGTGTTGTTGATGGTGATTGTTATTGGGAAATGATTACTGCCAGTTAAGTGTTGATTTTTGCATTCCCATTCAGCTTGCTGTATGTTACCATTGAAGAGGGTTATGTCAGGTGCAGATTTTTGGTGCGTGCCGTCATCAAATGTGTGTGAGCCCGTGTTTAGGCAGTTGAAGTTGTAGTTTATTATTAACGATTCCAATTTATGTCCCTTGGCATCGTCAGCAATGCAGCCCCATGTGGTTGATTTGGCGTTAAGGTCGCCCGCTACCAAAGTGTCTCGTTTGAGTGTGTTGGCAAACAATAATATCTTTTCAATTTCATTGGAAAATTCGTTAGTTGGTATATTGGGCGGTGCGTAAACGATTATAATGTTGAAGTTTTTGGTCATGTTTAATGTTTCGATTCCTATGGCATCTAGACTAGTCGGAATGTGGATCGCTGAGAACTTTATGTTCTTCTTGATATACACCCCAACACCTCCAAAACCATCAGGTCTGCTTTTATGAATAAAAAAGTAGTTTTTTAAACTGGTGCTTGCATTGTCTTTTAGCCATGTTTCGCAAAGTACAGCTATATCAATTTTGTTGCTTTCGAGATAGAACTCTAGCAGTTCTTTATTTCCTTGTCGTTTTAGACTCTGTATATTGAATTGGAGTATTTTTGTCATGATTTATATTGTGGGGTTTACGTAGGAACTACTTATAGCGCTTGCATCTATTTCAGCATTTAGCGCATTGAACTTATCTCTCATGTTATTAAATAGTGATCTTGCGTTTGTACCTGCATCATTTTCGTTGTTGGTAAGGAATTTGGTAATGGTTAGGGTAAGCTGATTAAGTGTTTTTTGTATTTCTGTGGTTATGTGGTTGTTTGGTATGGGTTTATTTGTTTTTGTTTCTTTTTCGGGTTTCGTTAGAAGCCGCCACTCATCCATTGTTTTATCGGCGTTTGTTGGTTTTTGTTCCTTGCTTTGGACAACTTTGGAGTAAGGCCTGTGAGAGTGTATAAACTGGGCGATTGTTTGATGATTGTTTTGAGTTGGTCGATTTATGTGGTTATTTGGTTTTAGAGAGGGGAACTCCTCTTCATAGTTGTTGAGAATGTCGAATCGGTTTCCAAAGATGTTTTTGAATCTTAGGTTGGCTTCTTGTCTGGTTAAGTTTTCGATGGTCATGGCCTTTTTTATTGCATAAGCTTTTAGTCTGGCAGGACATTTTTTGTCTATTGGTATATGGTTTTGTTTACAGTTTCTGCAGCTTATTTCTTGGCAGGGTTCTTCGTTAGTGTGATTTTGGAAGCAAGTTCCGCAAGGGGTGTTATTGTCCTTACAATGTTTGGAGAAGTGTCCAAATCTGTAGCACTGGTAACATTGTGCAAAAGAAATGAAATGCTTTACTGGGACTTTTGCGTATCCGTAATTTATTTCGTGTGGTATTTCTAGACCTTTGAAGGTTACTTTTATTCTTTTTGTAGGTATGCGCTCGATACTATTTTTGTCTTGCCGTGTAATTCTTTCCATTTTGATAATATCAATTGGTGTAGTGACGTGCTTTAGAATTTCATCAGTGGTCATGTCCTCAGGCATATTGAAAATGATTCCAATCTTATATAAAAGATGTGCAAAGATTTTCGGTTGATAGCCTTTTTCGATTAATTGTTGATTGTCAATTAGATTATTGGCAGCAAATCGGTTCTTTAGAACCACTTTCCAACGGCCGAAGCCTGTTTTAGATATATCTTTAACATCTTGTATATTAAGGTCCATCAGAATTTTTGTTAATCCTACGACATTGATAGGCACATTTTTGGGGCCTATTTTATCAACGTACACAGTATAGGGTCCATTATGTTTCTCATCGTATTTCAGGGTTAAGTCCGGGGTTGAGTCCGTCTTTTCCTTCACTTTTTTCCTTGACCGGGATGTACTTCTGCTTCTCATTAGGTCAATGGCCACGGGCGTGGAGCCCGCCGCCGTTTCCATGATTATTTTTTTAACCACTATTTTTTCTCTTTTTTTCTGGTTTTTGTTGTTTTAGGATGTTTAGGTTATTTGATATAATAAATTGATAAATTATTTGCAAAGGTAACGGTATTCAAGTTTCGCAATTTTTCTTTTAAACCGCACGCTTGAACGCTAGAGATGAAATTGGTGCTGCATTTTGCCGAATGCGCATAACCCAGCAAAACGACGCTTGCTGACAAAGGAAAGAGTGTCGATGCCTGTGGTGTCCCTTATCTTGGGATTTCGCACACCATGGTATTTGTGAAAAGCGAGACCATGCAACACAAACATTACATATTACTCTCCATATGTATTATTATTTAAAAACTTTTTTGGAAACGGTTTTCGCTCTAACAAGGAATATGTTTCCAAGGATCCAATGCTTCTTCAAATAGCAAGATTAAAGTTGCAAATAAAACTTCTAGAAAGCGAAAATAACAATCTAAAAACCGAAAGGGCACGAGACAAAACAATATTGAAAGGTGTCAAAAATATTTTTACAGAGGAACAACTCCGAAAATTGTAATACCCGGATCACCATATCCGTTGAGATTGGATAGATATATTGAATGCCCAAACAATACACGCTGATACTAACGATTATAAATTTTACCAGATATTGAGTTCAATATATCCAGTTGAGAATGAATTATATCGTCGCTTTATGTTTGCCTTTTTCATACGAAACTCGCTGGGTTTTATATTTTTTCAGTAAGTTGTACCGAATTCGGAAAAACTAAACCTGATACTAATGATTATAACTTTTACCAGATATTGAACTCAATACATATATTTGGTTAAATGTGAAATATACCGTCGTTTGAATGCGTTTTGTTTTAATTTTTATATTCATATTGGTGGAGTTCACCAATTTTTTTGTTTCTCAAGAATGATTAAAAGCTTCTTAAGAATTGTAAATAATATATATAATATAAAATATAGTATTTTACCTTTAACAATAAGACAAATATATAAATAATATAATCCTCTTTTTGGTCGGATCCGGCCAATTTAGCCCTACATTTTTCCCCCTTTTCCATCTGGAAATGCAACCCTACCGTTTCAAAGAGCTTACTATTTGAGAATAGTGTCGCACTCATGATCCAATAATTCTATATGGTCGTAGCGGCTAAAAGAGAATAGGCGATTACCGTTGAACGGCCGTAGATAAAAATGTCAAAAACAGAAAAAATGCCAGCAAACATACATGCGAACACACAAGCTATTTCCACGAATAACACGTGCAAGAGGGCAAAATCAAAACAAAACACGATAATTTGACAGCTTACTATTCCAAAAACAAAATAGCCGTCCTCTGCTGCGTCCACCATTTTATTATTTCATCATGGTCGCACTCTTCTATTTACGTCACCTGTTTATTCCACCATGGGCCCCTATGGAAATGCTAGGGTGCGTGTGTGTGTGGCATAGGTCAACAAAAAAAAAATGCTTGTGTTCGTGTGTTTATGAAGATTGAAGAAGAAGTCAGCTGATCTTATGCATTCTCCTTTATTGTTCCTCCATGCATTTTGCAAAATATTTATGGAAACTTGAAAATCGCACAGTATACAAATAAACTTTTCCAAACCAAAAAATCTGCATTATTTAAAGAAATGATGCGTATGGTTATTTGTTTAACATTAATGTCAATTTGTTGGCAAATTAAACTAACTAATTCGCGAACATCGACTTTGTGGCGATTGAATAAGGACAGTGGCAAGATAACCACCGGACATGCGACAAATCGTGGAGGTGGTGGTGGCCATAGCGATAGTGCTACAATGGTTTTGGAAGATTTTAGTAGCATGCCAGCAATTGATGCCACCGCTGATGTTTATGTCCAGGATGAGATTTTTTATATAATCGCATCAACATTGGCATTGGGCACGAATACTGCTGTCGGCATCGGCGGCGGGGGTTCTAGAACTACGGCAAACATTAACAACGAAAATATCGATTTAGGTGGTTATGGTTGGGTTCGAGAATCACCGGAGTTCACCATAGAATCGACGAACGTGAAAAAGCGCGCCGATAGTAATAGCAAGAAGCATCATGAAAAAAGCATTGAAAATAAAATAAAGCGAACTAATGGAGGCACCGTAGCAGGAAACTTGGGTTTAAAAAGTAATACGATGGCAAACGGAGTGGTGGACACGGCAGTTACAGTGGATGAAACGTTAAATTGCAAACCAGTGAATTATACGTTTTTTGATTACCTCATTGGTGTGGGTCAGAGATTTGATCACCCGAAGATTCCAGAACCCGAGGTAAAATACCATTAGCTCTATATGTGGACTATATTTAACTTCTTTATTACCTCTCAGAGTATCAAAGACTACACGTACTTTATTAATATTAAAATGCTAAACATATTAAATAAGATTACGAAACCATGCTTAGTCACATATGTACATATCGCACCCTAAATCATAGTGACAAAACTCAAATTTTTTCGATATCAAGTTTCTCTCATAAACCGGTACACAGAATATATCTCTAGCGACTGCCAAAAACTCTTGCAAAAGTGTCTTTTTTGACTGAAAAATAACTATTATACGAAGCCTTTTCCCATATCATTGCCTGTAAAAAAGAAAGTTTTTTTGCTCTCCAGAAAATTTTTCAATTTTAAGTTGTGCCCCTTTATGATTTAGGAATATGTAGTACCTTTTGTCAAAACTGAAGTATTTTTTTTTTGTTTTTATTCAAATACACATTTTATTTACCAATCATAGGTAGCTTACCACTTCATAAAGGATAACGACGAAGAAGCTTATAAAAAATTTGATATTGCCGCTTTGGAACGACGTTTGAAGCGAGATAAACGCGAAAGACCAAGATCTGTGCAGCTCTATAATAACATTGGCAATTATTGGCGCATAATTGGTGATGCACGTCAAGCTATAGAATGCTTTAGGCGCGCTCTAGCAATGTCTCCTACCAATTCAGAGGTTCTGCTCAATTTGGCACGTGTCCTATATAATTTACAATACCTGGACGATGCTATACATTTGACGCGCAGGTGAAAATTAAAATTCATGCCCGCTATTGAAATTTCTCAAAATATAGTATATATGCCTATGCAATAATTTATTCCGTTTGTGCAAAAAAAAAATATTTTTGCAGATCTTTGGAATTGACACCACCTGGTCGCTCGGCTTGGCAACAATATTTGACACTTGGCGAAATATTCAAAGCTTACGGGCATTTTCAGGAATCAATTTCTCATTTGAAAATTGCTGCTGAACTCCATCCTGAACACGAGCCGATACAGAAAGCGTTGCGTGAATTAGAAAATAATACCTCATCAACTGTGCATGTCTACACTATATTCATAATTATAGCTTTGGTATGTTAATGCATATGCCAATTTGGATTTCATCTCAACTTCTTTAATATATATACATATATATGTATGTAAATAAATTACAAAATTGCAGTTCTCATATGTCATTACCTAAAAATCGAAGACATACTTTACCAATTGGAATTAGATTTACATTAATATGGCGATTTTTATTTTGCAGGTTGTTGCAGTTCTAATTGTGATAATAACAACCTCCAACAACAACAATAAATACAACGCTTTTAATGCCAACGGTAATACACAAAACGATTGTGAGGCAAAAACACAACGTCATTTCAATCGTGCGATGGCCATGCGTTCCCTTAAGGGGTTTTCTTCTTCGGCTTTTTCGGGTTCGCGAAATTTTAGACATCGACGTTATTAAAAGGTAGAAAAGTTCACAGAGATATATAGTATATGAGACGAGAGTGGATAATAATTTATCCTTGCATAATAAACATACATACTTACATACATACAACTAAACGTCCATACTCACGGCCCTCTCAAAAGAGGGATTTGCTCGATAGCACAAACGCTTACACCACGTAAATATTATGTTGTACATTCAAACACACAGGTACACAACGGACATTTACGATCTATCAAATAAAGTGTGCACTGCGTCTACCCACCATCAATCATCAACCAAAGAATTGATAGATCTCAAGAATCGGAATGCAAAATGCAAAAAAAAATGGATCTCATGAAGATAAGCAACCCTAATTAACCAATTTTTTATTTTTTGTTTATTTTTATTGTTTTTTTCATGAATATTTTAGGGTTTGAATTTAGTTACATCGCTGGCGACTAAACCAAGTACAAATAATGTTTTATTGGGCAGGGACGGTAATCGTTTTTAATTGATGTAAAAATTATTTATGTACATACATATACATATTATGTACATATTTATATAATCCTTTGGCGAATGTATTTTCGTTATAATTTTCATTGACCACTTTTTTTTGCCATATATTTTAATATATTTATAATCAAAAATGTTAATATTAAAAATTTAATGATTTGCCCAGAAAAAATTAATAAATTAAAAACATATCACCGTCCCTGCTGCTTAAAAGCCAAATTAAAATGCCATTAAATGTAGTAATAATATGTTCCTTTAATACGTATATACATATGCATGAGCAATGTATCTTTTTTTTACAGCTTATGCTTTGTTACGAATATTTTTTGTTCCTTTTTTTTTTTTTTAAATAAGCACGGAATAATATGATTTTGTTTTTTTCAATGGGTTCAATTCATATTTCAATACATCACAATTTCTATGTAAAATTAGTTTTTCATTTAAATTAAGATTTCTTTATTCAATATTTGGCTTCCTCCCAGACTATTCCAGGGTATTCTTAAAAAATGAAATGAGGGGCTTTTTGGTTGGACAACAAGAAAATAATAAAATTATAGTAACGCAGCTCATGAACTCTATGTACTTAAGAAAAATTTTATTTATGTATATTTAAGCATTACGCAGACATATACATACATATGTATATGCATATAATTTAAGAAAGAAACAGAGACCAATACTTTAAGACTCAAAGAAACAAAAATTGGACATTAAATGCTCTTTAATTTTGTGTATCTTGTGATTATTATTTTTTTTAGTGTTATATATATATGTATATTAGGCATATAACTTTTTACAATTTTTGCAAATTTGAAAAACGGCATACCATAGTCGAATAGAGCATAAAAAAGAACCGAAATTACTTTTTTATCAGAACTGCTGAAAAAAACAAAAAAAGTTTTGTACATCTGCGCAGAGCGTGCAATTAAAATTGTGCAAGTCATTTTACCATTGTGTAAATCATCACATACTTTATACTTAAAACTTATTTCATATAACAATTGACAAAAATGTAAAAATAAAAATATTAAAAAAAAATCTGATTTTTTTTAGAAATCCATTTTTGCGCGGAACGTTTTTGAACCGAAATCACCTAAAAAAGTGATATTCATTACTTGTACAATATTTGCCACAACGTGGTGGTATGCCAAATTTTTCGTCAAAATTTGTTATATGCCTAATGTATATATGTACATATGTAGTTGAAGGCAACTCAGTCAATAAATATGCCATATATGTAGATATGTATGAATACTTCGGTACTTAAAAGGACACATTAGTTTAGTATATGTATAAAAAGCATTGAAATAAAAAGCTTACTTTTTTATAAACACATGCACCTTAAATCATAAAGTGAGACAACCCAAAATTGAAATTTGGTTATTTTTCAGTCAAGAAAGACACTAATTGGAAAGGTTTTTTGGCAGTCGCTAGAGATACATATGTTCCGTGTACCGGTTTATGAAAAAACGCGATTTCAAAAAATTTTAAGTTGTGTTACTTTATTATTTAAAGTGTAATATGTATGTACATATCTTGTAATATGTACTGTTATCAAGAACTTAGATTAGTTTTTCCGCTTTTTTTGTTTTTTTTTTTTTTCCTAAAAACGTATACCAATATAAAACCAAATATTTACAATATAAGTAAAAAAAAAATAGACAAGGCGATTTGCAGTGATAGTTACGGTAATTGATATGTATATTTTTTTATTTATCATTGCTTTGTTTTATTATCATTGGAGGCAAAAATGAGCCTAGTGAAGATAAAATTGCGCAATTTTATTGAAATATAGCTTCAACGTTTTAGAAGTCATACATACAATCTTGAATAAAGTTTTTTGTTTTACCAAAAGATTTATACTGCCCACAATAAATATGTAAATCCGTGCATAAGCATGTATAATGAATGAAGACCCAAACTTATTTAAATACAAGTTTCTATTAATTACGTATGATAAATAAATATTAAATCTTTTTCTGAAATTTAATTAAATTAAATTTTCTTATTGATAGAAGAGTTGCATATACATACATACATACATATCGTCGGTGATACTGCAATACGTTCCATGTCACTTTTCACTTCTTCCTGAATACACCTAAATAACCTTTTCACACTTTTGTCAATCACATAGATTTTGCTTTTATATATAACTTCGCTTTTATATACATATACTATAAATATGTAAAACACCGCGATAAGTGAAAATATATGTAGTTTTTCTCCTTCCCCAAAAATTTAGTCACGGCGACATAGGACGTTTTGCAGTATCACCGACGATATGTACATATACATACGTACACATTGTAAACATGCTTTTATCGCTGTTTTTGTTGTTGTAATGGTCCTGAAGAGCGGGATTGCGTAAATCCGAGTCGTTCCTATACGTAGACCCTACTGCCGTAGATTTCGATGTTAATGATAAGATAATATTAATCGGTTACTCTCATCATCCTTATACGCTTACCATCACCACCAGTGCATCGGAAGCGATTTGAATTTTCATAAATTCTATACAAATGTTTTTCTTTAACGTTGCATCAACGCATTCACGCAAACCCTTCAAATATTCCAATTCTTTGTTGAGTGCATGCCGCAAATTGAAACGAAATTGTGTATTAGTAGGAGAATTGTTATTGGTGGTATCATATATTTGTTCCAAACATTTCATGCTCCTAATATCACAATTCGATGAAGCGAGTTCGTTAAAAAGTAATCGCAAACAAACGAATACTTTTTCTTTGCTTTGAAAATACAATTTCCAAATTTGTTTTACACCCTTCCCTCCTTCGTCAGCGTGCGCTATCATTTTTACAATCAATGACCCGCAAAACAGTGATGTTGGATCATTGTTATAGCAAATGCCTGTTGTTGTAATGTCCCCAATCTGCTTAACCTTTGCACTTCCGCCCATTTCCGCATCATCTTGGATCATATCGCATTCCTTCGATATTGGTTTTCGTTCAATTGATTTAAAATTGAATTTTTCCCTATTTAGTAATTGTTCGAAGAATTGAGCATCTTTCTCAGAACAGAATTCTATACAAATACTTTTTATCTCCCTACTCAGCATTGCGGAAGTCAAAAAATCTTGATGCAAATTCTCAGAATCAAATCTTAGTGCATATTTCTTGCAACGCCTATGATCCATAAGTATTTCATTGATATTTATGTTACACAAGAAGGTATGTTGTTCATAAACTATGCTGTTATCTTTCATCGGCGCCGATACGTGTTGACCACCATGCTGCAACTGCTCTTTTTCAATTTCATAATACAATAATAGAGGGCAATCACCGATCGCAAGAATTTTGCACGTCGGGATGGCAATTAAAAGTACAGCAAAGGTTGCGGGTAGCATATATGTGGATTTGCAATCATTCAGCTGCCAAGAACCTACGTCGTTGGATGAGGGGCTGAACAGTTCGGCATCTTCGATTTGAAAAAATGTTTCCATTGTTTCCAAATCCTCAAATTTCGTGCTCAATGGATATAAACGATATCTGTAGAATAAATTCTCACATAAAATGTTGTTCATTTTTAAAAGTGGTTTAATATTTTTTGTAATGGTCAAACTACTTGTAGCGCAGTTATTTGCTATTGACACACCCATGAATAAAATATCGCTTGTTGCGTTAAATCGTATCCAAATATCACCACACCGTGCCAACATTGGTTTTTCTTCCAGTTGTTCGCTTCGCACATAATTACAGCCGTGCGTTTGCAAATCGCGTAGCATGTCGAAATCCTTTTGTGTAGATGATTTGTGCAATTGCAGCTCTGCTTTAGCGTAACGTATGCGTTCCAATAGTTTTTTAAAGTTATGTTTGCTGCTATTATTGTTATTGCCGTGATAGCATGACGTACTATTTAGAGCTATAAATAAATTTGGGTTATCGTGATTGGCTGCATTTTCGGTCGTGGTATCGGAAAATTTGATTCCAGTAATTACTTTCCCAATTTTCGACTGCCTTATTTGATCTTGTTTATGTTGGTTGATCAGCAACTTTTGATTTTGATTAATCTCATTTGTTTGAAAGTCCGTACATTTTATGATTCCGTTGTCGAATTCTAACTCCAATACAGCAGAAAACTTTATTTTTCCATGCACGATCCGAAAGTTTCGTACACATTCATATTCCGTAACAAATGTGTAATCAAAATAATTGATTACTACCAATTTATCCCAACAATGTAATAGTAAATATAGTTTGTTTATATTAAAATTTCTGTAAACATATTTTCCAAGTCTTATATTTACTTCCACAATTTCGTTGTCGTTTTCTACACCAACGCTAGCTGATGTCGGCAATTCTTCGGTAGCACTAGCGATTAGTTCAGTCGATGTTATTGTTATTGCGGTCGTTGGGTTTTTGAAGTATTTCACCTTTGGCCCCTTATAGCTATTTATTTTGCGTGCAACTTCCTTCAAACAAGTGTGTGCCAAATTAATGCTATGAAGTATTTGTTTTTGATATAATTTATAAAATTTTAAATCACGCGCCAAAACCATGTAATGTTGTTTACGATTGTGCATGAATTTATCACAAAATACCATATCCTTGTGGAGGAACGCTGGAATTTCGGACTGTTGCGCTGCCATAAATACCAAAGCGATTCTGTTTGAATATTGCTATGAAATAAATAATGGAAATGTGGTATGTACATTACAAAATTGAAAGGAAGTGTCAGGATCATGGAGGAACAATAAAGGAGAATGCATAAGATCAGCTGACTTCTTCTTCAATCTTCATAAACACACGAACACAAGCATTTTTTTTGTTGACATATTCCACACCCACACGCACCCATGGAGGAACAAAAAAGGAGAATGCATAAGATCAGCTGACTTCTTCAATCTTCATAAACACACACGAACACAAGCATTTTTTTTGTTGACATATTCCACACACACACGCACCCTGGCATTTTCATAGGGGCCACATCTGTCAAATTCTTCTACACTCCTCTTTGCATGACACTTCTGGCCCCACTATGTATGAAGGCATGATTCAAATAAAGAAGATTGTGCATTCAGCGGTACCGCTATGCGTTCATCCAAAATTTGACAGAATCAGCTGATTTAGTGACGTAGTAACATAAATTCTCTTTCATCCAGTTTCGTTTCCGGTTTTCTAATAACTAAAGGCGTTGTGCGATAAATGTGAAATTTATATTAAAAAGCTATTTTAAATAAAGAAAAATGAAGTGCCGCGTATTTATTTGTGTGAATAATAGTTCCATAAAGGTATTTCAAAGTATAAGATTCTTTCATCCGCAATTTCGTGGCGAAATAAAGTTAACGCCATTTTTGTTTCAATTTTGTCTTTGTCATTTGCTTTCCTACCCAATGCGAAATTTGAAGAGCCATAACATATGTTCAAAATCAAAATATTTAGCTCATTATTTATATTAAGTATTATTTAAATAATAGGAGTGTTTTATTGGGCACTTCTCTGCTCGCTTATACTCGATTCTGCTCTCTTAGCTGACAGTTTCCATACAAAATGTTAGAGACTTTAAGAGACCTTTAGAGAGTATGCCAGCTACTCATTAAACTGATCTTTACTGATTATGCCAATTTTTTCTATTGTGTATAAGTGAAATGGTTTCAAATTTTTGTCAATAGATGTCTCCCCTATCTTCGAATTCAACGCAATACCGTTCATTAGAAAATGTTTTCGAATTCCGTACCAAAGAACGTATATTGTACAACATACGTTCTTTGTCCGTACTTTAACGAACGGTGTTCGAAGATAGGGGAGACATCTATCGATAAAAAGTTGAAGAAATTTAATCAAATAAACACAACTTTTTTCCAATTCCTTTACTTTAACGAACGGTCGTTTAATTTTCACTTATTTTTATACCAGTGGTTGTTTTTTTCGCAAGTCTCTAACTCTTGCCCAATCGAATACGGCTAATAACTAAATATATGTTTTAAGTGGTTCTACAATATATATATAATTAATAATAACATGTTCATCTCTATACATTACGTGTTGTTATACATATATTGTTTATGACAATATGCAAATTTATTGATCATATACATTTTTTGAACATTCTAACAATGGATATTATCGAAATCAGAATTTATGGTGTTTAAATTTCACAATATATCAAATAACTAAGATTTCCATTTTTATTTTGTGTCTTTCCAAATGCTGATTATGCGCACAGGGCCAAGGCAGATCTAGGAAGGTAGGCCCGGTGGCGAATTGAGAAATTTCCCATGTATTTTGTTAGTGTAATCGGTAGAGTGTAATGTCAAAATTAATGAATTCGCTTCGGGCTCGTCCATCCCTATTGGCCATGATGTGAATTCGCTTGGATTTTGACATTACACTCTACCTTTGCATATAAAAAAAATAGTTTCTGAATTCGCCACCGGGCCTACCTTCCTAGATCTGCCTTGCACAGGGCATTCTGGCTGCACAAAGAAGAAAATGCGATAGAGCTACGCACACAATCTTACGTAGGCCACATATGTATACAGACAATTTTAATTGGGTTGGTGTCCGTGGTTTTTTTCGCGATGTTGACAAATAACATGGGCTTCGATTGGCTGCTTTTGTTTTTGTATCACCACACATATCTGCTTCTTCGCTGTTCTGTTCTAGCGACATATACCCAATGCCAAGATGCCTAACACATTACACCTTTTGAACGACCAATACCACAATTTGTACACAATGCAAACTGATTTACAATGTGCATAAAGAAGTGTATAGAGTTCACAAATATTAATTTTGTTAATTTTTGAGTTTGGTTTTGTTTGTGAGGTTTGTATATGTATCATCTATTCTGTAATCTACATTTTCGCTGTTGGGTATATTCGTAAATGCTTTGCATTTTTGGTTCTAATGATGACGATCTTACTTCTTTGGCAAACCAGTTATGCCTATGATTATTTATGTATGCATGTACGTAAGTTTCTATATCCAACTGGCAAAGACATGACATGGTAGCTGCTGCTTGCTACTAATTCCTGTTTGCCTAATAGCTGGACGGGAATAATTCGTATTTTCTTAGCCTGTGTGGATCCGTATGAATCAAAAATTCTTTCTTTCAAAATATTTTCGATGGCAAATATTACAAGTAAGGAAGCCTAAGTTCGAGTGGAATCGAACATTAGATACTCAGCTGTATGCTTTCCTTGTTTGTTTGCCTTTGATGGAAACACGGTGTAGGTACTTTCTATAAAGCAAGTGCTGCATAAAGTGGGCGTAGCCACGTCCATTTTCAACATTTTTATCAGTCATCCAACTAAGCATATGAATAATATTCTTTGTGCAAAATTTCACTCCTTTATGACTCTAGTTACAAAGATGTCACGTTACAAATTCCCAAAGGGTGTTCCAGAAATATCTTTGTTAAAAAGTAGGCGTGGTCATAAACCGATTTCAATAAATTTTTTCGTGTCTATTAACACAAGATATAAAAGTGTATAAACCAAGTTTCGTCATAGTATCTCAATTATTTGTCGAGTTATAGGCTAAGAAATCTCGTATATTCCTGTTTCTAAAAAGAGGCGGTGCCACGCCCATTTTCCAAAATTTTTGTGGTTTTCGTTTTATGTCCGCAGTTGGACTCCTGCTATAAAATTTCAATGATATATCTTTATATTTGACAGAGATATCGCTTAAAATGTTTTTATTAGGCCACTTTATAATACCCATATTTAAAAGTGGGCGTGGTCGTCAACCGATTTCGCTAAAATTTTTAACATGTATTACCACAAGTAATAAAAGTGTACACACCAAGTTTCGTCATTATATATCAGTTATTTGTCGAGTTATGGGCTCAGAAATCTCGTATATTCCAGCTTCTAAAAAGAGGCGGTGCCACGCCCATTTTCCAAAATTTTTACGGTTTTTGTCTTATGTTCGTAGTTAGACTCCTGCCATAAAATTTTAATGATATATCTTTATATTTGACAGAGATATCGCTTAAAATGTTATTAGGTCACTTTATAAGACCCATATATAAAAGTGGGCGTGGTCGTCAACCGATTTTGGAAATTTTTCGTCCAAACATTTGCCTAAGTACATATATCACGCGTACTAAATTTCATTGATATATCTTCAATGGTTTCTGAGTTATGACTCATAAAACTTTCAATATTTGCCCCTTAATAAGTGGGCGTGGCACCGCCCATTTTCCTAAATTTTTGTGCTTTTTGTTTTATGTACATAGCTGGACTCATGCCACAAAATTTCAGTGATAGATCTTTATATTTGACAGAGATATCGCTTAAAATGTTTTTATTAGGCCCCTTTATAGTTCCCATATATAAAAGTGGGCGTGGCCGTCAACCGATTTTGGCAATTTTCCGTCAAAACATTTGTTTAAGTAAGTAAATCACGCATACCAAATTTCATCGATATATCTTCAACAGTTTTTGAGTTATGACTCATAAAGCTTTCAATGTTTGCTCCTTAATAAGTGGGCGTGGCACCGCCCATTTTCCAAAATTCCATCAAATTTCTTCTTAGGGGCCTGAGCTCAACACGTGGGTAAAATTTCATCACTCTAGCTATATTAGTGGCTGAGATACCAGATTTCCGATTTTTTCTATATAGAAAAGTGGGCGTGGTCATGGTCCGATTTCGCCCATTTTCAATACCAACCGTCCCAGTGTCGATACCAACTTGCATTTCAAATTTCATCAAAATATCTCAATTTTTGCGCGAGTTAGAGTGTTTACAGACGGACAGACGGACAGACGGACGGACGGACATGGCTCAATCGATTTCTCTTTTCACCCTGATCATTTTGATATATATAAGTCTATATCTATCTCGATTATTTCATTCTGTTACAATCCACCGTTATGTGATTAAAACTATAATACTCTGTGTACTAGTACAGCTGAGTATAAAAATCGTCGAATTTTATGATGGAAAGAAGAAATGTTGCAACAGAGTTTTATTTATTTATTTATTATTATAATTCATTCTTGAATAAAGTTGTAAAAAACCACGTTCATTCATAAACGAATGCCGTAAACCTCCCCTCGGTAAGAACCCTACATTTTGTCAGAAATCTGACAACAAAGCTCTTCGGACACCATAGAATCTACTTATCATCTTGAAAAAGACTCGAATTTAACATTTTGTATGAAAGAAATGCGATTAATTCGGGACGAGTTCGGGATCAATCGCTTACATCCCGAAGGTTGCAAATGTAGTTTAATCTCCTTCATTCAAAGCTATAAGGCTATTTTTTGTTATGAAAATTTCTAAAAATGGTTAATTGTTATATGTATATGTATATTAGAACAAAGTTTATTCGATTCGTTTCCATCTTGTAGTGAAATCTTTTAAATTAAAATTAAGTATTTTCTCCAAATATTTTTATAAATCAGTCATGAAGATTTAAATAAAGATTTTACAATAAGTTTTAAATAATATAATATTATACATAATATAATATAATATAATATAATATAATATAATATAATATAATATAATATAATATAATATAATATAATATAATATAATATAATATAATATAATATAATATAATATAATATAATATAATATAATATAATATAATATAATATAATATAATATAATATAATATAATATAATATAATATAATATAATATAATATAATATAATATAATATAATATAATATAATATAATATAATATAATATAATATAATATAATATAATATAATATAATATAATATAATATAATATAATATAATATAATATAATATAATATAATATAATATAATATAATATAATATAATATAATATAATATAATGTAATAAGTTTTACTATTGAAAAAATTTGCCTACATTTATACCGGGACAAGCGCTTTCGGGATTAATCGCATATTTTAAAGCCCGTCTCCACATAACTTGTTTCACCAAAGAAACATGTAGCAAAACATCTCGCTAAATAACCCGTCTCCACGTGGCTGATCGTGATTCAGTTTAACATTTCTCTTTCTTGCTCTTCTTAAATGTTTGTATGTTTGCTTATATTTTGCGTTTTTGTTTTGGTCTGTGTGAGATTTCGATAGATTTTCGATACAAAATTAGAGAAGACATCGATATCATCGAGGTTGGCAAGATGATTCAGAATGAAACAGTGTTTCAATCTTCACTCGCTCTCAGAAATTTTGTATGGAAATTGGCGAGTTTCGGCACTGGTTTCCGTGTCAAAACAAGATTGAGAGAGAAAATGCAGAAAAAAAGAGCGAAACACGTTATGTGGAGACATGGTATTATGGAGGTCAATTTAAAATCCTGAAACTTATTAAACTTATTTGAAGTTAGGCTTCTAGATGACGAAAAGGTAGGGAAGGCGTAGTGTTTGAGGGAAGAAGTCCCAAACAAACCTTGATTCATAATTTTGATGCACCAGGCGCACATCAAAAATAAAAAGAAGCGCCGTTTACGTTCTTTGATCATGTCTCCACATAACGTGTTTCGCTCTTTTTTTCAGCATTTTCTCTCTCAATCTTGTTTCGACACGGAAACCAGTGCCGAAACTCGCCAATTTCCATACAAATTTCTGAGAGCGAGTGAAGATTGAAAACTGTTTCATTCTGAATCATCTTGCCAACCTCGATGATATCGCTGTCCTCTCTAATTATACTCAGCTGTAGTAGTACACAGAGTATTATAGTTTTAATCACATAACGGTGGATTGTAACAGAATGAAATAATCGAGATAGATATAGACTTATATATATCAAAATGATCAGGGTGAAAAGAGAAATCGATTGAGCTATGTCCGTCCGTCCGTCTGTAAATACTCTAACTCGCGCAAAAATTGAGATATTTTGATGAAATTTGGAATGCAAGTTGGTATCGAGACTGGAACGGTTGGCATTGAAAATGGGTGAAATCGGACCATGACCACGCCCACTTTTCCTATATAGAAAAAATCGGAAATTTGGTATCTCAGCCACTAATATAGCTAGAGTGATGAAATTTTACCCACGTGTTGAGTTCAGGCCCCTATGAAGAAATTTGGTGAAATTTTGGAAAATGGGCGGTGCCACGCCCACTTATTAAGGGTCAAACATTGAGAAAAATTCCAAAATCGGTTGACGACCACGCCCACTTTTATATATGGGTCTTATAAAGTGACCTAATAAAAACATTTTAAGCGATATCTCTGTCAAATATAAAGATATATCATATATCATTTTATGGCAGGAGTCTAACTACGAACATAAGACAAAAACCGTAAAAATTTTGGAAAATGGGCGTGGCACCGCCTCTTTTTAGAAGCAGGAATATACGAGATTTCTTAGCCTATAACTCGACAAATAATTTATATATAATGACGAAACTAGGTGTGTACACTTTTATTACTTGTGGTAATACATGTTAAAAATTTTAGAGAAACCGGTTGACGGCCACGCCCACTTTTATACATGGGAACTATAAAGTGGCCTAATAGAAACATTTTAAGCGATATCTTTGTCAAATGTAAAGATAATTCACTGAAATTTGTGGTATGATTTCTACAATAGACCGGAAACAAAAAATAGAAAAATTTTGGAAAATGGGCGTGGCACCGCCTCCTTTTAGACAAAGGAATCTACGAGATTTCGGAGCCCATAACTCGACAAATAATTGAGATATTATGATGAAACTTGGTTTATACACTTTTATAACTTGTATTAATAGACACGCAAAAATTTATTGAAATCTGTTTATGACCACGCCTACTTTTTAGCAAAGATATTTCTGGAACACCCTTCGGGAATTTGTAACGTGACATATTTGTAACTAGAAGTCATAAAGGAATGAAATTTTGCACAAAGAATAATATTCATATGCTTAGTTGGATGACTGATAAAAATTTTAAAAATGGGCGTGGCTACGCCCACTTTATGCAGCACTCGCTTTATATAAAATCCATCAACGCAAACAAACAATGAAAACATACAGCTGAGTATCTAATGTTCGATTCCACTCGAACTTAGGCTTCCTTACTTGTTTTGCATCGAAAATCTATCGAAATCTCACACAAACCAAAACAAAGACGCAAAAATAAGCAAACATACAAACATTTAAGAAGAACAAGAAAGAGAAATGTCAAACTGAATCAGGATTAGCCACGTGGAGACGGGTTATTGAGCGAGATGTTTTGCTACATGTTTCTCTGGTGAATCAAGTTATGTGGAGACGGGTTTTTATCTGTAACTTAATAAAACAGCTGATTCAATCAACCTTACGACAAGCAGTGTTACTAGTCATTGGTGCCTTATCGTAATTCTGTAGCTGTATCGTTAACTAACCCGGCGTCTCCTCAAAACAGAATTCTGTCATCACAAGCACCATTATAACATAGATTTCAAATGGAGACCGCCTCTGTCTTCTGGTATAACAGAGATGCCAAGGCAATTGCTTTAACAAGATTGCCTTAACATGAGCTGTCAGTTTGGTGATTTGACAGCTAATTTTTCATTTCAACGAAAAATTCACAGTGGCAACATCTCCACATTGAACGTGAAATTTCGCACGGCGTCCATTTGGCTTGAGTGTTTGGGCTTAAAAAATAAATAAAAAGAACATTAAGTGCATATATACAGTTTGCGAGCATCATCGCCAATTTTAAACAATTTTTTTTAACTTTCTAAGTGCTTCTGCGTACACGGCATGCCAATTCGGCGCCATTTTGCAAATTATGTCTAACATAATGAAGTGCCCACGCATATGCAAACATGGATTTTAGACATGATTCTGGTAGACAAAATTAACATAATTTTTGTTTTGTGGAGTTTCGGCGTTACCAACCAATTGGATTTTGGTTAGCAACCCTAAATCCGTAAACAGCTGACACTTGTGAAAGCAGTTATAGGAAGGTAGGCGCATAGGCGAATTCAGAAACTTCTTTTTTTATTTACAAAGGTAGATTATAATATCAAAATCAAACCGAATTCACATCATGGCCAATAGTAATGTGCGAGTTCCAAGCGAATTCAGATTTTAACCAAGAAAAATATTATTTTGACATTACAATCTACCAATTTAAATAACAAAATACATGGGAAATTTCTGAATTCGCCTATGCGCTACCTTCCAAGATCTGCCTCGACATGTGTCAGCTGTTAACAGATTTACGGCACCACTAACAGCTCACATAGATAGCGATAAAATTACAATAAGGTTAACGATACAGAATAACTTATAACTCACCAATGTCTGAACCTTGATTCTGTTTTACTGGGCGATATTCGCAAACAAAGGTCATCGCCGCACCACGCGAAAACACGCCCGGCGATTGGTTCTGTTTAAGCTATAATGTCGACGTCGTAACAAGAATATGCCGAGTTGAGGTATTCGGATAATACGTTTGGACACGGATATTGTCGGCGTCTAAACACGGAGACAAAAAGTTGAGCAACCCGCTGCTTTTTTTGTTTAAAGTTTTTCATTAAAATAAGAGTAAAATACTTCCTATTCCTTTTTTGTTAAGAGGTGGAGCGGAGTCGCATCAAAAAAAAGGGAAAAAAAATCGGAGAGAGCGGAGTTCGGAGCAAAAAAATTGGAGTTAAGTCCGGAGCCAGAGCAAAAAATAATTTTGGACTTGAGGAAACGCTCCGAGGCCCTGCTCATGCTTGAATGTTGCCTTGTTCAATCATGATTCTAATAGCGTTTGTTGAGTGTAGGAAAGCGTATGAGTTGCAGGAATTTTACCACAAAAGAGCGAGAGGATCAGAGGATGTGAGCGAGAAAGAAGACTAGCTATTTGTAGGAATCCGCACCCAGAATTTGTGTGGGTACTTTCCCAAGACCAATCTATACAGGTCCTCTTATGTGAAGCAAAATAGGTGATTACAGTTACATGGCGTCTTTCAAGAATGTCAAAAGCAGAGAAAACGCGAGCGAACACACAACCGAACACACAAGCTATTTCCACGAAAAACACGTGCAAGAATGCAAAATCAAAACAAAAGACAATAGTTTGACATAAGCTACAAACTCGCGTAAGAAGAGCTACTCTCCCTTGCATGGACCTTCTATAGTTAGGTTATGGTACTTTGCTAAAGGCCTATACGCAGCTCTCAAGAAAACCAAAAAATCTATGTAATTTGACGTACAAGAAATGCTCAAGAAAAATTTCTTTTGTCATATTTTCTTTTGCGGTACGCAGTTCTAAAGAAATTATACTACTATTTTTTTAAGATTTTTTAGAAAAAGTGCACAACTGAACTCTGGTTCCGCCAAGAAATAATGAATTTTCTATTATTTCTTCAAGAAAATTTGACAGAAGAGGTAAATAAACTCAAATGTGACATTTCGTTTGAAAGTATAATTACTTTCCTACTACCATTTCAACGCTCAAGAAATAATGCAATTTTTTTCTTGAGCGTTTTCTTGAGAGCTGCGGAGAGGCCTTAAAAGTGTCAAAATCTCTGAAGAAGAGGAAGAAATGGTAAACAGTGTTCCCACAGCCTCAAAAAATTTGGTATCACAAATTAATACATTTATGGTTTTTTTGGTATCACCGAAAAATGTTAAAAAAAATTATAATTAATAAAATTTGCTGCTTTTTGGGTTCTAACACAGAAAAATTTTTGAGAATATGCAAATAAATATGAATACTTTGGTACTGTACCGAGTAATATAAAAGTTCTATAAAATGCAATGGGTCAAACGAGCTGGGTGATCTAGTTGCCAGAGCTGATTCTGGAATTGATTTGGAGTCATTGAATCAGTTCTTAAATATTTGTCGCGCTGTCCTCCTTTAAGTCAAAATGCCTGCTATGCGGAGTGGTCCAACCAAAAGTTTGATAAAAATAAAATTTGTTCTAAGCCAAAATAAAAATTATCTACGTATCATTCATATGTAATTGTGCTTAGGTATTTTTTTTTGATAGTACTCCCTCATGAAGGCGATGTAGGTATTCCACGCAGGATTACTGTGGATGGGTACGTAGATTTTGCCCCAGAAAGAGGATTATGTGGTCCTTTCAACCCGTTATCACCAAAATAAAGGTATTTTGAAAAAACAAATATTTATATTTCGAAAACTATCGGCCTCCTGACTGTTCCGACTTCAGATATAGGATCGGAGGAAAATTGTTACCGTCTTTTCAATTGGTATTCTGGCCCAAATGGTAACGCTGTCAAAGCATTTCCATACGAACGGAATGGAATCGGGCTGAAAATGGTAACAAAATGTTACCACGTATTGGGGTGGTAACTTAATTTTCTGCTGCCAGAATACGAAAAGAGTGTTTAAAGTACCAGATTCTTTATTTAACCAGTAAAGTAAATTATGTTACCACACCGGAATAAGGCCGTAAATAGCATTTCGCACAAATGCGTTTGTTGAACTTTTGCCTTCATCTTCAGTTTGACATAAAATAGCATTCTACCCAAAATCTCACCAAACAGACCTTCTGACTCTGTAAATGTTTGCAGCATGGCAACAAAATCCTACTGACATTTAAAAATCAACGTTGTCACTTCGTGTGTATGTCCGGAAAAAAATCGTAACAAAATCTTGGAATATATAGCAATCTTGTTTTAATATGGAACCGATGACATTAGGCAGTCCCGGTGGTAGTCCTGCAACAAATCCTAGTCCATATCTACCATCATTTCTCATGGGAGAGACGCAGGTACCAACAACACCACGCAACACGCTCTCACCAAACAAAGGTAGCAGAAACATTTCATTCGGTAAGCGTTTTTAAAATTTAAATACATATCTATAAATTCAATTGGTATATTGAGGAATTTTTCTACAATGAGTTGCAGCATCTCCGATTCCGCATTCTCCAGCCTCTGCAGCATTTGGTGAGCATCATCGCTTTTCGTCGAACACAACACCGAAGCCACTATTCAATAACGTTAATGCAAATTATTCTGGCACACAAGGTCCGCCCACACAAGGCTTATTCGATTCTTTACGCAACGAACGCAATCTCGTTGAGACTACACCTATTCGTGGCATTGAGGCACAATCGCCGCTTGGTTTCGGAACACCTACCACACAGCACGCAAATTTAAGCTTCGTTGGTGGCAACCATTCATTTCAACAACAGAATCATCAACCACATTTCAATCAGCAACAAAATTTTCAATCGCATTCCGCCGCATCTTATAATGACTCTTCATATTTGGCAAATAATACATCACGTTGCTTGACATCACCACTCGGACCTCTGGGTACAACGCCTAATAGCGTAGGTGCTGGTGCTTCATACATGCTACAATGCCCAACAACACCAAGATATACAGAATTTTGGGTAACCGCTTATGGATTCCCGCCTAGTGCAATTTCAACAATTTTACAACATTTTGCGCAGTGCGGTACGATTGTTGATAAAGTGTTCCCACCGCAAAACGGCAACTGGGTACATTTGAAGTATGCATCCAGGTTGGAATGCGACAAGGCTCTGAGTTATAACGAGAAAATATTAGGAAATAATATAATGATTGGCGTTACGCAGTGTAAAGATAAAAATATCATAGACAAAGAGAACGTGTGTGATAATGTGTAAGTATAATTATTCCGAATATAATTATATGTATATGTATTATACTATCTTTGTATTTCCCAGACAACCTTGCAAGGTACGCCCGTTAGCACAAACCGCATACAAAAGCGCACAAAATGACTCAGCTGTAGTTAACAATGAAAATTTGCCACAAAAAAGTTCTGGTTTAATGAACAAAGCAATGGATCTGTTTTTTGGTTGGTAAAGGAATATGTTACAAATTTAAATTATACGTATTAAAATTAAAGAAAAAAATATATATAGGTACATGAATTATTAAAAGAACAGCTAAAATAAACTTTAAACAATTAGAAATTATCTTATTAATTTATGTATGCAGAAATCTATATATTAATAGGCTAACATTTTTCCCATACAAACAATTGCCAGGCTGTTTAGCACATTTAACATACTCATATCCACATAAAATTGATATGGATGTGCTCGTATGAGTGAGAAGCAGTGCATAGGCATATAATTTTTTCTATAAATTATTTAATTTATTTATAATTAATAAATAAAGTTTTCAGTTAAGAGAAATAGATATCGTAAAAATCAAGGGCGTAGCCAGGATTTTATCCAGGGGGGGGGCAAGCAAATCAAATATTTGAAGCAGTCAAAAATCAATTTTTTTGCGACTAAAATCAAGCGTTGCTGTTCCGCTCTTAAATGTCAAAAATAATACAAATTTGTGAGTGCGACTACAGCAACACTGCTAATATAAAAATGACAACAACAACTATCAAATAAACTGGGTTGCGCAAAGTCAAAAAGTAGTAAAAAAAACTACTAAAATACTACTATGTATAAAACAGCTGATCGGGTTGTTGTGTGCAAAATTATTCAAGTCGCTCATTTGGTGAAACCCAAAAGTAAGTCAACCTCAAATCTGGGCTAACTTAAGTCAAAACTTAGTTTTATACTGTTTTCAGACAGAAAATTAATGTAGTGCAATACATTTATAATATAACAATAAATTCTTGTGTTTCACACACACTCAATTAACAAGGAGATGTCACTTTTCATTAAATAATTTGTTATTATTGACAAGAATTTTTTAATAAATAATCCCAGTAAACATTCAGAGTCATAAAAAAGTCAGAAAGGAATCGTAAACTGGAGCATTCACACTCATTATGAGCTAATTTTGGATTCCGAAATGTATGTATTTCTGTTCTTAAGGTGGTCCCCTGATATGAGCCTAATTTCATACATTTTATGAGCCTGAATATGTAGTGAAACCAAAAAAAATGTCTTTTGTTTTTGCATTTTCCTTCCCCTAACCCAATTCCCTTTATCCCTTCTCTCCATTCTCCCAGCTTATTCTCCTCTTCTCTCATTGGTTGCGTTCAGAAGTCGGAACTGTTGAGCAAAACTGTTGTGTAGATATCACTGAGCGGAAAGGGATATAATTTGCTCCTTCTGAACGAGCTGATACAGAAAATAAACAAACTATTATTATAATTACCTATCCACAACATAATCGGCAATAATTTCGCTACTTTGAAACATTCTTATCACATTAAAAAATTCATAAATATAGGTATTTATATATTTGTACATATGTCAAAATCGTAAGCACAAATGTTGTCCGAAGTGAGCCTAAAAAATTTATGATGAAAAAAAGTGTCCAAACTCACGTGTTAATCAAAAATACTCAACTTTGCGTTCAGAAGATAAAAACACAACTGTTGCGCAACCGTTGGGATTCTGAACATAACCATTGTGGGACATTCATTCCTTGCTTTATAGTGTTGTCTATTTGTATTCTCCTCCTGATGAACTTTAGTGATACTTTTATACCTACTTCCCATTTTTCGAATTAGAATTATCATTTAAAAAAAAAAAACAAGAAAAAAAATTATAAAAAAATTTCTCCTAAGCTCATACATATTTCACACATGTTTGTGATTCATATCCGACTCCAAATTATGAGTGCTCTGAGAATGTTTGTTGGGATAATAAATTCATGCCAAAACGAATTGACGGTTGACACTGAAAACTTCAAAATTAATAAAAACGAACTTACCTCCCAGAGTTGTATTGGATTTTTATTCGATTAAAAATTCAATTAATTAGTAATGGATCCATTACTAATTGAACTTCTGGATGGAAGATCGAGCTTCATTATCAACTTAATGAAGAAAATGTGGATATTTACTCCATTAACAGCCTGTGTGAAATCAGTATTAGCTTTAGTCACGCTGGTGAAACCGGGCCTTAGATTCTGCTTATCAATGCTAATGCTAAAATATTTAGTGAACTGTAGACACGAATTGAAACAAATCTCACTGTTTTATTTTGACATGTAAATTTCTGTACTATTCTCTGATGCTATTATAATGTTAAGCAGTACCTAGCCAGGGGGGGCAGCTGCCCCCTGCCCCTACCTGCCTACGCCCTTGGTAAAAATGTTTAGAAATATCGAAAACACAGTTGAAGAGTTGCTTTAATTTGAAAGCACTCTCTCTCTCTTCCTATATTAATTGCATTCCACTCAAATCTCTGCTCTATGAGTGATTGGTAGATGGATTGCACTCAAAAATTGCTTTATACTGAAATCTCTGTGTGTCTATGGGAGTGATTTGTAGCTTTTCTATTATAATTTTTATAAACGGCAGAACGATAGAGCGCAAGAAAACTAAAAAGCTCCAAGAAGTAGGCCGTGCAATATTCCATACTATAGAGAAAGCAACCAATTGCAATAAAACATACATGGAAAATTAAAACCAGCCATTTTGGGGCTCAAATATTTTATATGGATGCCACACTTATTCACTTTAGATTGTGCCAATACATATGTGTACTTTTTAATTATTTTCATTTAATTTTTGTTTTCATTTCTCCTTATTCAATGTTAGGTCTTTTTTATTTTCCTTTATTTATTATTTTATTTCCTTTTATTTTTTATTTCCATTTATTTATTATTTGCTTTTATTTAAATATTTTGTTCTATTTATTTCAACTTTACTTAATTCGTATTTATGTATTCCATATATTATGTGTTTTTTATTCTTTTTTTCATTTCAATTTTTTTTTAATTTCGCTTTATTTACTGTTACACCTTTTTCTATTTTCATTTATTAATTATTTTATTTCTTTTATTTATTATCTTATATCCTTTTATTTTACTATTTTTCCCTTTTTCTTTTATTTAAATATTTTGCTCTTTTCATTTCAATTTTACTTAATTCGTATTTATTATACTTTATTACTTTATTTATATTTGTACCATTTTTGATTTACTCCGTTTTTGCTTCGTTGGCAAATGTGCCCACTATCTACATCTACATCTACATATATATTAATAGGCTAACATTTTTTTCCATACAAACAATTGCCAGGCTGTTTAGCACATTTAACATACTCATATCCACATAAAATTGATATGGATGTGTTCGTATGAGTCAGGAGCAGTGCATATGCATATAATTTTTTCTATAAATTATTTAATTTGTTTATAATTAATAAATAAAATTTTAGTTAAGAGAAATAGATATCGTAAACGTGTTTACAAATATCGTAAACACAGTTGAAGAGTCGCGGTGATATTTTGCTTACCTTGGAAAAAGTTATAATTTTTAGGTTACCCAAAATATGTACCTACATAATTTTGTTATCTCCTTATTTTCTCAAAGTTTGACAAGGGTGGAAGAAAATTTCAAATAATTAAAACCATTTTTTGAAACAGTAGGTAATTCATAATTGAATTTATATTAACATCAGAGGATTTCTTAACTGGAAAACAAAGATGATGATCATATAGAAAATATGCACTTGTTTTCGAATGGATTTCTGCCCCAATTGAGGTACAATAAATATTGGAAAAAATATATATTCACATTAATTTCAAAGATAAATGTTTACTGGGTATATTTTCATACCATCGTCGTTTGAAAGCAAAACCGCATATGCACGCATACGTACAGTAGACTGATATGCTGTTTTGCACTTTAAGCGACAACTTGTGACACAAATACAGATGAAATAAAGATTTCTTCGTACATGAACAAGAAACTACCATATTGATGGATGGCTGAAAATGAAACAATTAGGAAGGAGAACGCAAGTCAAATATGAAATGTCATGGAAGCATGAGTGCAAAGGAATTTGACAGCTATCGATACGAAAACAAAAACAAAAGGCTAGTGTGCGTGTGTATTTTGAAGAAGAGGAAGAAGTCAGCTCATCGGATGAAGTCTCCATTAATTACCCATGAGCCCGACTTCAAATTTTAGAATTTTATAAAAATCTTGATCTGTCCAAAGGCTCTGTTGCCACTTTTATGCTTTGTTGCGACATTTCTATTTTTATGAATGAACCGCTTGTAGTAGTTTACACTTGCTTGCCCTTTTCATTATGGATTTTGGTGGTTGATTTGAATGTGCATATATGTATGTATGTATGTATATATATTTTTACGTTGGTACGTTGTGAATTTGTCGCGAATATGGGTTCAAAACAACTCCTGGTTTGCGCGTCACTACAACGAGAAGGCCTATTCGGTATACTTTTCAAGTAGCGAATTTTCCCTTCTTATACATTTACGTTCTTTGGCTCCTGTTTGTGGGGACCTTTAATTTAAAAGCGCTCTCTCTATTTTATATACATTGACCCAGTTTACGCTCAGATCAAAATCAACGCGGCCAAATATCTCCTATTGCTTTTCCATTAAAGCGAAAAATTAGAGAGGGCGGGAGAGCACACTGAGTAATTTTAATTTTGACCAAGGCATATCTAACAGGTAGGCTCGGCGGCGTATTGAAAAACTCCTTTTTTTATTTACAAAGGTCGAATTTCGAGCACCGGCGATACTAGTAAATATTTAACTGCCAAACGTAATAAAATTTTTCAGCATTGCCCAAGTTAATCTCTTTTTTACTGTAAATTGAATATTGTACGGATTTTATTACTACATCGTTTGTATTCTACGATTAAAAGCAAATGCATACCCCCAATGCTTTGAAAAGACTACTACATTTTTTATCGATTTATTTTACATTATTTCCTCCGGAACGAATCTGTGATATGGCTAATGAACTACTTCGGCTTCTCAATCAATGCAGTTTCAAGTTTGACCATTTTTGGGTAATGAATATCACGACTGTCCAATTTGGATTGGGCCCAAAGTATTAGCTTTAGCAAAAACATTACTTTGGGTGTTGAATCGGCGCTGTGTTCGCATTTAAGTATGGCCGCATTCAGCTCGCTGGCAATCTATAGAGGAAGTACATATATAAGGATAGTTGTTGTTTAATGTTAAATTTGTATTTATCTATTTACTTTTTGTCTGTGCGGCTGTTCTAATAAATCGGCAAATGGACTATTTTGTGGTTTTTCAAAAGCCAATAACGCTAAAGTTCTTTCCAACTCATTCAACGCTTCAGGAATATCCTCGCCAGCCTCAGATAACTTATTTTGAGCGAATGTCAACGCTTCTTCTATTTTTCCGTCCCTGTGGATAGGTATGTAATGGAGAGCAAGTTTATTACAAAAGTTTATGCCTGAATTCTTACCGAATCAGTTCGATAAGCTGTAATTGTTGCAAATGAAAGAATAAATAACGATTATTATCCAGCAATTCCGGATGCAACTGATTGACGAGATGTGTTGCTTCCTGTATGCGCCCATTTTGCACAGCTTCACGTATAAGAATGCGGTCATCCAGTGAGCTCAATTCAACAATCGGTTCGAGCCCAGCTTCTAATTGAAATTTTTCGGCTGCTTCTTTGAATCCCTCTAAAAGACAATACAATTACATACATATGTCTAGGAAATACTGTTCGGCAACACAAATTAATCTAAGTTCCACCTTATATGTTTGTATATTTTATTCTCTACTTTACATTCTTCTAACAAAGTTCATAATCTTATAGCTTATTCATTTAATTTTAAAAAAGGAACTGGAAGGTTTACTTACCTGTGACTAAGTAATTCATTATTAATCGATTCATGTCGCTTTGCTTATATGGGAACTGTTCCAATTTTCGCATCCAATCTTCCTTTGTTATACTATCACACTTTTCGCTGTAGCTCATTTTCTTACTCTTCCGTATTTTGCCAATTTTGAGGCCGTTTTCTTATAACGCTTAAGGATAAAAAAAATGTACTTTAAATAAATACTACACTATACGTTTTCTGGATGTGTTCTTTTGAAATTTTTTGCTTTTGTTGATCACTCAAACATAAATACATAAAAAAATGTCTTCTATTGTTTTTCTCGAGGATAGAACAATTTTGTATTGTATTTGCTTTGATATTTCACTTCGGGTTTATTAAACAGAAACTCCATTAGGCGAGTTCCCGTGGCAATGATCCAGATCCGGATACAAATTTTGCAAGCAAATGCAACAACAATTTGGTGATCCTGGTATTTATATGGATCAAAAAAATCTATTACAATCTATACGGATCCGAAATTGATACAGATAAACACCAGGATCACAAAATTCTTGTTGCATTTGCATGCAAACTTCTTATCCGGATCTGGATCACTGCCACGGGAACTCGGCAAATTTCGTATATACAGGGTTGATATTAGGCAAAGGTTACACGGTCAATATATACTGATGAAATCCATGGTTCCCAAGGTCCCCACAAACAGAAGCGATACGATATAGCCCACAAAGCAAAATCGTGCATGACGCGGTATGATTTTGTTGTGTGGGCTGTATCGTATCGCTTCTGTTTGTGGGGACCTTTAAGCCATGCTCAAACAGAAGCGATACGATACAGCCCACAAACCAAAATCGTATCGCGTGGGTATCGCGTCCGGCACAATTGATCGCGTTTTGGTTTGTGGGCTGTATCGTATCGCTTCTGTTTGTGAGGACCTTTATATTGATCAAGTAAAGGTCCTTGGCCACTGACAATCTGGATTGTCAAGCAGTGTATATGTGTGATTATTTTTTTTTTGTTAGTGCAATCGGCAATCGTCGATACTTCAGTGCCAGTATCACGAACACCGAACGAACTACCGAAACGCCGAAAGCCACGCTGCCGAACTCGTCGAAAATCGTATCAGCTACCCCGTCGGTTCGAAGTTAAGTGTTGCCAACTATATGAACTATGTTCGAATCAGCGTTACCAAGTGCTGATGCGAAATTGAGCGGGGTTTTCTCAGTTTTCTTATCTTTTTGATAGAACCAAATACATTTTTACTTTATTTTACTAAAAACAATTTATTTAAATAATAAAATAATGGATTCTATTGCGATAGCAGCTTTATTAGCAGAGAAAGAAGAGCAAAGGATTTCTCTGAACGAAAGAAAGTTTTTGAGGGATCATAGCAATAATTTTACTTTAAGTAAACAAGCGTAAATTCAATTAGAGGCTGAAAATAAAAAAAATAGTGTTAATTTTGCGTGAAAGAAATCTTTACCTTGTCCTTTTTTCTGTTTTTCATAGATTTGTTTTGAACTACTTAAAAGCAAATTGTATACAAAAACGGGAAAATTTCAATAACAATTTACCCGGCATCGGAACTTTTCGTTTCTTTTTTTTTGGCGATAGATCACTAAAATGCAAACGAAATCTTGCGGAAACTTATAATTCATTAATAACACAGTATTTTTGCTTAGAGCACCCTTATGCATTGTGAAGGCCGCCGCGCTTTGAAAAGTAAACCTCAGCCGACAGAATTCCCTTTCTGGAGTTAGATCTGGAGAGATTTACAGTAATTTGCGTAGTCGGGAGTGTTATAACTAGTAAAATTATCATTCACAGAACTTTTCCTGAAGGATTCATTGAAACATTCTTAGTGGTTTGAAAATAAATACAGCGGGCGCATTATACTGAAGCCGACCTTCCACCACCTGCAATATTTATTTGAACGCGTCTTTATTGAGACGAAAGTTTCTACTGAAATGGTAAATTGTTGGTAATACACATTCATAATTCGTTAGTTGCTTTTTTATAGTAGTCAAACAATAATTATCAACTTCAGAAAATGCATTATTATTCTTGGGTGAAAATATATTCTAATTTCCAAAACCTACATACACACGTAAATCACTCTTATCATTATCACACAATTTTTTCTTTGAAGTTTTTCCTTGCATATAACAGAAATTCAATCGCGGTGAAAAATGCAATGGACTCACGCCATGTTTGTGGCTTCTCGCGACCGGTTGATTAATATATTTACATATATTCACACTTATTAACACTTATTCCAACTTCATACATGCATTTACACAATTTACTTAAACTTTTATTGTAATTTTTTGATATTTTGTTAATATCGCCGCAACCAAATACTTGCGGCAAATTTCGGCACGAAAAACTGTCAAAATGTTCGTTCATTCGGTGTTCATAATGCCGATTTACCGAACTTCGAAAGATTCGGCGCGCCATCGGTTGTCATAATGCCAATTTGCCGAAAACGTCATTTCGGTACCGCCGACGGTGTTGGTGATAGTGGCATAGATATTTTGCGTCAATCATCCGACAATCACACATATACAATGCTTGACATTCCAATCGGCCAAGGGCTTTAATATAGAGTATTGATGGATCGCCAAATATTTGGAAATTTTAAAATCCGCAATCTGGGTCGCAATATTAGCCCTGTTTTTATTTAAGCGCATATATATGTGCTCCAGTGCAGAAAAAAGCGTCCGATGAACATTTTTTTGCACTAAACTGTTCAGTACTCAGTTTTTTGAGTTAGCACCAACTTACACTTAGAGCCTATACACATTTGCGACTCAATCGATTTAGTCGGGCTTTGATTTGCATGGGAATGTATGGAAGCATTCACACTACATTCAATTAGTTGAACAACTGAAACAGTTGGATTTGCATACAATTCGACTAAATCGATTGAATCGCAAGTGTGTATAGGCTCTTACACTGCACTAAACTACACCATCTTCATAGCTAGTGTAAGAGCGCTTTCACATTAGAGCGCTTTCACATTACTCGGTGCGGTATCGGATCGACATTTTTGGTTTTTACCGAAAGTATACCGAAACCTTACTGACCACATGTATTTCAATTGGCACTTTCACATTAATGTTGCATACATGAAATCGGAGCGGATTAATTTCGGTATACCGCAACGCGGTAAGACCGGTCAGTAAAATTTGAGGAATTATTGCATACATTTTTGCGGCGTGATAAAAGAAGAAGAACAAAGTCAGTAAAAAACTCGTTTCGGTAATAAATGTAGCAAGTTATAATGTCTTCGTCTTCGCTAGAAGACATTATTGTTATTATTGAGTGATTTGTTGAAGTTAAAAATTTTGTTTTGCAAATTTCGATGTTTGTTTTCCTATTTTCTGCCGATTACGCACCGAAAGTATTCCCACAAGTGTGAAAAACACAGCGACGCGGAATCGTTTCGGTAAGCTGAAAATACCGAGCAAAAAATGTCGATCCGATGTCGTACCGAGTAATGTGAAAAGGCCCTTACTCGGTGCGGTATCGGATCGACATTTTTGGTTTTTACCGAAAGTATACCGAAACCTTACTGACCACATGTATTTCAATTGGCACTTTCACATTAGTGTTGCATACATGAAATCGGAGCGGATTAATTTCGGTATACCGCAACGCGGTAAGACCGGTCAGTAAAATTTGAGGAATTACTGCATACATTTTTCGGCGTGATAAAAGAAAAAGAACAAAGTCAGTAAAAAACTCGTGTCGGTAGTAAATGTAACAATTTATAATGTCTTCGTCTTCGCTAGAAGACATTATTGTTATTATTGAGTGATTTGTTGAAGTTAAAAATTTTGTTTTGCAAATTTCGATGTTTGTTTTCCTATTTTCTGCCGATTACGCACCGAAAGTATTCCCACAAGTGTGAAAAACACAGCAACGCGGAATCGTTTCGGTAAGCCGAAAATACCGAGCAAAAAATGTCGATCCGATGTCGTACCGAGTAATGTGAAAAGGCCCTAAGTTTGTGCAGCATATGAAAATAGCTGTTTTTAATAGTTAAGGCGGCAAAATAACAGAAAACTAAAAGTAAATTTTTAAAATATAGGGGGGGTTCTTCTATGTATGGCAGATTATATTCATTGCGTGGTCAAGGTCAAATTGGTGGGCAACCAAACGAAATTGCTCATAAATTTTTTGAAGGAGCACAAACCGCAACTGGGGAAAAGTTTACGAGTGAAAACAAGGCCAAGAATTTGGCAAGTTATCTGATCAAAAATGGAAAATTGTTGTAAATTTAATAGCTATAAATTTGATCATTGAAAATTGTTTGTTTACATAAATCAAAGTGTTTTGTTTCCATAAATCAGCTGGTTTGCACTAAGAGCGCTTTCACATTACTCGGTGCGGTATCGGATCGACATTTTTGGTTTTTACCGAAAGTATACCGAGAGCTTACTGACCACATGTATTTCAATTGGCACTTTCACTTTGCATACATGAAATCGGAGCGAATTAGTTTCGCTATACCGCAACGCGGTAAGACGGGCCAGTAAAATTTGAGGAATTACTGCATACGTTTTTGCGGCGTAATGAAAGAAAAAGAATAAAGTCAGTGAAAATCTCGTCTCGGCTATAAATTTTTCAAGCTATAATGCCTTCGTCTTCGCTGGAAGACATTATTGTTATTATTGAGTGATTTGTTGAATTTTAAAACTTTATATTTTTAATTTCGATATTTGTTTTCCAATCTTCTGCCGAAAGTATTCCCACAAGAGAAAAAAATGTCGATCCGAGGTCGTACCGAGTAATGTTAAAAGGCCCTAAATCACCATTTTCGTTCGTTGAAGCCTTTGCACTAAATTGCTCTGTCAACTGTCAGATGTTGTTCTGCCCCACACTGTTCTACACTTTCAGTGCACTCACCTAAGGGCCTTTTCACATTACTCGGTACGACATCGGATCGACATTTTTTGCTCGGTATTTCCAGCTTACCGAAACGATTCCGCGTTGCTGTGTTTTTCACACTTGTGGGAATACTTTCGGTGCGTTATCGGCAGAAAATAGGAAAACAAACATCGAAATTTGCAAAACAAAATTTTTAACTTCAACAAATCACTCAATAATAACAATAATGTCTTCTAGCGAAGACGAAGACATTATAACTTGCTACATTTATAGCCGAAACGAGTTTTTTACTGACTTTGTTCTTCTTCTTTTATTACGCCGCAAAATTGTATGCAGTAATTCCTCAAATTTTACTGACCGGTCTTACCGCGCTGCGGTATACCGAAATTAATCCGCTCCGATTTCATGTATGCAACCCTAATGTGAAAGTGCCAATTGAAATACATGTGGTCGGTATGAATCGCGATCCACGAATTTCGTCAATATATATTGATAATGTAGTATCTGCCATACACTAACCTCTCAATTCGTTGTACATCGTGACAAAATATCAAAATCATTTGAACTTCATCAAACCGTCTGTCAAACTTGTGCAACAAGCCCACTAACGTGACGATTTTTTGTACAACGAGCCCAGATAGATAGATAGATAGATGTATGGAGGTTTATATGCACTACGACCTATAGGTCTATTGTGCCCTCCAGCTCATTAAAATACCTCCCCTAAGCCAATCTCATACACAAAATTGAGTAGTTCCCCCGGTCTCAGATTTGGTATGTGTCTGCCCTCGAGCTGATACTGGCTCAGATTTCCATCTGCCTACCAAGAGGGCAGGCCTTAGATTAAGGAACCACGGTCCGAGAAAAATGTCTTTTTCAGAGAGGTAGAGGGCCTCTCACAGATCTCAAAACTAAAATCAAAACCTGCCGGAGGCTTATAGTTCTTGAGATATTTGTTGGTAGTTTATTGGTAGTTGGATGGGTCCATAGATGTTACCCCAGAAAGAGAATTCTGCCGGCTGAGGGTTATTTTTTTTGAAGCGCGGCCGAAGGCCGCCAACGCAAAAAGGTGTTCTGCACACAAATATACATACATAGTGCGTGTTTTTATAAGTGTCTTCATACGGTAATACTGCACAGTTTTGGGGTTTTGTTTTGTAAATTTTACAACTGACAAATATCTCCGGTCGACGGGATTTTGGATTTTGAATAAGCAGGACCTCCTCTACAACGCCCGACAAGTCCTTTTTTTCAACGCGTGGTAGACTGTTGGAAAATTTTCCCCTGATACTGCCCGAGTGTCCTCTGTCTCCTTCTAGAATTTGCTACGCATTCGAGGAGAATATGTTCAGCAGTCTCGTCCTCCATATCACAAAAACGACACAAACTGCTCGAGTTGAGCCCAAGTCGTACGTAAAATTGGATGGTTAGTGGGCCCTACTACACGCATCCACTTAATTGAACATACCATCTAATGACATATGGACGATAAAATGACACTTTGACTCATTGCGCGAAGAACAAAAGAAGTCCAATAAAAAGTGCATTTTTCTTCACTGTGAATATTTTTTTGTATTGCGCTCTTATAAAAGCGATAAAATTAAGCAAAAAGGACTTTGAATCTATATAAAAAATAGATATTATATCGCACGACCTGTTGGTGTCTATTTAAGCGATAGAGAATTTGTTGAAACGCTTGTTAATAAGTAAACAATAGCAACATACAAAGAGATAATGGCGAAGAAAACATACGATTTACTTTTCAAGTTACTGCTGATTGGAGATTCAGGCGTTGGAAAAACTTGCATACTATTCCGTTTTTCGGATGATGCATTTACATCCACTTTCATTTCCACTATTGGTAAGCAGGAAAAGCAATCTGATATGTACATACTGGGGGAATGGGCGTGGCAGAGTTATCTTTGATATGGCTATTGCCAATAAGCACCTGAGACAGGAACCAAATCCCTAGTTAGTACGTACATACATATGTACATTTTATATTAATTTCGTCGATTTTGAATATGTACATATCAATAATATATAGATATACATACCTATGTCCCGGCATACTTTTCTTGGTCACGTACATATTCCTAGAAATGTTTGTTTATGTAAGTTTGCGCAACATATACGTACGTACGTATGTACATACATATATGTATGTACCTGTTCGTAAAAAAGAACCTTAAGGTTTATTTTAACAGGACACATGCACAAAATGCCGGGTCGGCTTTCCAATAATGCCGCACGCCCCCAAAAAAATGACTTTTACTGGATGGTAGGGGAGGGGAAGTAGGTTCTGAATTTGTTAAATTTGGGCGCCGGACGTACCTGGTTTTCCCGGAATTTGTTAAAGTTGTTAAATTTTTACCTATTTTTACACACACACACACAACTGACATAGGTACAAGGTAAGTATTTGTACAATTTTGCGAGTTGAAATGGCCGCAAAAGTACTGTTGACCGGGCCATAGATATTACGCTGAAGGGTGTACTACGCAGAAGGACATCACCGTGGCGGTAGCCACGGTTAGGTTGTATATCCGGACTTTGGTGGCGTAGCCCAGGGTTATTTTAAATAAGCGCGGCCGAAGGCCGCCAACGCAGAAAAGTGTTCTGCGCAAAAGCACTGTGTTTTTTCTTTATCTATCGAATTTATATGGAGTTACTAAACTTTAACCATAAATTCCTCGAAAACGAGGTACGTCCGGCGCCTAAATTTTACGGATTCAGAACACCCTTCCCCTCCCCTAACCCACGGTACAAATCGTTTTTTTGGGGGCGTGCGGCATTATTGGAAAATTTCCCCTTTGCTTTAACAACGCCCTATTTAATAAAAAAAAAATGTTCTGCACCCGAAATATGAGAAGTACCTATTCTGATCAAACTGGCTGCAAGTGTTTGCTCAATAGGACGTATTTTGTGAGTTGTGTGTTCTGCTCTGATCAGGGTTAGACTGAAATCGCAGTCCTTGTTCGGGGAAGCCACGAGCCATCCCGGTACGTTGTTGTTGTTGTTGTAGCCACCAAGGCACTCCCCGAAGGTTTTGGGGAGTGTAGGGGATGTGACAGTCCTTTGCCGGATAAATCCGGTACGCTCGGGTACTAGTCCCTTCTGACACTAGCCCGGCTGTCGTGCGAACGATTTTTTTGGCCATAATCAACATTCTAGGCCGGTGGATTTTAGTCGCCTCTTACGACAGGCATTCCTTACCACGGGTATATTCTAAGCCCCTAACCCGGTACGTAGAACCGGCTGGCGTCGGAATGCCTGCAAACCAAGGAGAGTCATATCGCCCGATATCTCTCCCCTCCCCAGTAGTAAAGACACTTTAGGCTGTACTATTCCCATATTACAACATACACCTAAGACTTGCGACCCAGCAGCATTGCTTCCGTAAAACGTACAGAACAACAACAGCTCTAAACGCAAAAAAAAAAAACTCAGATAGTCTGTGGGCTTAACCAACGCCGTCCTTGGGAGAATGGTCCTCGTGGCACTTGGCCTGTCGAAAGCCATCACGCAAGCATCACTCACGTCGAGGCTAAATCGATGGTCCACCAACTACCAGAGTGGTCGATAAGCATCGGTTGAGTTTGGTGGGGATAGGACCAGGGTGGTGTCCTATCCCCACTATTGTTTAACTTCATTAACGATCTATTTTCAATAATCAACAATTATCTCTCCGATCTCTCCAGTTTCTTCATTTCGTGAAATCCGGCCTTATAATCTAGGCATGGACGAAGAAGGTACGACTGTAATTGGAACAAAGGGATACCAACAACGAACATTCACAGAATATTAGGCGTCATTTTCGACAGTCGTGCTTCATTCTGCACGCACACGACCGGGATAGCCAACGAAGTACAAATACATCCCTATTTCATAGAATTGTATCACTTTGTCTAAATTAATAGCTTAGCTATGTTAAATTCAGAATTAAAGTGTTTATTCATTAACAATTTTTTTAAAATGTTACCTTTTTGAAAGGTTGTCAATGTTAATTTTTTTTAATTAGGGTACGGTACATAATATGTATAGCATTCGCTAATGACCTCTCATTTGTAATTTTTTCATATGTATATGCTTTTTATTGTGTAATGTGAGGTTTTCCCATGTGGCGCCTTGCTGCACGAAGCAGCACAGAATCGTCTAGACGATTACGTGCCAATTAAGGAAGGAAGGCGTTACTAAAAATCGCGTTTTCTTTCCTTAAAATCGTAGTTTTTCATTCAAATTGGTAAATCTTTTCTGATTCTTGTGCTTTTTTAGCTGGAGCAAATGTGTAACATATATAACGTCGCTGCGCCAACAAAGAGCTATACGTTTTCCAGCAACTTTTCAGGAGAGCAAAAAACCGTTTTCTGGTGATCCTAGAGAATATTTTTTCTAGTTTGAATTGTTAACTAATGATACTACACATATGTAATAAACTTGTGCATTTTTTTTTTTACTTTTTTTGACCAACCACTTCGCATGAAGCATTTGCGCCGTTTTACAGCACATAGCTCTTTATACAAATTATTTAAATTTGCTAGTGGGGGTAAAAAATCGTGAAAGATGTGTATACAATTCTTCGCTAGGGTCCGATGCAATTAGCGATAGCTTGGAACTGTATTATTTAATTAACCAGCGCACCTCCTATTTTGAAAAGTGGTCACATACGCTTTTTTTTAAATAATTTTTTTTCACAAAAATAACCTGAAATGAAAAAACAATTATACTCAAGTAGATGTATAACTGATTTTACAAAGCATTTCTACTACTGAGAGCATATAGTTGTGGTTGATAACTTCTAACCAAAGAAGGATATCAGAAAACGGGAAATGTGGCTAGCGGATAGCGCTAAATAAATATCTAATAAAAAAAAATCGAAAAAAAACATATACCTGAATTTGTTGGCGCAGCGACGATAAGTTACTTTTTGCACACAAATATCATTATATTAAACATTTTCATGGGATATTTTTTAATTTTAATTTTTAATTTCCCTTAAATAATACTTCTTGTCTTTCATCAATCCCATCATTATACTTTAGTTATAAACCGCGTTTTAGCGAAAAAAAAAATATATAGCATATGCTTTAGAAATAATAAAACTATAGTGACTACACCTTTTCCAGATTGAAATCAGAAAACGCCAATTGGATTTCAGAATAGGTAATTGGATTTCAGAATTTGTCATTTGGATTTAAGAATAGTTATCTGGATTTCAGAATCTGTTAATTGGATTTCAGAATAGGCAATTATATTTCAGAAAACGAATATTGGATTTCAGAATAAATAATTGGATTTCAGAATGTGTGAATTGGATTTCAGAAATAGACAATTGGATTTCAGAAAACGAAAATTGGATTTCAGATATCATAAACTAAGTTATGTATTACAGATACAATTCCAAATAAGAGATTACGCAGTTATCGTGAAACTCCATTTTTAAAAATACAATTACAACTGAACGGCATAAAAATTACGAAATAATTTATTCCATAGTAAATAATTTTTGCATTTTCCATGGCCTTCTTTATACATAATCAAGTATTTACATGGCAAAAATAGTTCGAAAGGTATTTTCTGAAATCCAATTCTCTATTTCTGAAATCCAATTCACACATTATGAAATCCAATTACCTATTCTGAAATCCAATTTTTGTTTTCTTAAATCCAATTGCCTATTCTGAAATCCAATTAACAGATTCTGAAATCCAGATAACTATTCTTAAATCCAAATAACAAATTCTGAAATCCAATTACCTATTCTGAAATCCAATTGGTGTTTTCTGAAATACAATTGGAGTTTTCTGAATTCAATCTGGAAAAGGTGTAGTAAATGTAAATTTGAAGTCAAAATGAACAGAATTAAATAATTAGGTAGTGATAGTACTCAACTTCAGAGAGTTTTGGATTTAAAAAATGCTATAATTACTATTTAGTTACATAATTTAGTTAAATAACATACATGAGCGTACTAAATAGAGCTCCACTACTGAATCTAAAGAAAAAAATTTATTTAAAGGCTATATTTTTGCCTCTGATGTTACCATGGAAGTGCCCATTTGTATATGTATCTACGTATATGGATGTAACTATGTATGTATGTCCAATATACATATATTTATCTACTTACAATGACCCTGCATACCAAGTTTAAACTATACTATATACTATGACGATTCATATGTCGTCGTACCATACGAAAACTAGCACATTAAAAATTTCTGACGAAAGCTAGCAATTAAAAAATTCTGTACGAAAAGTAGCACATTTGACTTTTGGCCGACGATAAGTAACAGTAATTACTAATATACTGTTTTTTTACATTAAAGTTGTTGTTGTTTAAACGAAATTGATAGTTTCCAAAATCGAACTTGTTACTTTTCGCGGGCCCCAAAAAATCGTATACAAGTTTTCGTAGGGTAACCGATATGTAGGTTAAAATTATCTACCTAGTTCCCCTCCCATAGGAAAATTTAAAAACAATAGCTTTATTTTCCTATTTATAATAGTAGGTAATATAAGACGAACTGGTATAAAATTTTCTTCTGCATACCAGTTCATGAACTATATCGAATATAACCATACTAGTTTAAGATAGATAGATTATTGCAGCATACATATATATGTATTTACATACGTATTAAGAAAATATTGCATACCTACGTACGTATATTCATACACATATTTCCAATGTATAATTACAGGTATTGACTTCAAAATCAAAACAGTCGAATTAAGAGGCAAAAAAATTAAGCTACAAATATGGGACACTGCCGGTCAAGAACGTTTCCACACAATCACAACATCTTATTATCGTGGTGCTATGGGTATAATGTTGGTATATGATATAACAAATGAAAAGAGTTTTGAAAATATAGTAAAATGGCTACGAAATATAGATGAGGTAAATATTATTTACTAAATAATGAGGTGTATACTTGGATATGGAAATTTGAACATGCCCAGCAGTATTTATCAGCTGGAAAACAGCACATATTTCCTACTGAATATTCAGTAGAGATGTAGTTCTAATATCTGAACTTTCCCTTTCGTTTTTATATAGAGGTGGCGTCGAAAATCAACTACCTAAAAACTGCCGAACGAGAAGGGAGAGTTTCTGTAGGAAAAAAGGCCTGAATACGCAGGGAGAACTTCCATAGCATGTATTTCAATACACCTGATGTCTTCACTGCGTGTTCAGTTATTTTTTCAGCAATGAATTTTGAACTTACTTTCAGGCTATTTTTAATAATGAATATTCTATTGAATATGCACCTCCTTACCTCAAATACTGCTGGGTGCATTCATATGTACATACATACATACATACATATGTACAAATTACCCTGCAAAAAATGCGATTAATCCGGGACGTGTCCGGGATCAATCGCAAGGGAGCATGCGACTAATACAATTTGACATCCCTTTATATGGAGTGAATTGACGCATTTGTTCGAGCATGTCCTATGAAGAGACTAATTGTTCAACTTGTATACCCGAACGGGTACCAATGTAGATTAATCACTAACATACCGAACGGGTACAAATGTAGATCAATCGCTTTCATCCCGAACGGGTACAAATGTAGATCAATCGCTTACATCCCGAACGGGTACAAATGTAGATTAATCGCTCTCATCTCCAACGGGTACAAATGTAGATCAATCGCTTCCAGCACGAACGGGTAAAAATCTAGATTTCTCCAAGTTGTTCGCCAAAGCAATTTTTAATAACAATCTTTAAAAAATTGTAAATTTTCATGCATACATATATAAATAAAGATTATATAATGTTTTATGCCTCAGACACACATGTGGTATGAATATTAGAATATCAATATTATAATTTGGCTATGCTAGGAAAATTTTCAATTAAACTACAATATGAGGGTGACACATATGTGGTATAGATCGAAATATTATTACTATACTACGATGTGTGTCTCTCGCATTACTTTTGAAAAAATCTCAATAAATAAATAAAAAAAATTGTAAGTTTTGAGTATGCATTATATGAGCATAATGTAAAGGATTTTCTCATAGAATATTTTAGGCAACATTTTGTTAAAATTACACTGGTCGACAAGTTTTGTTTTACAGAAATAAAATTCTACTTTTCTAAAGGATTTCGGTGCGCTGAATCCGAAACTGAACTCAGATTTTCGCTAATACGTACAGTTTTTGAGATATTCATGTTTAAAGAGGCCAAAAACACGATTTTTGGCTATATTCACTCCTCAATATCTTTTAAATTACTTACTTATTTTAAAAATTGATTAAAGCCAATGAAAGCGCGGACATTTCTCTTGGAGAAACCGTTTTAATATTTCAGATATCTTTCTTGTAACTTACAATATTGCATATTAAGGTTCATTAGTTTTGCAATATTTTCTCCATACAAAAATAATTAAAAATTTTGAAGCAAGTTTTTAGGCAGTTTATTATATTATGGACGTATGTAAGTGCCTTCGTAAAAAAAATTGTTCTGCTGAGCAACTACAAAATTTGATTGCGCCTATAAGATGCTACAAATGCTGCCGTTGTTTTCGACGACAAATACCTTATTGTGCAAAAACATATATTACTACATACCTAAATTAGATATCCGAAAAATTAAAACGTTGTCTTCAAGAGGAATGGCCGAGCTTTCAATAGCTTTAATCAATTTTTAAAATAAGTAAGTAATTTAAAAGATATTGAGGAGTGAATATAGCCAAAAATCGTGTTTTTGGCCTCTTTAAACAAGAATATCTCAAAAACTGTACGTATTAGCGAAAATCTGAGTTCAGATTCGGATTCAGCGCATCGAAATCCTTCACAAAAGTAGAATTTTACTTCTGTAACAAATATTTCTTTGAAATTTTGTCGACCTGTGTTATTATTCATCATTGTTATTAAAAGAAAGGTGTTCAATTCGTTTTACCGGTTGTTCTACAATTTTTTAAATACATCGTATATTTTTGCAAAATTTCTACATTTAAGGAATCTAGATTTGTACCCGTTCGGGATGAAAGCGATTAATCTACATTTATACCCGTTCGGTATGTTAGTGATTAATCTACATTGGTACCCGTTAGGGAACAATTGGTCTACAATTAGTCTACATTTATACCCGTACCCGGGGACTAATTGCAGAGCGATTGTTCTCGAAAGAGATCAATCCGGGACAAATAACTTTCGGTATTAATCGCACATTTTTTTGCAGGGTATGTACATTAGGCATATAACAAACGTTGACGAAAAATTTGGCATACCACCACGTGGTGGCAAATATTGTACAAGTAATGAATATCACTTTTTTAGGTGATTTCGGTTCAAAAGCGTTCCGCGCACAGCTGTGTTATTATTATATTGAATCAGAATTTTCTGAAGAAAAATTAGTTTGGGGTGGGTTGGGCACTTCCCTTAGGTCTATTAAAAGGCGTTTGGAATAATACGAAGATTACACTGGATCACAAAATGAAATTTTTTGTCTGTACTTTGGACGTGACTATCCTATCTATATGTAAAATCGGTCGCTGATTCCGAAAATCGGGTTCATTTTTAATTCTATGGGAAGGTTTTTGAGATATAGGCAATATACCGTTATTTGGCCAATGGGTCCACTTAATCCAGTATATCTCTTTAACACAGTGAGCCTTAGGGTGACACCAAACGAAAGAAAATTAAATTTCCTTTTCACGGTTCCTATAACATTTTTCTCTAACTCGTATAGTTTCTGAAATATTGACGATTAAATTTGAATTTTTTCGATTTTTTACGATTTTTTGAAGAAAAAATTGACTTTGTCAGACAATATCTTTAAAACCAATGTCTTCACCTTCGGTTTTACTCTTTTACGTGAAGCTCCATTCTATTGGGAAAAAGGTAAGCTATCAACGAAGAAAAGCCATGGTAAAATGGAAAAGTTATAGGCGATCAAGTAAATACAGCCAAGTCGCGCAATGCCTCTGCACGGGTATATTCTATGCATGTTAAACCGAAGTGTAAAACCGAAGTTGAAAACATTGGTTTTAAAGATATTGCCTGACAAAGTCAATTTTTTCTTCAAAAAATCGTAAAAAATCGAAAAAATTCAAATTGAATCGTCAATATTTCAGAAACTATAAGAGCTAGAGAAAAATGTTATAGGAGCCGTGAAAAGGAAATTTAATTTTGTTTCGTTTGGTGTCACCCTCAGGAAGATAACTCACTGTGTTAAAGAGATATACTGGATTAAGTGGACACATTGGCCAAATAACGGTAAATTGCCTATATCTCAAAAACCTTCCCATAGAATTAATAATGAACCCGATTTTCGGAATCAGCGACCGATTTTACATATAGAAAGGATGGTCGCGTTCAGAGTATTTTTTGGCTGTAGAGCAGTGTTATTAGTTAAATAAATATCTATTATTATGAAGAAAAACGTGTACACTGTACAAAACTTTTTGTTTTTTTTAGCAGTTCTGATAAAAAAGTAATTTCGTTTTGCGCGGAAACTTTTTTGCAATTTCGCAAAAAAAAAAAATAATGGGGTTCATACTTTTTTATGCTCTATTCGACTATGTTATGCCGTTTTTCGTATTTGCAAAAATTGTAAAAAGTTATATATAAGTTATTTCGCAAAGATAAAGATTTGTGCCTTTTTGATGCACATAGCTGTTTTTATACACGATTTTTTTTTTTAATTTTTTTTTTTTGTAAAAACGTATGCAATCTGTACACAATACACCGCCAGGCCTAGTTTGTATGTGAAACAGTTGATTATCGAACTAATTAACTAACAGTTGCCATTTTGCCTGTATGCTTGTAAGCGCATACCTTTTTCTCAGAACATTTATTTGATAACTTCTAAACCAAACGAGATACATATGAAAAAACTGCAAACGCAGAAATATGGGCAATGAATAGGGCTAGTAAAAAATGCAATAAAAAATGTCCTAAAAATTTACATAACTGTTTTGTTATTCGCAGGGACGATATGTTCGTTGATCGTTAGAAAAAAATAAATATGTATGTATGTACGAGTACATGTATATGTAGGTGTATGTATAACGCTAATTTGATTTTGAGAACCACCCTAATATACATACATACATATGACCCAAGTTGTAGGTTTAGTCAAATATACAAACTCTGCATACTTCAAATTTCTAATACACCCTCAAAATCTGGATTTAAGCGAAAACGACTCCTTTTTCATAGGTTAAGTCATATATTGATTGTACTATACAAAGACTCATTAGCCGTATTCGTTTCGGAAAGAGTTAGAGACTTACGAAAAAAACAACCACTGGTATAAAAACAAGTGAAAATTATACGACCGTTCGTTAAAGTAAAGGAATTGGAAAAAAGGTGTGTTTATTTGATGAAATTTCTTAAACTTTTATCGATAGATGTCTCTTTCCCCTATCTTCGAACACCGTTCGTTAAAGTACGGACAAAGAACGTATATTGTACAATATACGTTCTTTGGTACGGAATTGGAAAAAATTGTCTAACGAACGGTATTGCGTTGAATTCGAAGATAGGGAGACATCTATTGACAAAAATTTGAAACCATTTCACTTATTCACAATAGAAAAAGTTGGCATAATTAGTAAAGATAATTGGCATAATCAGTAAAGATCAGTTTAATGAGTAGCTGGCATACTCTCTAAAGGTCTTTTAAAGTCTCTAACATTTTGTATGGAAACTGTCAGCCAAGAGAGCAGAATCCAGTATAAGCGGGCAGCGAAGTGACCAAAAAAACTCCTATTATAACATAAGCCGTATTCGTTTCGGCAAGAGTTAGAGACTTGCGAAAAAAACAAGCACTGGTATAAAAACAAGTGAAAATTAAACCACCGTTCGTTAAAGTAAAGAAATTGGAAAAAAGGTGTGTTTATTTGATAAAATTTCTTACAAAATTTTTATCGATAGATGTCTCCCTATCTTCGAATCTAGCCAAGCCTCAATGTAACACCGTTCGTTAAAGTACGGACAAAGAACGCATGTTGTACAATATACGTTCTTTGGTACGCAATTGGAGAAAATTTTCTAACGAACGGTATTGCGTTGAATTTGAAGATATGGGAGACATCTATGACAAAAATTTGAAACCATTTCACTTATTCACAATAGAAAATATTGGCATAATCAGTAAAGATAATTGGCATAATCAGTAAAGATCAGTTTAATGAGTAGCTGGCATACTCTCTAAAGGTCTCTTAAAGTCTCTAACATTTTGCATGGAAACTGTCAGCCAAGAGAGCAGAATGGAGTATAAGCGAGCAGAGAAGTGCCCAATAAAACACTCCTATAATAACAGTTTTCGTCGTTGCGAAGCGAGACGGGCATTTACTATACACATATATATATAAACAAGAAATCTTTAAATAATGGTCAAGCATCACCTTTTGATATACATACGAAGACATTCCCTGGAATTAAATACATACATATGTACATTTGTTTTTTCTTTAAATTAATTTTATACTAAGCCAACCAGAGTGTAAGCTACTATGTGAATATCTACATACGTATGTATGTATGTTAAACATTTATATGATCTTTTTACATCGAATTATCAAATACTTTACCAAAAAATTTGTCCTTATCCTTTCGAAAAAATTTTAGCATGCGAACGAAGATGTGGAGAAAATGATTCTCGGTAACAAGTGCGATATGAAAGATAAACGAGTTGTGACCAAAGAGCGTGGTGAAGCGGTTAGTTGAAATGAAATTCTTATCCAAAAGGAATATTCGTTTATATGTATATAGTTTTGTAAACTATTAACAATAATTCTTGTTATAGATCGCGCGAGAGCATGGCATACGATTTATGGAAACCTCAGCAAAGTCGAACATCAATATTGAACGAGCATTTTGTGAGCTAGCAGAAGCTATACTAGATAAAACGTCGGGTCGTGAAGCGGCAGAGAATACTGAGCGTTTAGTTGTCGATCGTAGGAATAATGAAAAAGCGCCAGCCTATAAAAGTTGTTGTTCTTAAGTTCAACTATCTACATGATAAAAAACATAGCTACTATCCCCGGAACCTACCGCATCACCCACAACAGCACCAAAACAGCCAACACCACCAATTAAAACTAAAACTACTATATATGTCGTCCTTTTTGCTACTAAAATTAAATAAAAAAGTAAATGAAATAAATATGCAATGGAGAAGCAATGCAAATCACTTAGAATACATAGCATTGTTGAATAATACAAACAAAAAATTTAAAAATACAATTTTAAGATACACTATCAACTTTTTTATATGGAGAGATAATAATTGAATAAATTAACTAACAAATGACTATTCAATTCACTAATATTATTCATATATGTGTGTGTTTTTGCAAAAAATAAATATAGAAGGAAATATGAAGGAAATTGCTTGTGCAATGGTTTACAAAAAAATAAAATAAAATAAAAAATAAAAATTAAGATGATCGTTTGCTTACTTGCTTCTTAAACAAGCTTTGAAAGAAAAATAAATGCATTGCATACAAGTATAAATTAAAAATAAAGATTTAATTTGTATTATATTGTATATAATTTATTTATTTTTTTTTTCTTGAAAAAAAACTTAGATACATATGTATATCCCTTCTTTTATGAAATTCGGAGAGAAATAATGATATATACCAGGGATTGCAAATAATCGTTATTTTTTAAATTTTGACTAAAAAAATCATACTGAAGGAGAAATGCTAAACGCAAAATAAGTACACAGATGTAATCGCAGTAACGTAGACCAGTGTTGTCACCGCCAAATTTTAAAGTGAAGTGAAGCGGCTGAAAAATCGAAGTGATTCGAAGTAAATCGAAGTGAAGGGCGGCTAAATGGTTTTTCATACGTTTCCCGCGAGGTCAAGAAAATTTGGATCGTAAAAAACGGAATAATATATGCATTTTGTTTTTAAGTATCATCTCAAAAAAAAAAAAACTATTAAAACTACATATAAAATAAAATGCTTAAATTTTTTAACGATATGTTATTTTTTATTATTTCTAACAATGCAAAAAAAAATTCATCAAATTCAAATTCACGTACATCTGTACATACATTATGTACATATGTATATATGAATGCAGCATATTCAATTGTTTATATTGGTTCATGTATATAAATACGAGATCTTTTTTATTCCTGTGCCCTCACTCTGTAGTTCTATTCGAAAGGGAAGTTAGATTCGAAATCACATTCGTAAACTGTAGAACAAAGTTTATATGGAATATGGAATTTTCTTTCGAATCGAACTACAGAGTTAGGGCATTGGATAACGAGAATGTATGTTCTTTTGTATACTTAAGTATGTATTTGTAAAATTATATTTTATTTAAGTATAACAGGTACTGGTTATAATTCATTCAATGTAAAAAAAATTTAACTTATAATTTAGCCATGGGTAATGGCGCAATTTTTTTGGCGCTGATACAATAACACCAGCGCCAACCGTGGCGGCGCGCAAGGTTCTGGCGCAATAACACCTTTAGCGCAATTGCCATGGAATAATCGATAAATAACACTTGTTCGCTTCTTACTGTCTACTATACCCGTTTTATTTCTTTTGGCGAAATTCTGCTTACATACACGCTGGCAGAATAATTGTGCCACGATTAAATTTATTTTTAAAAATAATTTGCGTATATTTGTGAAAATATGCTGGCATCTCGTTTTTCGGCATCTTCATTATGAAATACGAGGGTCAGCTCCACCCTATTAAAAAGAAAGATTCCGGGTCCGGGCGCATTATATCGAAATTTCCCCTTACCATTTACCATGTGTAACAAAAATATACTATATGCTAATAAATATTTTATTTAATTTATTTTGTATTCTATTTTTCTCTCCTATTCACAGATAATGTAAATTTTGTCTTCTTTATTTGTGAAAGTAAAATATCAATGCCCTTTCGTGTTAGCGATGGTTCGGTATTGGCATACATAATTGTGACGGTGTCATATACGCTGTGCTGTTTTTGGCTTTGTGTTGGTGCCATTTTACACTAGCGCTATTTTGGTGCTGGTGTTAGCGCACGAAATTGAGTCAGTGCTATATTACAATAGCGCATCATTGAGTTGGCGCTATATTGGGTTGGCGCTATACTGAGTTGGCGCTACATTGTAGCCATGGGTAATGGCGCAATTTTTTTGGCGCTGATACAATAACTCCAGCGCCAGTCGTGGTGCCAACTCACGGTACTGGCGCAATAACACCTTTAGCGCAATTGTCATGGAATAATCGATAAATAACATTTTTTCGTTTGTTACTGTTTACCATCCCTGTTTTATTTCTTTTGGCGCAATTATGCTTACATATACGAGGGCACAATTAATTTAAATTTTCATAATCATTTGGAAACATATTCCGTATATTTGTGAAAATATGCTGGAAATTAAGGTCACTTAGATCACTATCAAGCATACATAATTGTGACGGTGTCATACGTATACATATACTATGGTGCTGTTATTGACGTTGTGGTTGCGCCATTTTACACTAGCACTATATTGGTGCTGGTGTTAGCGCACGAAATTGAGTCGGTGTTATATTGCAAAATTGAGTTGGCGCAATATTGAGAAATAAAACTCAAAAAATAACTTTTATTTTCTGATGGAAAAATAAAACTCAAGAAATAACTTTTATTTTCTGAGGGAAAAATAAAACTCAAGCAATAACTTATATTGTGTGAGCAGAAAATAAAACAGCAAATAATGATTAAAAATCAATTTTTTGGATATACATAACTCATAACCGTTACAGTCCCTGCTATATATATATACATAGTTAAATAGAGATATATGTAATTTTTTGGATATACATAACTCATAACCGTTACAGTCCCTGCTATATATATATACATAGTTAAATAGAGATATATGTAATCCTCGTAATCCCTAATATACATACATGTCTGTGTAGTGTTATCATAAAATCTTAAATGCAAGAATGGCTTGACTATTTTGTGCATAATACATACATATTACATACATGCGGGTTCGAGAAATATGTGTTTAATCCAAACATATGATTCGATATTTTCATACAAAATTTGCTAAAATCGTTGATTTGTAATTAAGAACAAAAAGTTAACTGTTTTTGTTGTAGCCACCAACACACTCCCAGAAGGTTTTGGGTGTGTAACAGTCCCTTACCGGATAAATCCAGTACGTTCGGGTACTTATCCCTTCAGACAAGAGCTACAAAAGAGCGTATTCAAACCTTCACTTAATATATGAAACGGGAGCGCCTCATATTCGTATCTTCTAAGGGGTGATTTCCGATTGGGATACACTGGACTTACCTTTAAATGTTTTTCGTACACCAACTCAAAAGTTTGCCGAAAAGGAAAAATGTACTAAATTGGAATGAAATTCTTTATTTTTTCTTTATAAATACATGCCTTCCTATCATTCCTTAATTTATAAAATACGTTACAAATTCCTGGTGTATTTATGATAGAGTAGTCTATTAAATACAGACATACTTTTTATTGAGTCTTTTTATCATCCCCTTTGCCACTCTTTCCGGCTGCAACATTATTTTCCTCTTTGAAATGTAAAAATACAAACGAGAAAACAAAAACACCAATCATCATCGAAAAAGCGCTTGTATAATATGGATAGGCGCTTGGTATAAAACGTTCATATTGTGTATGTTCCAATGGACGCACCGACACCTGAGTGGTGTTATATAGATGTGTGTAGCCAACACGATCGTAGTTCACCTTAAATTGATATACTCCATATACATCAGGTATTTTGAATCTCGCTTCATAGCGGCCGCCATTCACTTGTTTAAGTGTGGTACGCACAAATGGATCAATGCGAACAAATTCCAATTGTATATCGTTTGCTTTAAATGGCTGCCATTTATCTTGCACTAGCTCTTCAATAGTTATGCTATACACGACAGGATCGGTAATTGTGTATGCTTCTTTGGGTGGTTGCGTTTCACCCTCCTTGTTATGCTTAACATTGGTCACACGCAAACGACCACTTTCGCCAAACACCCACTTTCCAATTGCCGTGGCTACATTTTGGTTGCTTGCTAAATGGTGATATGTACCATCCTGGGCCTTTTGAATTGATGATGTGAATGCTTCATCCGAGAAGAAATGTAATGAGCCCGAGAAGACGACACGGGCATTATTGCGCGCCTGCAAAGCGGCAATAAGAAGTGTGCCACGTCCAACAGCATGTGGATATTCTTTAATAGGTTGATTGGGATTATAACTATAAGCGGTACTTTCTGCGCTCAGCAAATGTAACACCAAAGGATTTTCCTTATCTGCCAACAAGCCAGTTCCACGATATATTAGGGGTTCGCTATTTTGACTGCCAACAATGGTTGGAGCCTCAATTAGATTGCGTGCTGAAGTGAGAATTGTGGTGTGGTCGCCGGTATCTGAAGCATCATAATTTAAGTGATCAATAACGGCCGCTCCATCCTCATCTACCTCAAATCCGCATTCTGAAGCAAATTCACGTAGAACGTCTCCGGCTTGCTCACTAGCAGCTACTAATACATTTCCTCCATTGTCTACAAATTCCGTTAATTTTTCAACGCTCAGTTCGCCGCCGAACTCCTCAACACTGGGTGCGAAAATGATGACATTCTTGTACAAATATTCACCGAAACGCGAAAGGACAAGGCCAGAATCGTCAGCTAATTTGTATGTAAGCTTGAATCCCCGTTCTTAAAAGTAAAGTTTGAATTGAAGCAATGATAAATATACATATGTATATATTTAAATTTTATATTTATTTAAAATTTTCTTCATATTATGTACGTATACCGGCTGCGAATATATTTGACCACGTCAGTCATCATCACATACATATAAATGTGCGTGTACATACGTATGGCCATTCGCAGGCAGATGATAACTTACCTTGTAGTGATTTAAAGAAAATTGAATGTGTTTCACGTGTAGCCAAATTATCCAGCAATACCAGAGTATTGGCATCTTCTTCCAGGATGGCATTTGTTGTTTGAGCAACAGCAAATATAAGCAAAAAATATTTCAACATATCGCTATGGTTTTTTGTTACTTTCTTGCAAATATGACGTTTCTTGTGGATTAGTGATGGGCGAGTGCGAGATGTCTTATTCGATTCTCTCGATTGTTGAAACATCTCGAATGCTCTCGATGGTTTTCATTCGTATTCGAGTCAAGTCGTAAAGCCCATATGACACTACATTTTTTTTCTGGTATTCTACCAGGTTTTTTGTGTGAAGGAGATGGTCAAATACAGTTTTGCGTTGGTGCAAGCGAGCAAGCTATATTGAAAAAAACCAAACAAAATACCATCTAGGCGATTAAAAACCAACGAGCCAGCTTGTATTTCTGTAGGTTTTTTGGCATTCGGTCATTTTTTCTGACAATTTTTCCAATTTGACAACCATAAAATAAATTATATTTAAAATAAAAAAATATATGGAAATACAAATTTTAAATTTGCCTCTTGTAAGCTTCTGCTTTGGCCGTAAGGGTAAAGAAGAAGTCCGCAAGAAAAATTATATTGCGTACTGGCTTCCCTTTATAACACGGAATACAAAGCTATCCTGCCCTTTGGGTTTCATAACTTTTTTATTTCAGTATTTTAAATCAAATTTCCAAAAAAAAATAATTTTTGAAATAAATATTATTTTCATTTAGTTTGAAGTTTAATGTCAATCAAATTATTTTTGAGGGAGTATTTGTCTCTTTTCAACCTAGAGAAGAATTGTTTTTGTATTTTGACTTTCGGTGGGTTTTCAAAACCAAAAAAACCAGGGAAAAAATGTAGTGTCATATAGGCATAAATGGCCGTCAGTCGAAACAATCGCTAAAACATCTCGGTCTCGCCAACGATTCCTCTCGTTTTCAAAGCAACCCTACAACACCTCGGACTCGCTGCAAAAAATACATATTTGTTGTTGCCGCTTGAATATTAAAATTGCTTTAAAAAACATACAGAGTGGTACAAATCTTTTGCCGTTTTTGCTACTCGTAAAATTCATTTGTTTCATAAGCGTCTCACTTCAGAAAATTTATTAATGTTTAAATAATTAATTATTATTATTATGCACGACACTCTTTACTTGTGATTGCAATAATGCAGCGTCTATGTATAGCATATTTTTAATTTGGTTAATTTATTTATGTATTTGCCTCACTTCCATTAAAAATCCTACTTTCTTTATCAACAAACCTCATTCGGTTTATTTTATCAACTAAAACATATCATCAAAACAACAGCCGGCCCGCCGACTCGGAACAATCGCAAAAACATCTCGATTGTTTAGTCGAGGAGCGAGTCAACTTTTGACTCGATTGTGATTTTGCAACGATGGCGATTCTCTCGATTGTCTAAACATCTCGGACTCGCCCATCACTATTGTGGATGGCTAGCCGGAAGATATTAGTGATGAGCAGTGATGTGATACGTAGGGAAAATTCCCTACATGTAGCGATTTTAGTCGGAAAAACGTGACCGTAGGGAAAGAAGGACAGATTTTTATAAAATAGCTAAATGTAGGGATTTCTTGGCAAAGTCAAATCAAAATTTCAACTCAACTTTTTTTCACTTCAACACTGACAGTCGATCTGAATAATGAAAATGCTGCGAAGACGAGTTAAATCGCGAACCCTTCAATGACGTAATTGGAAAGGGAATACCGTATAGTGAACTATCTAATAACACGATACTTTTAATCAGGGCATCGGAGCAAAAGATTTTTTTGCTCTGGCTACGCTCTTAGCTCCGAATTTTTTTTCCGTTACGACCAACTAGATGATATTTTGTTGGTATTTCGTTTGGCTTTTTCAATATAGCTTGCTCGCTTACACCAACGCAAAACTGTATTTGACCATCTCCTTCACACAAAAAACCTTTTAGAATACCAGAAAAAACGTAGTGTCATATGAGCTAAAGCAAAGTATTTGACGCAATAAATTTTTTTTATTATTTTTTAGAGAAATGCTGTACCTATGATAGTATCAATGAAATGTTTCGTTCCCTTACATATTTATATGCCTACGTCTACCTACCTATATATCGCACGTTTTATTCAATAGGGATTTAACTAAAAACAATTTTTTTTGGGAAAACGCAAACAAAATTTTAGAGCCTATACACACTTGCGACTCAATTGATTTAGTCGGGCTTTGATTTGCATGGGAATGTATGGAAGCATTCACACTACCCAGCTAACAATTTTACCCAAAATCTGTTAGATTTCTATCAGATTGTCGGCAAAAAACTCCGAAATCAATAAGTTTTCTGTACGACTTCTTCAAGAGAAATGTATGAAGACGTTGACAGGAATTCTTACAGACATGTCTTGGGAAATTCTGTGTTTTTTACCGACGATACGGACAGATATCTAACAGATTTATGAAGGAACAATGAGGGGAAATTCTATTGTTTTCCGACATATCTGATTGATATCGTACAGATATCTGAAGAAAATCGTGCAGAATTCTGCAATACTTGTCGATGAATCTAACGGATATCTTATAGATATCTCAAGAAATATCGTGAGGATTTCTGATTTAAATGCCGAAGAATCTGATGGATATCTTACAGATATCTAAAGAATTTTCAATTAAAATTCGCATAAATGTAGTGGCAAATTAATTATTAAAGTATTTATTATATGTAAATTAATTTAGATACATATGTACATATATGTATACATGAGGGCTTAGTCTAAAGCTAAGATCACACGATTTGTACATTTGGCAAATTCATAGGCAAACCGTGTGAACGGTAAATTTCATTTGAGACAAATCACAAAAGCCAAATATTTAGCCTCTTGTGGCAAATCAAAAACAGCCCTTGTAGCCAAATCGTGTGAACACAAATGCCATACAGAAGGTAAATGAAAATGATGAAAATGGACAAATTTTGATTTGCCACTTGGATACAAATGGTTGTGGCAAATATACAAATCTTTTTTGACAACTATAAAAGAAATTATGTATAAAATAAAAAAATATATGGAAATACAAGTTTTAAATTGGCCTCTTTTAAGCTTCTGCTTTGGCCATAAGGGGAAAGAAGAAGTCCGGAAAAAACATTATACGGCGCACTGGCTTCTCTTTATAAAATAGAATACACAGATATCATGCCATTTGAGATGCATAATTTTTTTATTTCAGTAATTTGAATTCCAATTTCGAAAAAAATTAATTTTTGAAATAAATATTATTTTCATTTAGTTTGAAGTTTAATGTCAATCAAATTGTTTTTGATGGAGTAGTTAGCTCTGCTCGTGGCCGCTGTGGTGCAGTCTGGAGAGTGCTCGCTTGCTATACCAGAGGTATCGGGTTCAAACCCCAGTCCGAAAAAACACCAAAAAAATTGTTTCTAATTAATAAAAAATCTATTGTTGGGGTTTTAGAAAAAGCGGTCACCTCTCGGCTATTAGCGCCATTGTATTATTATTATATTATTATTTAGCTCTGTTCAATAACAAAAAATTGTTACGAATTTTTCGTAAAAAATGACAGCTCTCCATATGAAAATGACAGTTTTTATGAAAAATAAGTTAAAAATTTTTAGTAATTGAACACAGGTTTTGTGTCTTTTCAAGAACTGTTTTTGTATTTTGACTTTCGGCGGGTTTTTCAAACCAAATATACCAGAGAAAAAACGTAGTGTCATATAGGCCGAAGAAGCATTTTTTAACGTTTAGCTAGAAAAAATTAGGAATAATTTTTTATTCCTTATTGAGATAATTTTGTATAATGAATACATTTTTGACGTTATTCAATTATTCTTGATAGTCACACAAGTATACTTTTTCAAAAAGTGATTTTTCGAATACTTTCCCAAATTAGGAGAGAATATTTGCCCGAATTTGAACCGAATGTTTTCCCGAAACCTAACCGAATAATTTTCCAAATACTTTCCGGATCCTAAACCGAACCCCAATACTTTCCCAAATCGGGAAAGAATATTTGCCCGAATCCGAACCGAATGTTCTCCCAAATGCTTTCCCGACTCTGAATCGAATATTTTTCCAAATACCAGATCCGAAATCGAACCCGAATACTTAACCTATTATTTTTCTAATAATTTCCCGAATCCGAACCGAATATAAATAAACATGAACCTCTGGTAATAACTCAGTCAGTTTCCGGGCGAATTTAACAAAACTTTGCACGTGACTATATCCTACTATTACCCTAACCATTTCTAAAAATAATCGAAATCGATATATGGTTTTGATCCTTTACTTTCATTCAAAATGAATACATAAACGATTTCTTCATATACGATTTCGACGTATCTGCAACATTTAATTCACTTTTGTGCAACCAAAGTAAACATTCCACAATGACCATTTTTTTGGAACTCGTTAACACACGTATTCTATTGAATGAATTAAATTAGCTTTATATCATCTTACAGAGAATTAAAACATGTACTATCCAGTGATTTAATACCTATTTGATTAATTTGTGTTTGTTAATTTTTCATAAAATTTTCTTCCAAATAATGCCCCTAAAGTATGCTTCTATATTTTTCATACGACTGTTTTATCATGATTGGTTAAATCGTGTGAACGAATGTGAACAAATTTGCCACTTTACTTCTATGTACAAATGTGTGGCAAATCAAAAGCTAATAAATCGGGCAAATCGTGTGAACGCAAAGCAAATCATTTGCACATCGATATCAAAATGGGCAAATGTGGACAAATTTAAATTTGTCATTTTTTGTACAAATGCGTAAATCGTGTGATCTCGGCTTAAGATATATTATATGTATTTAAAACGTTTTTCATGCATTCCGCCAGAGCCGTTAATAAGCTTCCTTGAGTATGGTAACGAACCAGCGATATACATTACCGGATTATTCGCTCACTTTGGCTTCCAATACATGTTTGTGTGTACATAGGCAGCAATCTGCAAAAGCTGACTATGTCGGAAATAATAAAGAATTGAACCAAGTCGAAATCGGCACAGCTATTATTCCATTGTTTTTTTTTAAGGCCTGACGCTACATATCCGGCTATCTTTATGTATATATCAAGTTTGTACATATGTATGCATATTTTATATTGCACATTTTGTTTTATTAATTTTTTTTTTAATTTTGTACTGATTACAAATAGAAATTTTCTTGTACAAATTCAAAAGAATAAATTGCAAATATTTTGAAATATGTATCTGCACGAAATCGGTCCGATATCTATAAGATTTGTCGGATGAGAAAAAAATAATTTCCCCAGAAATTTCTGATAGAAATACCTAAGAAATCCGAAAGATTTGTCCAGATACTCAACTTTTTACTCAGAATATTTTCAGAATTGTCTGAATCAGAAATTGTCTGGCAAAATTGTTAGCGGGGTACATTCAATTAGTCGAACAACTGAAACAGTTGGATTTGCATACAAAAGCCCAATTCGACTAAATCGATTGAGTCCCAAGTGTGTATAGGCTCTTATAATTTCAAAGACCCAATAGACCAAAGGGCTTGAGAATAATATTATAACAAGCTTACAAATATAAGCGTTAAGCTTGAGGAAAGCTTGTGTAAAGTATTGAAAAAGTCTTAAGAACAATTGTAGAAAAATCAAAACGGCACCCTTTTTATAAGCTTACAAATGTAATTGTAGAAAAATATTACTTGTCAAAGCTTGTTGTAAGCTTATAAATATAATTGTATGTATAAATAGTAAAAAAAGTAAAAAATAAATTTTTATTTGCATTTTTTTTTCTTTTTCTTTCCTTCTTCACCTTTACTGCGTTGTTCTTTATTTTATATTCTCATCCTTCCTTCTACGGCTAACTACAAAATCACTTTTATTTCTGCCATTTTTATCGTTTTGAGTATTTTATAAGACTAGACACAAAGGCATGACCCAGTTATTGAAATATATGGCAAAACCCCAGAAATCGAAAATTTCGAGTTAAATCCCTATTGCATAAAACGTGCGATATATATGTTACATACAACGCATTAATACATATATTTTTTTATTATAATAATTGTTCAAAACAGCAAATCATCAGTATTTTATTGTAATTTTTTTTGATTTCTTTGAGAGCCAGTGTGTATGCAGTATGCAGTAGAACAGCCGATTTTCATTATTTAGTAAAAGAAAAAACGTTCATCTACTGCCGTGCGGTTTCTTCATTGTTCTAGCATGGAAATAACTAAAAAAAAAAGTGTAGGGAATTACGTAGGGAAAATTTTAAACAAGCGTAGGGAAAAGTAGGGATTTTTTTCTTGCTCTGTAGGGAATTTCCAAAAAAGTATCTACCATCACTGGTGATGAGCCATGGTTCAATTATAGAAGGTTTTTGCAGTAAGATATTCTTACATACATACATACACACTCCATGTAAATTGTTTGTGTATTCTGTGATGCTTCTGTCAAAATCATAGCCCGCCATTGTAGAAAACATATTGCGTCAGGATCAAAATTGACATAAGTTTGACATAAGCATCACAATATGAATAAAAAAAATAGAAAAAAGTTTGCAATCAGCTGTTTAGTAGGTTAACCTTCCATAAATTAGCCTTGGTGATGAGCGATATATCGCAAACGGTGATTTTTTCACTGTGAATAAAAAATCGCAAATCGCAATTGCGATCACTTTTTCAAAATAGCAGTTCACTACTTATTGGGAACTGCTATCGATGTACCAAGTAAGCAGTTCACCTATGTGAATCGCAATCGCAAAAGCATTATAAATTTCTTTTTGTTTATACTTTTGAGCAGACCACATACGTATATAGAAATATAAGAAAAAAAAAAAAATTATTGAATTTACAATTTATCTTTGAAAAATGTTTACAAACAGCGAAATTACTGCGGAATACGTTGTTATTGCTATCATTTTGTTAACATAAAATGAAGACAGGTTATATCGCTCAGAAAACGCAAAATTAATCTCTACCGGTAACTGATGGTTTTACTGTGTAACCTAAATCAAACGCACGCCGTCAATTTACTGTCAAAAATTTCTCATGCCCATACAACTTGTATCTGTGTAACCTAAATCAAACGCACGCCGTCAATTTACTGTCAAAAATTTCTCATGCCCATACAACTTGTATGGGAGTAACCGAAATTGAACGGCGTGCGTAAAAAGCAAATTCGACGCCCAATTTTTGTTTTGCGTGACAGTTGAAATTAAGCATTGTGGGTGATTGTTTGCAAAAAAATTGACACTTGCTTTTGATATCGTGTCTGTTAGGTACATATTCCACAAAATAACAAGATTTTCTCTGATTTTCTGTATTTTTCTATTTCTTTATCTGAACACGCACGCAAGTCAATTTCGGTTCAACGCATATGAAAAATTTGCGTGCGTGCGTTAAATTGACGACTTGCGTTTGATTTAGGTTACACAGTATGGGAGTAACCGAAATTGAACGGCGTGCGTAAAAAGCAAATTCGACGCCCAATTTTTGTTTTGCGTGACAGTTGAAATTAAGCATTGTGGGTGATTGTTTGCAAAAAAATTGACACTTGCTTTTGATATCGTGTCTGTTAGGTACATATTCCACAAAATAACAAGATTTTCTCTGATTTTCTGTATTTTTCTATTTCTTTATCTGAACACGCACGCAAGTCAATTTCGGTTCAACGCATATGAAAAATTTGCGTACGTGCGTTAAATTGACGACTTGCGTTTGATTTAGGTTACACAGTTACAGCAGTCCATGCAATCGCAATAGCAGTTTAAAATCGCAGTGATTTAAAAATAGCAATCACCGAAATCACAGATATCGAAAAATCGCAGTTTCTCTCATCTCTAGAAGAAATCTTTTGAAGTTCGAACTTCGAATATTAGGCAACGGTTACTGTGTAACCTAAATCAAACGCAAGTCGTCAATTTAACGCACGCACGCAAATTTTGCATATGCGTTGAACCGAAATTGACTTGCGTGCGTGTTCAGATAAAGGAATAGAAAAATACAGAAAATCAGAGAAAATCTTGTTATTTTGTGGAATATGTACCTAACAGAAACGATATCAAAATCAAGTGTCAATTTTTTTGCAAACAATCACCCACAATGCTTAATTTCAACTGTCACGCAAAACAAAAATTGGGCGTCGAATTTGCTTTTTACGCACGCCGTTCAATTTCGGTTACTCCCATACAAGTTGTATGGGCATGAGAAATTTTTGACAGTAAATTGACGGCGTGCGTTTGATTTAGGTTACACAGTTAGTCGGTCAATATCAAGGCTAATTTATGGAAGGTTAACCTACTAAACAGCTGATTGCAAACTTTTTTCTATTTTTTTTATTCATATTGTGATGCTTATGTCAAACTTATGTCAATTTTGATCCTGACGCAATATGTTTTCTACAATGGCGGGCTATGATTTTGACAGAAGCATCACAGAATACACAAACAATTTACATGGAGTGTGTATGTATGTATGTAAGAATATCTTACTGCAAAAACCTTCTATAATTGAACCATGGTCAATATGAATTGCGATATTTGGCACGCGATTCATATTGGTGGTTTGATGATCGCAAACTAGTGCTACACGTTCAATATGAATATTTCGGTTTTTTTCACGCTCTGATGCTCAAAATATTTTATTTCCGTCCTTTTCACGCTTTCACTTTCAATTCGTTTATTGTCATTATTGCGATCCAGCGCCCTCACTATATAGTTCGAACGAAAGAAAGTTCGTTCGCTTCGAATTCGATATATACAATACGAATGTGCTTTCGATCGAATTTCACCTTCCAATAGAACTACAGAATGAGGGCGCAGATCATGGATTCCAAAATCTCCAAATATACACGTGTTGAGTCATTTATGACTCTTTTAGGCCATGCTCAAACAGAAGCGATACGATACAGCCCACAAACCAAAATCGTATCGCGTTGGTATCGCGTCATGCACAATTGATCGCGTTTTGGTTTGTGGGCTGTATCGTATCGCTTCTGTTTGAGGAGGCCTTTACTTGATTGACTGCTTTCAAGCTGCATTTTATTTTGTAATTAATTGATGGCAACCATAGGACAGCACGGCGAAACACAATCCACACAATATCGAAAATAGCGGGCACAGAAATAGCGGACATAGAAATAGCGGAAAGAGAAAAGATATAAATGGGAAAAATTTGGCATAACGGCAGCAGTGAACAGTAAGCGACCTAAGTAGACAGCCGTGAAGAAACACGATCTAAAAACGGCACGTTGGACAATATCGAGAAGTTGGGAATAAACGCCAAGTTGGACAATATCGGCACTTTGTAATTTTGTATTTTGTAACATTGAAACTAGCACACGCCGGTAGAAAAATTGTATTCGCCATAATGTTTAAAATGTAATTTTGTCTCCAAATAAATAACGAGTATATTTGTGTTTAAACTGTTCACGTCAAATTTTTATTAATTGTCGGACGCCGCTTAGATTCGCCGCCGCCACCAACAACACGCATATTGATGTATCGCAAAACTATTATGCTACACATTTAATCCGTACTGTCAATATCGGGATCCATCAATACTCTATGTTACACAATCAATATGGATCGTGATCCATGCATTTCTTCAATATATATTGACCGTCTAACCTTTGCCTTAGAAATGGTATGTTCCATGATCTGGTAAGGCTAGCCCAAGGTATATCTAAAAGGTAGGCGCGCGGGCGAATTCAGAAACTACTTTTTTTTATTTATAAAGGTAGGTTGTAATGTCAAAATCAAAGCGACTTCACATCATGGCCAATAGGAAGAACGTGTGGTCCGCCCGCTGACGCAAACGCTCGTATGCAATTTTTAGGATTTTTTGAGGCCGTGGGGCAACGGAGCAATCAGCTGTTTTACTCACACATATTTACATATATATATATAGTTTGTTTACATTTTGGCAGGGTTAGGAAGACGAAAATCTACTTTGGATATTCCACAACATCGTCAAGATTCCTTTTTGCGCTAATTTATTTAGTAAGCAATTAGAAATTTGCGATTAAAATGTTTGCATATTTCCAATTGAAATTTTTGTGATCATATGTTTTTGACGCTTCTATTTTTTTTAAAGCTGCAAGTAGTTGCAAGTGAAAATTTTACTTGCAACTATTTTCAACTCTCTCAAAGTCTTACTCTCCCAATTTGGCTCTCTTTTGCGAATTTTTTGGGTTATTGAACATAAAATTCGCAACTATTTGAAAAAGCAATTAAAAATTTTGAGTTATTGAACAAAGCTAAAGTTGTTGAACAAAGCTATTAGCTTTGTTCAATAACTCAAACTTTTTAATTGTTTTTACAAATAGTTGCGAATTTTATGTTCAATAACCCAAATAATTTGCAAAAGAGATCCAAATTGGGAGAGTAAGAATTCGAGAGAGTTGAAAATAGTTGAAATTAAATTTTCACTTGCAACTACTTGCAGCTTTAAAAAAAAATAGAAGCGTCAAAAACATATGATGACAAAAATTTCAATTGGAAATATGCAAACATTTTAATCGCAAATTTCTAATTGCTTACTAAATAAATTAGCGCAAAAAGGAATCTTGACGATGTTGTGGAATATCCAAAGTAGATTTTCGTTTTCCTAATTCAGTTATTTACATTTATTTGCAATTTCAAAGATTTCAATTACAACCTGACCTAAAAATCAAATTGTGAAAACAGCCCATCAGCTGTTTACTTGCAAATGTTTACGATTTTGTGTTCAATAACTTTGGTTGATAATTTTCTCTTTTTCTCGTTTTTACTCTTAATTTGTCACTGACGCTCTTCTTGCAAGTAAAGTTGTTGAACAAAGCTATTATCTTGTTATTAATTTATATATATATATATACATTTTGTTTGGGATTTAAAAAAAATTATTAACGTTTTATTTCCTTTCTTTTTAAAAATTAAAGTAATAATAAATGGTTCGTTTAAGTAGACATACTACTTTTTCCACGTGAACACATATATGTATATTCGATAACATTTTACAATCTTGTTGAGTTAGGCACTCTGCACACGGAGCGTACTGCTTTAGACGCGTATTAGATACTACAGACGAAAGCTGTACGCTTTGATGTCGCGCACGTATATTTCAATTGAGGGCTGCACACGAGTCGTCAGCTTCATGCATTCGTCAAAGTATGCTGGCTACATGTCGCTTGGCGTAAAGCAGTGCTGGTAGCTAGGCGTACTACGCTTAGAAAAGAGGAAGAAGAAGATGTTTGTTTACATTTTTCCACTTGGTGGAATTTATGAAAGCAGTAAAATTTGTGTAAAAAATCGGAAAAAATTAGTGTATAATTAAAGAAAATGGAAGATTCCGTAAAATTTTTTATCTTTTCTATTTAAAGCTTCGAAATTTAAAGCAAAAAACCGTATTATTAATTTGTTTGTTTGTTTTGTGCAGCGAAGTTTCATGTCGCTTCGTGTGCAGATCTTGAGGCGTAGAGAAATCGGCGCTACATGAAATGTCTCGTACGCGTCTATGACGATACGCCTCGTGTGCAGAGTGCCTTAGTTGTATAATGCTGTGAAAATTACTGTTTAAATATTTAATAACTAAAAATGTTCAACTGGCAACCCTTCTACCTTGCAACCATGCGAGCGATCAGCTGACACGTTTTTACGTAAAAAATCAAAATGATTTTGATTTCTGCGGTACGGGCATCTGCGTCGTCCGTCGTTGAATAATCGGTACATACAAATCCCATTAAATAGGTTGAATCAGCTGACACTAGGGGCATTTCAGTTATTACATCTGGGTCTGGGTTAAGATAAATTTTTACTGAAACAATCCGGCTCATAATGAAAATTGGCTGCACTTGCAAAGAACTAAAAAGAAGAAGAAACATATACAACATATACCCAGCAGTAAAAATCTGAAATGAATCCTTTATGAATCACTGATGAAATTCATCATGAGGAGGCATCAGTGAATGCTTTCATATAAAGGCTGCTGAATTTTTTCAAATAAATGGTTTGCTTTCCTCATGCCTATATGACTCCGTTCGGAGCCGGCATAAAACTGTCCAATTGTAGGAAAAACAAAAGGAGCACACCTCGAATTGGGAAAGAAGCTCGGCCATAAAACTCGTCAGAGTTATAATAGCGCAAAAACAATTCTTCTGTACGTTGAAAAGATACAAATACTCCCTCAAACACAATTTGATTGACTTTAAACTTCAAACTAAATGAAAATAACTATTTCAAAAGTTATTTTTTTGGAAATTTGAATTTAAATTACTGAAATAAATTATGAAACTCAAATGGCGGGATAGCTATGTATTCCATGTTATAAGGATAAGCCAGTGCGCAGTATAATTTTTCTTCCGGACTTCTTCTTTCCCCTTACGGCCAAAGCAGAAGCTTACAAGAGGCAAACTTGAAATTTTTATTTCCATATATTTTTTATTTTAAATATAATTTGTTTTATAGTAGCCAAATTGAAAAATTCGTCAGAAAAGCTGCCGAATGTCAAAAAACCTACCGAAATACAAGCTGGCTCGTTGGTTTTTAACCGCCTAGATGGTATTTCGTTTGGTTTTTTCAATATTTCAATATTCAACGAAGAATGATCAATGATCATTTAGCAGTGAAACAAATTTACTGCAGGGTATATTTATATATATATGTATACATACACAAATGTCACTTTTCAGTTCTGCCAAATCAAAAAAGCACTGTGCTGCCAAATCAGCACGGAAAAAACAAATCGAACAGGGCGGATCAGAAATTGAACCAGCAATTTATATGGTTTAATCGAGCTGAAATCTTTGTTGTTGCATTTACATGCAAAAATTTTTATCTGGGTTAGGATCACCGTATGTGAAACACGGCTACTGTACACGGGTTTAAGCTTAAACTAGTTATGCATTAACTTTATTTCCATAATAGTAACAGTATCGGTATTAATTTGGTCGATTATTGGTGCAGTAACAGTAAACAGCTGAACTGTGATTATAGCCCAATAAAGGTGACCATAGCAATAGAGTCGCTCTTCTTCTTTTGGTTTTTTAGGTTGCGAAATTATCATATTTTGTATTAATGCTAATTGCGTGTTCTCTTTTGATTGCTACGACCATATTATTATTGGGTCATGACAGTGAACAACTGAAACAAACAATCGATCAGCTGGTTATCGTTACGGCTGAAAGCCAAAATTCATTTGGTTGTTACCGATAGCGTTACCGACTAGCGAATCACTAATCAAATACATTGTTTCCCATAAGGTTGGTTGATCAGCTGTTTTATACCGATACTGTTACTGCATAACTAATTTGAGCTTTACGTTCTCGACCATAACCTAACTATAGAAGGTCCATGCAAGGGAGAGTAGCTCTTCTTACGCGAGTTTGTAGCTTATGTCAAACTATTGTCTTTTGTTTTGATTTTGCATTCTTGCACGTGTTTTTCGTGGAAATAGCTTGTGTGTTCGGTTGTGCGTTTGTGTGTTCGGTTGTGTGTTCGCTCGCGTTTTCTCTGCTTTTGACATTCTTGAAAGACGCCATCTAACTGTAATCACCTATTTTGCTTCACATAAGAGAACCTGTATAGATTGGTCTTGGTTCTCGATTAAGAGCCCGTGCACAATTGGCTTTGTCTGCTCCAACTTTGATAGAAAAAACCTTAAAGCAAAGCGAAATTCCAGATGCTTGCTACAATTAACACTTTGACAATTTCCACTTCACTTCTTTGCTTTAATTTATAAACCTGATTTTTGGTAATAAATTTGGGGAATTTGCTTTTTTCTGCTTATTCGAATGTTATTTTTTACTTTTCTCTGCTCACTTCTCACGAAATTGCGCGAAATCGCTAAAATAAGTGTAGATATACAAACATACACACACACACACAAGGGGAGATGTTTGTCAAAGTGGAAAAAAGTTGAAAGATGGCTAACTTTATACTTTGCTTTACTCGCTTCACCTCAATTGTGAACATGTCCCTTTAAAAAGCACATGCTGAACAGAACTGTCAAAGCAAAACTCTGAAGCAAAGCGAGGTAGAAGTCAATTGTGCACGGCTTATAAGGGCCTGGTTATGGTTACAATCTTGCTGGTCGAGCACCGTGAAATTGTTGTTGTGCACTCCGACGGTGAGAGAATTTTCGGACTCTCACATCCAGCAAATCTGCTGTGTGAAACAGGCAGCCAGCAGTCGAGGTTTCGGGGTTAACCTGTATAAATTAGCTTTGGGCTAGCCACACACAAGGTCTATCCTTTTTGAGATAATTCTTGACGGCAGAAAACGCGCTTAGCTTAAGTAGGGATAAAGCGCGTGTTTACAAACATCTTCGGTTTCCTAGTATTTTGGGCAATGTGCACGCATGTACGTGAAGACGGGAGCTTTTTTTCAGAGAGCGTTTCTGCAAGTCTACTTTGCGCTAGTCGATTTTTGTCGACTGAGCGGGTTGAATTGCTATTTACATGGGTCGATTTTGGTTGAACGCACGCAAGTCAATTACGGTTCAACGCATATGAAAAATTTACGCGTGGGCGTTAATTGACATCTTGCGTTTATATTAGGTAGTGCAGTGAGAAAACTTTTATTATTTAAAGCTTAGTATCGACCTCTCAAGAAACGCAAAAGTTTCATATAAAAGCTTAGTATCGACCTCTCAAGAAACGCAAAAGTTCCATATAAAATGACGTACAAGAAATGCTCAAGAAATTTTTCTTGTGAAACTTTCTTGAGCGAGTATCGACCTCTCAAGAAATTTAGTACACTTTTTTAATACTATTTTTCAACGTTATGGGAACACAGCAACACAGGTTTTGCCAAGAAATATATCATCGAGCATTTATTTCTTAAAGAAATTTTTACGTTTGTTGCGTGTTGAAAAAAAATCGTGGAAATCGTTAGTGAAAATGGCAAAAAAGAAACGAAAAATAGAATGCACAAATTTTCTAATGATGCAAGGGCATAGTTGGCATCAATTTCTCATATTTTATTCTTTTCCGGCCATCAATATACCACAGTTTACCAGTAATATAAGGTCATCCTCGTCGCTTTCGATGATTTCCTAAAATAACAACAAAATAAAACTATTGAAAACATATATTTAAAGCTTTTATTTAATATTTTTTAAGAACTTACTAATTGCTTATGTTTACAAAAAGGTTTATTTTGTTTACGTTTTTGATACTCTTCTTCATTTCACTTGGTATTCACGGTGGATTACTAAACGTCAAAATTTCTTGCCTACTACTATTTTTTACTCAAGAAATAAATCCAAAAATTTCTTGAGAGGTCGATACCAGCCTTAACCATGGTGGCAAACAAGGTTCATCCATAAGGTTACCGCAGTGCGGAAAAGCAACCCTGCAATACATTTTGTTGCTGCCCGTTTTGCTATCTCAATTGTCAAACGTCCATTTTAAATTGGCCAAGCAATACATGCATACAATAAAAGCAAAACATCATACAAAAAAATCAACAAAAAACACATAAAGTTTGACACTTTAGGTAATGAAAAAAAATAGTCAGCTGTTTCTACCAAGACAAGCTTTTGTATAAACCTTGGTGGCATCACTGCACCTTGTTTGCGAATTCCATATACCACAACAGAGCTGTTATGCAACTGTTGAGTGTTTGTCTTAAAGTGCAGACATTGGTGACTTATCTGTAACCTTATAAAACCGCTGATTCAACCAACCTTACGACAAGCTGTGTTACTAGTCATTGGTGCCTTATCGTAATTCTGGAGCTGTATCGTTAACTTACAGACCAATTGGATTTTGGTTAGCAACCCTAAATCCGTAAACAGCTGACACTTGTGAAAGCAGTTATAGGAAGGTAGGCGCATAGGCGAATTCAGAAACTTCTTTTTTGATTTATAAAGGTAGATTATAATATCAAAATCAAAGCGAATTCACATCATGGCCAATAGTAATGTGCGAGTCCCAAGCGAATTCAGATTTTAACCAAGAAAAATATTATTTTGACATTACAATATACCAATTACAATAACAAAATACATGGGAAATTTCTGAATTCGCCTATGCGCCTACCTTCTAAGATCTTCCTCGACATGTATCAGCTGTTTACAGATTTACGGCACCACTAACAGCTCACATGGATAGCGATAAAGTTACAATAAGGTTAACGATACAGAATAACTTATAAGTCACCAATGTCTGAACCTTTAGAAACGCACTGTTGAGTAATTCCGCTCAGCTCATGGAGCAACAATAAAGCCGGAATTACAATAGCGCTGTGGCAGTAGCAGCGATCGTTTTTCGAAATCAGCTGATTTTTAGAAACTACGGTTTGCAATGAAGCGGCACATAATACAGCAGAGGCAGCTGGCAGCACCGCTCCGTTTAGCCGGAATTACAATAGCGCTGTGGCTGTGGCAGCGACTGTTTTTCGAAATCAGCTGATTTTTAGAAACTACGGTTTGTAATGAAGCGGCACATAATTCAGCAGAGGCAGCTGGCAGCACCGCTCCGTTTAGCCCAAATTCTAAATTCGCTGCCGCTGCCTTGAATCGCAGCCAACTTCAAAGTGTTGATTTGAACTTACGAAATGATAATGCATAAGATCAGCTGACTTCTTCTTCAATCTTCATAAACACACGAACACAAGCATTTTTTGTTGACATATGCCACACGCACCCTAGCATTTGCATAGGGGCCGAAGCTGTCAAATTCTTCTATATTCCTCTTTGCATGACACTTATGACGGGATAAGAAGTTTGCATGCAAATGCAACAAGAATTTTGTGATCCTGGTGTTTATCTGTATCAATTTCGGATCCGTATAGATTGTAATAGATTTTTTTTTATCCATATAAATACCAGGATCACCAAATTGTTGTTGCATTTGCTTGCAAAATTTGTATCCGGATCTGGATCACTGCCACGGGAACTCGCCTTATGTATGAAGTAGAGATGAGAGAAACTGCGATTTTTCGATATCTGTGATTTCGGTGATTGCTATTTTTAAATCACTGCGATTTTGAACTGCTATTGCGATTGCATGGACTGCTATAAAATCATCAGTTACCGGTAGAGATTAATTTTGCGTTTTCTGAGCGATAAACCTGTCTTCATTTTATGTTAACAAAATGATAGCAATAACAACGTATTCCGCAGTAATTTCGCTGTTTGTAAACATTTTTCAAAGATAAATTGTAAATTCAATAATTTTTTTTTTTCTTATATTTCTATATACGTATGTGGTCTGCTCAAAAGTATAAACAAAAAGAAATTTATAATGCTTTTGCGATTGCGATTCACATAGGTGAACTGCTTACTTGGTACATCGATTGCAGTTCCCAATAAGTAGTGAACTGCTATTTTGAAAAAGTGATCGCAATTGCGATTTGCGATTTTTTATTCACAGTGAAAAAATCACCATTTGCGATATATCGCTCATCACTAGTATGAAGGTATGTCGTCATGCGAAAACCAATAGCTCATTTTATTTTTCATAAATTCACATAAAATAATTATTAGAATTAAAACGGCCATATAAATACAAACGTAAACCTTTATAGTTGAATCATGGCTCAGCTCAACAGTAGGCAACTTTTCGCCATTTTTTCCATCACAATTTTTCTTCGCTACTTGAGGTCAACATTTTGTGTAAAGCCAAACAGCTGATAAATTCATCAAGCCGTTTCTAAAGCTGGGGTTATAGATACTTAACGTAGCATGGAACAAGTTGAGAAACGGGACGCTTTATGCGCGCTCCGTAAAAATCTAAATTGATCTGACTTCTATGTTACGCTAAGTGTGCGTAATCAAATGTACTCAAACCCCCTTGAACAGAAATTTTGAGTGAGTTTGTTCATGCTACGTTAAGTACCTATAACTTCAGCTTAAGACGTAGCTTTTTAACGCTCAACAGTTGCGGAGCAACTTTGTCTTAATGCGCTGGTTATAATAGCCGGGACGGGACGGAAGCCGTACCGATATAGAACGGTGACAAACATAAGGTAGTTATAATAGTGCGTTAACTGCCGTCTTTGACATTTGCCACAGCTGTAAATATTGTGCTTTATTTGCCAATTTAAAACAGAAAACTTCCAATTTGTTGGTGATTCCATAACGACGCACGCCGTTATTAAGTCTTTCGTCAAATTCGCTAATTTTTATATTATAAAATGTAAAAAAATTTTTTGCTAACGGCATTATGTTCTGTCACTGCAAAGAGAACTGTCAAATTGCCGTAAGAATACGGAAGAAATCTAAAATCAACAGATGCTTAGGGTTGTCGCCGTTTTCTACCGTTCATTATAATCATTCGCATGCCTTTCACATACACTAGATATTAAAGTGACAGCTCCATCCGTTGCGTTACGGCTATTATAACCAGCGAGTAAGGCCCTCGGCAACTTACAATCTGGCATGACAAGCAGTGCATATGTGTTAGTGTCAGGTGATTGACGCAAATATCGAAAATTTTTTATTTTCGTCGCCGCGAGCAGATAGCGAGCCGACAACAAGTGCGTGTAGCACGACGGCTGCCGATTGCACTAACACACACAAAAAAACACTCAAATTTGACTAAGGCACTCTGCACACGAGGCGTATCGTCATAGACGCGTACGAGACATTTCATGTAGCGTCGATTTCTCTACGCCTCAAGATCTGCACACGAAGCGACATGAAACTTCGCTGCACAAAGCAAACAAACAAATTAATAATACGGTATTTGCTTTAAATTTCGAAGCTTTAAATAGAAAAGATAAAAAATTTTACGGAATCTTCCATTTTCTTTAATTATACACTCATTTTTTCCGATTTTTTACACAAATTTTACTGCTTTCATAAATTCCACCAAGTGGAAAAATGTAAACAAACATCTTCTTCTTCCTCTTTTCTAAGCGTAGTACGCCTAGCTACCAGCATAGCTTTACGCCAAGCGACATGTAGCCAGCATACTTTGACGAATGCATGAAGCTGACGACTCGTGTGCAGCCCTCAATTGAAATATACGTGCGCGACATCAAAGCGTACAGCTTTCGTCTGTAGTATCTAATACGCGTCTAAAGCAGGTCGCTCCGTGTAGGCATGGGTAACACTGCGCTGCGCCGCGCAATTGCGCTAGCGCCAACCCTGGTGTTATTGCGCTAACTCCGATTTGGAAAATGCGCCAACTCAATGTAGCGCCAACTCAGTATAGCGCCAACTCAGTATGGCGCCAACTCAATGTAGCGCCAACTCAATGATGCGCTATTGCAATATAACACTGACTCAATTTCGTGCGCTAACACCAGCACCAATATAGCGCTTGTGTAAAATGGCACCACCACAAAGCCAATAACAGCACAGCGTATATGAGACCGTCACAATTATGTATGCTAACGCCAATACCGAACCATCGCTAATACGAAAGGGTATTGATATTTTACTTTCACAAATAAAGAAGACAAAATTGACATTATCTATGAATAGGAGAGAAAAATATAATACAAAATAAATTAAATAAAATATTTATTTGCATATAGTATATTTTTGTTACGCATGGTAAATGGTAAGGGGAAATTTCGTAATAATGCGCCCGGACCTGGAATCTTTCTTTTTAATAGGGTGGAGCCGACCCTCGTATTCCATAATGAAGATGCAGCAAAACGAGATGCCAGCATATTTTCACAAATATACGCTAATGATTTTTAAAATTAAATTTAATTGTGGCACAAGTATTGTGCCCGCGTGTATGTAAGCAGAATTGCGCCAAAAGAAATAAAACGGGTATAGTAGACAGTAAGAAGCAAACAAGTGTTATTTATCGATTATTCCATGGCAATTGCGCTAAAGGTGTTATTGCGCCAGATCCGTGCGCGGCGCCACGGTTGGCGCTGGTGTTATTGTATCAGCGCCAAAAAAATTGCGCCATTACCCATGGCTAGCTCCGTGTGCAGAGTGCTAACTCAAGGCAGATCTAGGAAGGTAGGCCCGGTGGCGAATTCAGAAATTTCCCATGTATTTTGTTATTGTAATCGGTAGAGTGTAATGTCAAAATGAATGAATTCGCTTGGGGCTCGTCCATTCCTATTGGTCAGGATGTGAATTCGCTTGGATTTTGACATTACACTCTACCTTTGCATATAAAAAAAGTAGTTTCTGAATTCGCCACCGGGCCTACCTTCCTAGATCTGCCTTGGCCTAACTCACTCAAAAAAAAACACTCAAACTGTCAATCCAGATTGTAAGTTGCCGACGGCCTTTAGAAACTCACCCAATGTGGCAAGAATGGACAAGAACTTTATGGCATATGTCAGACGGTCAATATATATTGATGAAATCCGTGGATCGCGACAGTGTAGCATCGAGTAATGATTGATCGCTATTCTGAATCGCAAATTTTTAGAAATTTTCATGATTCAACAATAAAGGTTTTCGCATGACGACATACCTTCATACTTAGTGGGGCCAGAAGTGTCATGCAAAGAGGAATGTAGAAGAATTTGACAGATTTGGCCCCTATGGAAATGCTAGGGTGCGTGTGTGTGTGGAATATGTCAACAAAAAAAAATGCTTGTGTTCGTGTGTTTATGAAGATTGAAGAAGAAGTCAGCTGATCTTATGCATTCTCCTTTATTGTTGCTCCATGGAAATTTTGCAATCCGCGATCCGGATCGCAATATTGACAATATGGATTGACTGTGTAGCATGAAAATTTTGCGATCCATCAAAATGCATGCATTTTTAGAAATTTTTAAATCCGTGATCTGGATCGCAATATTGGCAATAAACGAATTTAAAGTGAAAGTCATGGCGGAATAATATAATGGTGGTGGTAAATGGGCAACAACAAAATTTACTGTTATGTACTGATCTCTCAAATGCAAAAACACGTGTTTTTCTTTGTTTTGTTTACTTATTGAAATTCGTGCAATTTATGAATCGGCTCGAAAAGTTTCTTCAAACTGACAAGCGCTCACCGCTTGAAATAATGAAAAATAATTATATAATTCACAGCACAGAAATCACACAAAGTGTATAATAATATAATAATAGCAGCAGAAAAACTAGTTGCACACGCGACTTCACTACTTTTCTCGGAAATATTTATAGAAGACATAAAGCAAAACAATAATGGCTGAAAATTTGGCACATTTGTCCATCAGCTGATTAATAAGTAAGAAGCATAATTTCATTTGCATCCACCATGATATTATTCCGCCATGAGTGAAAGTGTGAAAAGTACGGAAGTAAAATATTTTGAATCTCAGAGCGAGAAAAATATCGCAATATTCATATTGAACTTGTAGCACCAGTTTGCGATTCATCAAACCATCAATATGAATCGCGATTCAAATATATATGCTACACTATCAGTTCAGTATTTCGTCAATATCTTATATTTTATTGACCCTTTCATTGAAAAACACTATAAAAGAAGATATTGGAGTAAGAAATGGTATATGTGTGTGTTTTTATTTTGAAAATACAACGCCTACTGATGAATCGCAAAGTTAATTGCACACAATCAATATGGTATTGGTGGATTGATATTGTATTGACTGGTTTTAAGGCCTTCGGCAACTTACAACCTGGATTGTCAGTTTGAGTGTTTTTTTGAGTGAGTTAGGGCACAGCCAGACGACGCAATAAATTACTTTCAGAAAGTGAAAAATTCAAATTTTTGTATTTGTTTTTTTAAAACCAACAAATACAAATATTTGAATTTTTCACTTTCTGAAAGTAATTTCTTGCGTCGTCTGGCTGTGCTCTTAGTCAGTTTTTTTTGTGCGTGTGTTAGTACAATCGGCAGCCGTCGTGCTACACGTACTTGTTGTCCACTCGCTATCTCCTCGCGGCGACGAAAATCAAAAATTTTTGATAAATGCGTCAATCACCCGACACACACATATACACTTCCTATCAATCCAGATTGTAAGTTGCCAACGGCCTTTAAACTTTTCTGATATATTGTGATCCATACCACGATCCATCAATATCTGATGCTACACCATCATGCATGATTCTAATAAATCATGATTCAAATCATGCATGCTACACCATCAATCCAAGGCTAATTTATAGAAGGTTAACCTACTAAACAGCTGATTGCAAACTTTTTCCTATTTTTTTTATTCATATTGTGATGCTTATGTCAAACTTATGTCAATTTTGAAATTGACGCAATATGATTTCTACAATGGCGGGCTATGATTTTGACAGAAGCATCACAGAATACACAAACAATTTACATGTAGTATGTATGTATGTTCGTATATCGTACTGCGAAAACCTTCTATAATTGAACCATGCATCAATCCATATCACGTATTGACAGTATGGATTGAAGGTGTAATATGGGCCTAAGATTTTTGACAGTTCACATGAGTATTCGCGTTTCCACAGATAAATTATTTTTTGCGATTTACGTTAATTAACGTTAGAAAAAATGGAAAATATACCTAGAACTCACGAAGGTAAATCAATTTCATAACTTAAATCCATTTATGTATAATTTGCTTCTGTAAAGTATACTCTCCGGAAATTTTTTTTTTCTAAATACTCATCACACTGAAGTTAGCAGGCGCACTACTTGCGCCATATTGATTTGCCACCATCTATGTGTATTTACCTATTGCCTAATATAACTTTTCTTTATAATTTGGATTCTATAGATATTGAGGCACAGATTGCAGACATTCAAACTAAGAAAAAGGAAATACAAAAAAGTTCTGGCGCTGGCGTTGGCTTATTGGAGAGCGGTGGTTTCTTTGACACTGAGCTGTATGATGAAGGCGGCGGAAAAGGTAAAAATCGCTATGAGGGTTATAACACTTCGATTGCGGCCAATGATGAAATGGACGAAGACGAAGATGAAGGATTTCCTGTGCCACAAAAGCGTACAACTTACACAGCACCAACTTCCGTTCTGAAAGACGTTACCCAAGGCAAGGAGGATGTCGATCCGTTGGCTGATAGACGTCGCCCAACCATCGCAGATCGTGAAGATGAATATAGACAAAAAAGGCGTCGCATAATTATATCACCAGAACGTGCTGACCCATTTGCTGATGGTTCGTTAAAAAAAAAAAATATACTGTTTGTCCAATGCAAATATTATTTTTTCTATTATTATTACAGGTGGAAAAACACCCGATCTTGGTTCGAGAACATATCCTGATATAATGCGTGAGCAGATGCTTAAAGGGGAAGAAAACGAGGTTAGTCTAACTAGGCTATTTTGGCAACTGGCTTTCCAAAGACAACTATCTTTCGAGAAGCAAAAAAAAACTTTCGAAAGATAGTCGTCTTTGGAAAGACAAAAAAAAATTCCGAGACAGGCGAATTTTTTAATAATATATATGTAAATAAATAAAATAAATATTTGATATGTTTTCCTTTACAGATACGCAGGAAAATACAAGAGAAATCAAAAGACGGTACCTTGGTTAAGTCATCTAATGGAGAAATGCCCAAAGAAACAACTCGCAAGCGGGGTCGCTGGGATCAAACCGTAAGCGACAGTTTTGTACCAGCTAAAGCTACAGCAGCAACCCCTAGTAGCGCAGCAACACCGACATGGGAAGATGTAAGTGTACTAATGACTTAGAAAAATGAAAGCTAAATTTTTTTTCTTTCAGAAAACACCCGGTGACCATCGTTGGGATGAAACCCCAGGCCATAAAGGTAGCGAAACTCCAGGTGCTACACCCGGTCTAGGTACACGTATTTGGGATGCAACGCCCGCTCATCCAATGACGCCCGGCCATGAGACTCCCAGCCATGAAAAGTCAGCTAGACGCAACCGTTGGGATGAAACTCCAAAAACTGAACGTGAAACACCTGGTCATAGCGGTTGGGCTGAAACGCCAAAACCTGATCGTGGTACCAGCGATAACGTGGTAGTCGAGTCAACTCCAGGTGCTTCAAAGCGCCGATCACGTTGGGATGAAACACCATCTAATGCAACACCTACAATGACACCTTCATCTGCTATGACACCAAGCCTAACACCAAGTATGACACCGCATGCTACACCAGGACACGTTACGCCCTTGCTAACGCCAGGTGGTACTACGCCAATCGGTGTAAAAGCTATGGCTATGGCGACCCCAACACCCGGTGCTTTGGCCGCAATGACACCGGAACAACTACAGGCATATCGCTGGGAAAAAGAGATCGACGAACGCAATCGCCCTCTAACAGATGAAGAGCTCGATCAAATGTTTCCGCCTGGCTACAAAATATTACCTCCGCCCGCAGGTTATGTTCCATTGCGGACACCGGGACGGAAATTAATGGCAACCCCAACTCCTATAGCTGGCACACCGGCTGGATTCTTTATACAAGTCGAAGATAAAAATTCCAAATTTATGGATAATCAACCGAAAGGTCAAAATTTGCCATTTATGAAGCCGGAGGATGCTCAATATTTTGATAAGCTACTCGTAGATGTGGACGAAGACAGTCTCTCGCCGGAGGAGGCCAAAGAGCGTAAAATAATGAAACTACTATTGACAATAAAAAATGGTTCGCCACCAATGCGCAAATCTTCATTACGTCAAATAACTGATAAGGCTCGTGAGTTCGGCGCTGGACCACTTTTCAACCAAATTCTTCCATTACTCATGTCACCAACACTCGAAGATCAAGAGCGACATTTACTTGTGAAAGTCATCGATCGTGTGCTATATAAATTGGATGATTTAGTGCGTCCATATGTGCATAAAATTCTTGTCGTTATCGAACCGCTGCTCATAGATGAAGACTACTATGCACGTGTCGAGGGCCGTGAAATCATTTCGAATCTTGCCAAAGCAGCCGGTTTAGCCACCATGATCTCTACAATGCGTCCCGATATTGATAATATTGATGAGTATGTACGTAATACAACTGCGCGTGCATTTGCCGTTGTAGCATCAGCTTTGGGCATTCCATCGCTTCTGCCCTTCCTCAAGGCCGTCTGCAAATCAAAAAAATCTTGGCAGGCGCGTCACACCGGCATCAAAATAGTGCAGCAAATTGCCATCCTCATGGGTTGTGCTATATTGCCACATTTGAAAGCGCTGGTGGAGATTATAGAACATGGCCTGGTAGACGAACAACAAAAGGTGCGTACTATCACAGCGTTGGCTATTGCTGCCTTAGCTGAGGCAGCCACACCCTACGGCATTGAATCCTTCGATTCGGTGCTCAAGCCCCTCTGGAAGGGTATTCGCACACATCGTGGCAAAGGTTTGGCCGCCTTTCTAAAAGCCATCGGCTATTTGATTCCATTAATGGATGCCGAATACGCCAATTATTATACACGTGAAGTAATGTTGATTTTGATACGTGAATTTCAATCGCCTGACGAGGAGATGAAAAAGATCGTGTTGAAGGTGGTGAAGCAATGCTGCGCCACCGATGGTGTTGAAGCACAATATATTAAAGAGGAGATCTTACCGCATTTCTTCAAATTCTTCTGGAATCATCGTATGGCATTGGATCGGCGCAACTATCGTCAATTGGTAGATACAACTGTGGAGATAGCGAATAAAGTGGGAGCATCGGAGATAATCAATCGTGTGGTTGACGATTTGAAGGATGAGAATGAACAGTATCGAAAAATGGTAATGGAAACGATAGAAAAGATTATGGGAAATTTGGGTGCAGCCGATGTTGATTCACGTTTGGAGGAGCAGCTCATCGATGGTATATTATACGCTTTCCAAGAACAAACCACTGAAGATGTGGTCATGCTGAACGGATTTGGCACGATTGTCAATCAATTGGGTAAACGTGTAAAGCCCTATCTACCACAAATTTGCGGTACAATTCTATGGCGTCTAAATAATAAATCAGCTAAGGTTCGCCAACAAGCTGCCGATTTGATATCACGCATTGCAATTGTAATGAAAACATGTCAGGAGGAGAAGCTAATGGGACATTTGGGTGTTGTGCTATACGAATATTTGGGTGAGGAATATCCCGAAGTGTTGGGCAGCATTTTGGGTGCACTCAAGGCGATTGTCAATGTTATTGGCATGACTAAAATGACGCCGCCTATTAAGGATCTTCTGCCGCGCCTAACACCAATTCTTAAAAATCGTCATGAAAAGGTCCAAGAAAATTGCATTGACTTGGTTGGTCGGATTGCGGATCGTGGTCCAGAGTATGTATCGGCACGGGAATGGATGCGTATATGCTTTGAATTGCTCGAACTGTTAAAGGCGCATAAGAAGGCAATTAGACGTGCTACAGTTAACACTTTTGGCTATATAGCTAAAGCTATAGGTCCACATGATGTATTAGCAACATTGCTCAATAATCTTAAGGTACAGGAACGTCAAAATCGTGTATGCACGACAGTGGCTATAGCTATTGTAGCGGAAACTTGCCGTCCCTTTACTGTACTACCAGCACTGATGAATGAATATCGAGTGCCCGAACTGAATGTACAAAACGGTGTGCTCAAATCGCTCTCCTTTCTCTTTGAATATATTGGTGAAATGGGTAAGGATTACATATATGCTGTGTGTCCGCTATTGGAGGATGCCCTAATGGATCGTGATTTGGTGCATCGCCAAACAGCTTGCGCCGCAATCAAACATATGGCTTTGGGCGTTTACGGTTTCGGCTGTGAGGATGCACTTATACATTTGCTCAATTATGTCTGGCCTAATATATTTGAAACGTCACCGCATTTAGTGCAGGCCTTCATGGATTCCGTGGATGGTTTGCGTGTTTCATTGGGACCCATTAAAATATTGCAATATACATTACAAGGTCTATTTCATCCGGCACGAAAGGTGCGCGATGTCTATTGGAAAATATATAATTCACTTTATATAGGTGGGCAGGATGCGCTAATTGCTGGTTATCCAAGAATTACGAATGATCCAAAGAATCAATATGAACGTTATGAATTGGACTATACACTTTAAAATACATACATACATAATTCGTCATTGTCATTGTAGAGCATGAGCAACAAATACTTTTACTATATCCTTACTATATAATTGAACGTGTTTATGTACATGATAATTTTTTTTAGATGTAATATAAAAATAGAGACCATAAATTTGAGGATTTTTTCATTATAAAGTCGCTGAAAAAAGGGATCCTGAGTATCGTTTCGGAAGTTCTGAGCAGTACAGGCAAAATGGCAGCCTGTGGCGGGATATAAATCCGGCTAGTTTCCGTACCTAGACCCGACCGGCCTTTGTATCGCTTATAGTGTTTTTAAAATGAATACTTAAGGCTTTGTTCATAAACTCAGTTTGAAGCGCAACCTGATTTTGTAGTACAAGCAGAGCGTTCATAAACGTAAATTTTGCATGAAGCGTCGCTCATCACAATCATCAAAAAAATAATTACTGCCGCTGTTGCGTTTATTGCTGTGTTTCTGAACATACCCTAATTCACACTTTATATCCATAGTACTTTTATTTAAATAATAAAAATATGTATTCGAAACTTTGAAAGCAACCTTCCGATATATTGAGGAATACATATTACGCATTAGGTGTGTGTATATATGTATGTACGTATGTATGGATTTTAAAATGAGTAAGTAGTAAATTACGTTTGCATAATACTATTCAAGCATTTATCAAAATATGGTAATTATTATTTATTTTGTAAAAAAAAACTTGTTAAATCAATGTCTGAGCTTATGCAAGAATTTAAAAAAAAACTGCAAATTCTTTTAGTTTTCGAGATATTGAATTCATTTAATTTTTTAGTAGGTCTAAAAAACTTAAAAAAATTTGTGTCTTTAAATTTGGCATTTGTTTAAAATTAATTTCATTGTAATACTAATAAAACCAATTACACTACCCGACAAAAAAAAATATCCTCGACATTTGATACATGATTCCTATGTAGAATTTTCTGCTGATTCCAAATATGTAATCAGATGGTTCAAAAGTAGAACAGTTTTCGAGATATTTTGAAATTTCTGTTTTTGAGCTAAGAAAAAAAGTATGATTACTCATCTGTCAATATCTCCGCCATTACCGTCTCGATTTTTACGTTATTTAATTTTGTTTTGAGCGGATGAAATACCCTTTCTAGCAAAGCAAAAATAATTAAAATCGCCGTTAAAGTGACGGAGTTATGACGAACAAAAGATTTTTTTTTATGAAAATTTTCAGGTTTTTTTCGAAATTCATCTTCTATTTTGTAATTTTTTTTTTAAGAAATATTAAATATCCTCCTGGTTTCACATTTTGAGTCAATAACCTATTTCTTAGTGAACATTTTGGCACATTCCGGATTATAATCTGTGGAAAAATGGCAAAGTTATAAGAGATTAAGTGAAGAAACCTATATTTATATTTTCATTGAACTTCCAAATCTGGCAAATGTAAACCACTATAACATTAACACTAGTTTACAGCAAAAAATACCAAGAAATCGGGGTATAGGGGAAAATTGGCATGGGCCCCGTGAGCTCAAAACTATTTAGTTTTATTTTTTGCACGGTTAGGCTTTTAAGATAACGGTAATTTTGTGTTTTTTGGTTATCACTTCATTCAAAAATATTTTTCGGTAAAGTTACATGTGCGATAACAGCTAACAGTACCTCGTTCTAAACGTAATTAAAATACGCTTTTAACGACATACAACTTGTGGTGGTTGAGTAAAAACTCACTGAGCCATAGCTGGTCAAAGTCAAAATTTTGTGGATTTATATATATGTTTTTTATAAGAAGTTGGGAAAATCAGCAAAAGATTTATTTTTAAAAATTAGCCTATTAAATTGCAAACACTTTAAGCGTAATGTTACCAAGATCCCATTAGTACTTTATTTTTAGCGATTTTTTTCAGGTGAAACGAAAAGGATATTTTTTAGACGAAAAACTTGGTTAGGTGACCCAACTATGTGAAAACGACTACATAGCTCAAAAGAACATTAGAGCGATATATAGAACTCCACCAGACTAAAATAATGACATATCAATTTTACAAATCGGATGTCAAATAAAAAAGTTGCAAAAAAAAAAAATTTTTTCGCGGTATTTCGTGCTGTAAAAAAAAATTGTCCCGAAACCCTCTCAACATAATCTTCATATATGTGATGACTTTTACAACGGTGAGCGTTCTCACGGAGAGATAAAAAAAAACATGGGATTGCGATACCAAGGCTATTGGAATGTCAGGGACATTGAATGATGAGCCATTTTTGCTGGTTCCTTCTTCGAGAAGAACAAAATGTACCAAAACGGTGAAAACTATCAACATTTAAACACTTTTAATATACATAAAAATAAAAAAATGGAAGTTAAGTACAAGATTGTGATAAAAAATAAACATAGGTTTGTTCATTAAATATCTTATAGCATTGCAATTTGTCTACGGATTTTAATCCGGAAAGTGCCAAAATGTTCACTAAGAAATAGGCTGTTGACTCAAAGTGTGAAACCAGGAGGATATTTAATATTTCTTTAAAAAAATTACAAAAAAGTATATGAATGTCGGAAAAAAAACTGAAAATTTTCATAAAAAAAAATCTATTGATCGCTATAACTCCGTCAATTTAACGTCGATTTTAATTATTATGGCTTTGTTGGAAAGGGTATTTCATCCTCTCAAAACAAAATTAAATAACGTAAAAATCGAGACGGTAATGGCGGAGATATTGACTAATAAGTAATACTACTTTTTTTTCTTATCTCAAAAACTGAAGTTTCAAAATATCTCGAAAACTGTTCTACTTTTGAACCATCTGATTACATATTTGGAATCAGCAGAAAATTCTACATAGGAATCATGTATCAAATGTCGAGGATATGAAAATTTTTGAAATTTTGTCGGGTAGTGTTATTTATGTAATGGTTTTAAATCATGATAAGAAAGCCAAAACTATAGTTTTGTTATAAATTAGCTTTTCTTAAAAACAAACTCAAAATTGAAATATTTTTTTAGCCAAAACTTTTTTGTTTTATAAAGTACATGTGTGTACGATATATGTACATATATATATAATTAATAAATACGTACAACATTAATATAGCCCTAATTCCTATAAAATCTATATATAACTTTCCGATTGGAAGTCTTAAACAATATTGTCCTAGCTCCATACATACTAAGTATTTGTATCTACGTATGTACATATGTATGTACGCAAGTACCCTGCAAAAATTCCGAGTACTCCATTCGCTAATCCATGGAGTGCTCGCTATGGGCCAACCGATTACTCCATAACTTGCCACATTTCATACAAAAAATATGGTCCATTTAACATTGCATGCCATTGCAATGGAGTATATACTCCAGAGGCGCATAACAATGAAATTAATCCATGGAGTACCTACATTGGATTAATTGATGGTGAACCAACAGTTAGCCGAACATAACAACAAAAACCAAATGTTTACCGCGACGACGACGAATGACGTGTATAAATTCAAACATACATATGTATGTATCTATGTATACACATATCGTCGTCGTCGCGATAAACAATTGGTTTTTGTTATGTTCGGCTAACTACGAACCGATACAGATACATGGATCGGTCGTTTGGGTTATGTTAGTGGTCACTTTGAAAGTACTCCAACCTATCACAAATGGAGCATATAATCTAATGATTTTTGCAGGGTACCTGCATGTGCATATGTATTTAATATTTTCGCCGTAACAGCTCCTCAAATACCATAATTAAACTATCCAAACCGAAAATGTAATTGGCATCCTGAGACTGCTGTTCGGCGGGGAATACATGTGCGAAATCTATCATTTTCACTTTAACCCATTGTGCTATTTCACTTTTTGTATGATCGAATGTTGGAATTTGCTCCTTATTTTGTTCAACGCTATGTGTACTAATGAAGTTCTGTATAACTGTGCAAATGCCGTTACCTTCAGGGCACCGGACCGTTTCGCAGATCTTACTGTGGGCGGGATTCTCCCCACGTAAGTTTTCTTCCAACTTGACAAAGTCATATACTATTAATAAGGAACTGGAATAGAAATGAAAAAGTCTTTGCACCCGAAACCAATCTCTTATCTTATACAGTTGTTTGAGTATCTCATTCACCAACACCTTGCACACTTTGCCATCTTGTGCGTTTATAAAGAGTGCAATTGTTGTCCGAAAGCCATCGGCATCCAAGTTCTTGCCGTATTCTTTACTGTAGCGTATAGGATTACTCTGATTGACCGTCGTATACACTTGCAATCCCGGTACACATAGACCCAATACCTCTTTACATCGAATGTATTTTTGCTCTTCTATGCGACGCTTCTCGGCTGTGGCTAGCGGATCCCAAGTGCGTTTGCCTATTTTAATATCCATAATACAGGGCTTGTGCATGCCATGTGTAAGATCCTCCATTTTCATAAATGTATGCTGGCGATTATTCACCAATAATTTCACTTTCTCGTGGTATTTGGGTACAAAATTACGCAATTGCCTTAATAAGCAGCTGGAGTTTAAATCCGCTTTCGATTCTCCATTGTCGGACAATTGTAGTTTTTCATAAAATGCCAATTCACGTTCACCACATTCGGGTTTACCTAACGGTTTGAGGACACAACCCCGGCCATCTTGTAGAAGTCCTATTGATGTATCAAAAGTGTGTCCAGCCACTTGCGTTTCCATTGCAGCAAAGCCGGCTGGTAGTTGGACAATGTTTTGATTGTGTTGCTCCGTTACCGCGTTGCTGGTGTCCCTGGAGATTTGTGACATATCTACAGCGGCAAAGAGTTGACTTGGCATTAGTGAGTAATTTTTTGAGAAATTGCCATTTAATTTACTACTTTTAATTGCAAATGAATGAGTAATGAGAACAAGTACAAGTCTACCTGGTTATAGCTACAATTGCTGTAATTTACAGGCTGTAACCCAGCCTTGCCGTTTTCAATTCTTGAAATTACCCAAAATAATATTCAAATCACCCAAAATTTCCCACACAAATTTTCAAATTATCAAGAGATACCCTATTAATACGTATTTTAAAATGTATTTTACTTCATAACCCCTGCAGTAAAAATCCGCAATGAATCCTTAATGAATCACTGATGCAATTCACCTATGACGAGGAGGAATCAGTGAATACTTTCATATAAAGACTGATGAATTTTTCATATAAATGGTTTGCTTTCCTCAGAAAAAAAACAAGAACAAATAAAAATATACTGAGTTATGACGACAGTGATGAATATTCAACAAAGAATCATCACTGATCCTTCAGCGGTGAAACCAATTTACTGCAGGGACGGTCTGTATTATTTTTAAATTCATGTACATATATGTATTTGTGGTAAAAAATATTTTAAAAAATAATTAAAGTGTGAGTATTCATGAACAATGATGTTTAAACAGTTTCGAAATCGGATTTTATTCCCTTTTCCTTATTCCTTTTTTCCCTGGTTTTCTATGGTTTAAAATGCGATTACCGTTTTTATAGTTTTTTGTTGTTATTGTCACTGCTACTATTTTGTTGTTTTTCTTTGTTTTGGGTTTTGCTCAGAAACATGCCAGATCATCCGGGTTCACGTTTGACCCATATCTCGGGACCCGACCTAGGAATCATAAAGAATAGAGCTCCGTGTAGAAGCCCTGCTCAAAACCTTTTAGAGCCTATACACACTTGCGACTCAATCGATTTAGAGCCTATACACACTTGCGACTCAATCGATTTAGTCGAATGTTGATTTGCATTGGAATGTATGGAAGCATTCACACTACATTCAATTAGTTGTACAACTGAAACAGTTGGATTTGCAGCCCAATTTCATTCCAACTGAAACAGTTGTACAACTGCTTGATCAGCAAGGCGCCCTTCTACGTATTCACACTTGAGACAATTTAGTCGAACGACTACAACAACAACAGTGATATTCGTAGTGGAAAGAGTTGCCATGCTGACAGCACTATTTTTATTTCACTTTTGGTAAATTGTAGAGATTGAATATTTCAATTAATATTTTCAAAATGTTTAAAAACAAAAGGTTCGTTTCTTATTAACTACACCATTTCCAGATGGATTTTAGAAAGCGTTAACTGGATTTTAGAAAGGGGAAATTGGATTTTAGAAATGTCAATTGGATTTTAGAAAGGGGAAATTGGATTTTAGAAATGTCAATTGGATTTTAGAAAGCGTTAAAAGGATTTTAGAAAACAAAATTGGATTTTTGAAAGCTTGAATTGGATTTCAGAATGTGCGTTTAAAATAAATTTTACACAGAATTTTTCGAATAGAAATTCTTTATTGCGTATGAAAGTATAAATTAATAATTATATAAATTTTCGAAAATCCAATTTACAGTTTCTAAAGTCCAATTTCCCTTTTCTAAAATCAAATCGACATTTCTAAAATCCAATTTTCCCTTTCTAAAATCCATTTGGCTATTCTAAAATCTAATTTCCCCTTTCTAAAATCCAATTGACATTTCTAAAATCTAATTTCCCCTTTCTAAAATCCAATTGACATTTCTAAAATCCAATTTCCCCTTTCTAAAATCCAATTGACATTTCTAAGATCCAATTTCCCCTTTCTAAAATCCAGTTGACGCTTTCTAAAATCCATCTGGAAATGGTGTAGTTATAGACAAGAATTATCTAACTAAGGATATTTACTTCCGTTTTCATATGTTTCTTGATGTTGTTGTTCTCTTCAAATGTCATTAATCGCGTTTTAAAATAGAAATAAATTTTTTGTTTATTTTATTGTTTTTTATTTATTAAAAGTTGACAGCTGACAAGAAGGTGCTTTCATGTAAGAATGCAGATAAACTTTAACAATTTAATACTTCATCACTTTATATGAAGACCACTAATGTAAAATTTGCTGAGTAAAATGTGAACATTGGCAACACTATGTCATTGTCAATCGCACGACTATTTAGTCTCAAGTGTGAATAGCTGCCACCGATTCGACTAAATAGTTGGAGTAGTGTGAATACAACAGTCCAATTCGACCAAATCGATTGAGTCGCAAGTGTGTATAGGCTCTTAGTCGAATGTTGATTTGCATGGGAATGTATGGAAGCATTCACACTACATTCAATTAGTTGTACAACTGAAACAGTTGGATTTGCAGCCCAATTTCATTCCAACTGAAACAGTTGTACAACTGCTTGATCAGCAAGGCGCCCTTCTACGTATTCACACTTGAGACAATTTAGTCGAACGACTACAACAACAACAGTGATATTCGTAGTGGAAAGAGTTGCCATGCTGACAGCACTACTTTTATTTCACTTTTGGTAAATTGTAGAGATTGAATATTTCAATTAATATTTTCAAAATGTTTAAAAACAAAAGGTTCGTTTCTTATTAACTACACCATTTCCAGATGGATTTTAGAAAGCGTTAACTGGATTTTAGAAAGGGGAAATTGGATTTTAGAAATGTCAATTGGATTTTAGAAAGGGGAAATTGGATTTTAGAAAGCGTTAAAAGGATTTTAGAAAACAAAATTGGATTTTTGAAAGCGTGAATTGGATTTCAGAATGTGCGTTTATAATAAATTTTACACAGAATTTTTCGAATAGAAATTCTTTATTGCGTATGAAAGTATAAATTAATAATTATATAAATTTTCGAAAATCCAATTTACAGTTTCTAAAGTCCAATTTCCCTTTTCTAAAATCAAATCGACATTTCTAAAATCCAATTTCCCCTTTCTAAAATCCAGTTGACGCTTTCTAAAATCCATCTGGAAATGGTGTAGTTATAGACAAGAATTATCTAACTAAGGATATTTACTTCCGTTTTCATATGTTACTTGATATTGTTGTTCTCTTCAAATGTCATTAATCGCATTTTAAAATAGAAATAATGAAAATGAAATTTCATGAAAATTATTAATGTCTGATTTTTACTATTTTTCCGTTTCTTGTACTTCTGTTCGTTTCGCCTTTATGAGCGTAATTCCTTCCGTTTTTCTCTTTTCATTTACTTGACAGCTAGTTGCTAGTTTAATAAGAAACAAAGCCAAACAATGTATGCACTTTTTGTTTATTTTATTGTTTTTTATTTATTAATCAAGTTGACAGCTGACAAGAAGGTGCTTTCATGTAAGAATGCAGATAAACTTTAACAATTTAAAACTTCATCACTTTATATGAAGACCACTAATGTAAAATTTGCTGAGTAAAATGTGAACATTGGCAACACTATGTCATTGTCAATCGCACGACTATTTAGTCTCAAGTGTGAATAGCTGCCACCGATTCGACTAAATAGTTGGAGTAGTGTGAATTAAACAGTCCAATTCGACCAAATCGATTGAGTCGCAAGTGTGTATAGGCTCTTATTTGATACCAATATTGTTCAGAAGAATTCCGGGGTAATCAGCGGTCACATTTTGACCCATATTTGGGGACCCGACCCTGGACTCATAATGAATAGAGCTCTATGTGAAAGCCCTGCTCAACACCTTTGATACAAATATTGATTGTTATTTTGTACATTATATTACAAATCAATTTGTGCCTCTTTAATAAAATTGCACAATTTCTTCAGTGTTGCTGCTTACAACGTTCATTGTGGCATAGTTTTGCGTTTTTTGACATCGAAAAGGCGTAACGGAAAGCGAAACAAGTTTTAAGCTGAAGCCAGATAGAACTTCGTATTGCGCTACCTGAAACTTTCTGCGTGACAGCTGAGATAAAATACATGTATGTATCTATATGAGGTTTCTCACATAACAAAAAGTAACGCAACGTCGAAGTTGCGTAAAGCACAAAGTTGCCCAAATCTCAACTTTTGGGCGCGTTGAAATATTTTTTCAGTTTCCCTTTACTTAAAATATAAATAAACAAATTTAAATTTCACACAATTAGAATATAATTTAATAAATTTTTATTTTCTTATGTACTTTTTTGTAAATAAAACGGAGAATAAGGGGCCTATCACGAATTAATACGATACACGCTAAACGCTTGCAGTCGGGTACTTCGTATTACGAAATAATTTCTATCGTGTGAAACCCGATAGACTGTAATGGAAATAAAGTTAACGCATAACTAATTGAACCCTAAACAAATGTCATTCACGATAGTGCACCTAGCGGGCGTGTGGAATTCATAATATGGAAACTCATTTTATACGATACGCTTGCAAGCGGCCGATAGCTATCGTATGACAATTCATAATAAGGGGGTAACAAATTTTTCAGAAAATAAATATTTTTTGAGTGATGTTACAACGTTCATTGTGGCATAGTTTTTCAGTTTTGCGTTGTTTGACATAGAAAATGGCGTAACGCAAATCGAAAAAAGTTTTATGTGGAATCGGCTTTAGTTCTTAGCTCTCCGCTCCTTCCGGGGCCCTGGTTATAACAATCCTTCTCTAGTATAGGAGAAAGTCAGAAAATATCGAACAGAAAAAATCGTCCATCCTAGGAATGGGCAAATTGGAAAAATATATCGACATTTCAAAAACAACGATAAATAAATATATCGAAAGGATCGGCTTTAAAGCCCGTCTCCACATAAGAGCCCGTGCACAATTGGCTTTGTCTGCTCCAACTTTGATAGAAAAAACCTTAAAGCAAAGCGAAATTCCAGATGCTTGCTACAATTAACACTTTGACAATTTCCACTTCACTTCTTTGCTTTAATTTATAAACCTGATTTTTGGTAATATATTTGGGGAATTTGCTTTTTTCTGCTTATTCGAATGTTATTTTTTACTTTTCTCTGCTCACTTCTCACGAAATTGCGCGAAATCGCTAAAATAAGTGTAGATATACAAACATACACACACACACACAAGGGGAGATGTTTGTCAAAGTGGAAAAAAGTTGAAAGATGGCTAACTTTATACTTTGCTTTACTCGCTTCACCTCAATTGTGAACATGTCCCTTTAAAAAGCACATGCTGAACAGAACTGTCAAAGCAAAACTCTGAAGCAAAGCGAGGTAGAAGTCAATTGTGCACGGCTTATAACTTGTTTCACCAACAAAACATTTAGCAAAACATCTCGCTAAATAACCCGTCTCCACGTGGCTGATCGTGATTTAGTTTAACATTTCCCTTTCTTGCTCTTCTTAAATGTTTGTATGTTTGATTATATTTTGCGTTTTTGTTTTGGCCTGTGTGAGATTTCGATAGATTTTCGATATAAAATTAGAGAAGACATCGATATCATCGAGGTTGGGAAGATGATTAAGAATGAAACAGTGTTTCAATCTTCACTCGCTCTCAGAAATTTGTATGAAAATTGGCGAGTTTCGGCACTGGTTTCCGTGTCGAAACAAGATTGAGAGAGAAAATGCAGAAAAAAAGAGCGAAACACGTTATGTGGAGACATGGTATTACATTAAAGCTTAGTATCGACCTCTCAAGAAACGCAAAAGTTTCATATAAAATGACGTACAAGAAATGCTCAAGAAATTTTTCTTGCGAAACTTTCTTGAGCGAGTATCGACCGGAACAAGTAAAGAATACCGTCCGGTGAGCTAAAAAAAAAACAAAAGTGGGCGTGGTCCGCCTTTTTGGCCTGATTTCAGTGATATACTTCTTTTTTGGCGCAAACGATTTTTGAGGGAGCTAGAGGGGGATGAAGTTTAAAAAACCCTTTTTTTAAAAAGCCAATATCTTCCATAATATTCACTCAATTTTTAAAATTAAGGCATCGTTGGAAAGCTTACTTAAATGCCTTTCATATAATACATAAATATTTCCCCAAATTCCACACAAATTTTGTAAAAAAGAAAAAAACTTTAATTTTGGTAATTTTTTTTGTTTTTTCTTTTTTTTTTGTTGAAATGACCTTATTAATACTATACAAAGTTATTTACATTAAAAAGAACGTTAAATTACCTTTCAGTTGATATATAATTTGTTACGAAAATTTTGTTAAAAACGTGCAAAACAATTCTTGTTAGTTATGTATAATATCAAGAAAGCATCTATAGCGCGGACAACAGTACTTTTATACAGAACCCCGAATAGCGTTGGCGGCCTTCGGCCGCGCTTTAAAAAAATAACCCTCAGCCGGCAGAATTCTACTTCCGCAATAGCATCTATGGGGAAACTTTCCAATAATGTCACACGCCCCCAAAAAAACGACTTCTACAGGGGGGTAGGGGAGGGGAAGAGTGTTCTGAATCCGTAAAATTTAGGCGCCGGACGTACCTCGTTTTCGAGGAATTTATGGTTAAAGTTTAATAACTCTCCATATAAATACGATAGATAAAGAAAAAACTTTTGCGGAGAACAGATTTTGCGTTGGGGCCTTCGGCCGCGCTTATAAAAAAATAACACTCAGCCGCCAGAATTCTCTTTCCGGAGTGATATCTATGGCCCGGTCCACAGTGCTTTTGCGCAGAACACTTTTCTGCGTTGGCGGCCTTCGGCCGCGCTTATAAAAAATAACCCTGGGCTACGCCATCCTTCTGCGTAGTACACCCTTCGTGTGTGAGAAAAGCCTACTGTACAACTTTTTTCATGGTTCTCTGTATACCTAAAACTACTAAAACATCTTTTCATTTCACGATAGCTAATTATATAGAAGTCTTGCTATAGAGAATAGTATATGAAATGAAAAATATTTTTATGCTATTTTAAATGAATATAATTTTTAATATACTTAATAACAAAAAAAAAAAAAATCACAGTTTTTCCCTAAAAAAAATACCAAAATTTGAGTTTCTTGTTTTTTAGCAAAAAAAAAAAGGCCTTTAAATAAGCTTTCCAATGATACCTTAATTTTAAAAATTGAGTGAATATTTTGGAAGATATAAGCTTTTTAAAAAAAAAGTTTTTTTTTAACTTCATCCCCCTCTAACTCAATTTCTCATATTTTATTCTTTTCCGGCCATCAATATACCACAGTTTACCAGTAATATAAGGTCATCCTCGTCGCTTTCGATGATTTCCTAAAATAACAACAAAATAAAACTATTGAAAACATATATTTATAGCTTTTATTTAATATTTTTTAAGAACTTACTAATTGCTTATGTTTACAAAAAGGTTTATTTTGTTTACGTTTTTGATGCTCTTCTTCATTTCACTTGGTATTCACGGTGGATTACTAAACGTCAAAATTTCTTGCCTACTACTATTTTTTACTCAAGAAATAAATCCAAAAATTTTTTTGAGCTGTTTCTTGAGAGGTCGATACCAGCCTTAAGGAAGCACGCCCCGCGAAAAACCACTTCTTCACGGGGTTAGGGGTGCCCTCACAGATCTCAAAACTGAAATGCAAACTTACCGGAGACTTATAGTTTACTAAATATTTGTTGTTAAAGTTGGATGGGTCTACAAATATTCTACGAATCTTCAAGTATAAACATAAAAATCATTAAGAATTGCTTGAAGAAGAAAGTAATGTAAATTTAAGCACCCGGACATTATGGTTATACCACTTCTTAAAAAATGTTGTGCTCTTAAATTCAAGGTGAATCAGAAATGTATGAAAATTATCGAATTTGGCACGAAATTGCAAATAATTTTCGTTAGCCGCTTTCGATTCACAATTTCTCCGCTGGCTATAAATTTCCCTCTGCCAAATTTATATGAGAATGGTAGCGAGCAGAGGGAAATTTTTATCGACTAGATAGCGAGTATGGCTATTAATACTATTTTTCAACGTTATGTGAACACAGCAACACAGGTTTTGCCAAGAAATATATCATCGAGCATTTATTTCTTAAAGAAATTTTGACGTTTGTTGCGTGTTGAAAAAAAATCGTGAAAATCGTTAGTGAAAGTGGCAAAAAAGAAACGAAAAATATAATGCACAATTTTTCTAATGATGCAAGGGCATAGTTGGCATCGATTTCTCATATTTTATTCCATTCCGGCCATCAATATAACACAGTTTACCAGTAATATAAGGTCATCCACGTCGCTTTAGATTCGAACATTTTTGTTCGCTACGACCTCGCTTGTTTGAAAACGAATCGAAAACGCCAGATGTACGGTAGTTCAAAATATCGTTGATTTTATCGGCTATACTATTTTCAAAATATCGATATATTGATATATATCGCCCAACACTAGTCCATCACCAAACTTATTTCGCAGAAGGATTCGTCGGTATTTGCAAATAAATTCCTTTTTTGTGCATTGTGCTGTTTGTTATTGGCCGCATATATACTATAACCATGACGCTGAATCCACAATACGAAGATATCGGCAAAGGATTTGTGCAGCAATACTATGCGATGTTTGACGATCCCAACCTCAGAGCGAATGTAGCGAACTTCTACAGTGTAAGTATGTTTGTGCGTGGCATCGCAACGATTTGCAGCTGGCCTGGTGTGGTTCTGCTGTTGCTCCTGTTTCTTCAAGAAAATTCCAATATAAAGAAGTTATTGAACGCCAATTCAATTAGCTGTTTTTTAGTTACTAAGGCAATTTGGAGCACGACGTTGGTCCATTGTTGCTATTTTTAGCAACGCTCTAATATGATGAGTAAACATGCGTAAATATTCTGGACCATTACGGTATTTGAAGAAGCAGTAGTAACACGACAAGCATTGAAAATAAACTCCAAATGATAAAATTTTAGAAGCATACATATGTATGTATATAAATACATTTATCTTTATACATATGTATATAGGCAACTGATTCATTCATGTCCTTTGAAGGCGTACAACTACAAGGTGCCCCAAAAATTATGGAAAAATTATCTGTGAGTATAAAAAATCTAAGATATATTTTAAATTCAGAGTTAATTATTTGTTGGATAATATTCTTTTTATGTAGAGCTTATCGTTCCAAAAAATTTCTAGAGTTTTAACAGCAGTTGATTCGCAACCGATGTTTGATGGCGGTGTATTAATTAATGTTTTGGGAAGACTGAAGGTAACTTACTATTATAGTAACAATGACACATTTTTGCATAGTCGTATATGTATCATTTTCATACTTCATATAACCAATGTTTACGATATATAAAGCGCCAGCACGTAACTAAATGCTACCGTTAACAAAAAGTTGCTATTCGAATAATCCGGATTTCTTTTCAGCCAAGTAATTTCAGAAATTAAAGATTTTAGAATATGTTTGGAAGAATAGCGGAGGTTTGAGAGCTGGAACTCCTCATGCATTTTTAATAGTTACTTCTAAATTTTCATGAAATTTCTTTTGAATTTCGTATGCTGTCTATATATATGCATGATTCTTTTACAAATCGGACACCTATTGTAACCTTACACCTCCGATTTGCTTGAAACTCGGTTTATGATTTCTCCACCTAAAATAAGCTTACATGTATCCGGGGATTTAATTTTTAATTTTTTTTGAGATATGATCTGTCAAAATTTTTATTTTTTCATGAATTAGGCAAATCACGTACATATTCAAACCTTAATATCTCGGCTTGTAGTCATCGTAGAGACTTCATCTTGGCACGGTTTGAAAGCTGAAGAAACAGGCTATTGTTTGTTATATATAAGAATATTTTCATTTTTTTAAAGCTTCATTAATTGCAAACAGGTATATTTTTTGGGTCCGATTTACCTCGTGAATACCAGTTAATTAAGGATTTAAAATTATACCATCATAATCTTGTTAAATTATAAAACCAATGTTTCAAAAGAATGGAGGATTTAAAAGAACTATTTTTAAAACATTTCCCGTAAGGGTTTTTCGGAATTAACTTTCGCTTTTCGGCTTCTGTCATTATTGATTTGCGAAGGGATATGACACTTACATATGAATAATCTCCACGAACTACAAATTTATTTTGCTGATCTGCAAGTGTCTATAGTCTGTATATTTTTCAAGGGTTCCTTCCAGTCATACAGACGAGTTTCTGATACCAATTTGCGTATAGTTGAATAAACTTAGGCAACTTTGATTAACACATATGATGGAACTTAGTAAATTTTGAAGAAATCGGTAATGTTTAATGCATACAAACATACATGCATTAGAGATGGCCGATCGCATGATTTTGATTTTTGAGGAACGGAGTGATTCGTGACTGATTTAAAGCATTATTAAAAAAACAAACAACTATAAATTTTTGAAAACTGAAATTTTCATGCTTTAAGGATGCGTGATTTTGTCTCCGTGATTTTATGAAATCAGTCACTGCAGTGACCAGTGATTTTTAAGGAACGGTGACAAAATCACAGGTACGCAAATATTTCCCAACTCTCACCTACATAGGACATACACACATACACATACTTATTTTAGTTGGCACATTGGTTCTGATTGATCCCATGCTGCTTACTTTTTCTTTATCAGACCGATGATGACCAGCCGCTTGCGTACACTCAAACATTTGTTCTCAAGCCAATCGGTATTAGTTTCTTCGTACAGCATGATATTTTCCGGTTGTCACTGCACGATATACAGTGATAAAATATGGATAAAATAAATATAATAAAAATAAGTTTTCATGTTTACTTCAATCGCACTGGCTCAGTGGTGAATGCTAGACATCTACTGCTAGTACATATAGATATGTATCAACGAATGATGATAACTTTGATTATCTTCGCCTTCGCTGCAGGAAAGAAAAAAAATTAAACGGTAAAACTAGGATAATAAATTTAATTTAACCGATCACATACTAAGGACTGTGTCGTGCGCAGGCGTATAGTCGTCAACATTTGCTGCTACAAATGCCGCTTTTAACATTCGTTTACTACAAGACAACACTCTCATCAGATGACGCCCCATTTCAGAGGCCAAAATATGTGATTTTTAATTGTGTATGTCAATTTTTTGGAAATATTTTAAATATTTTCTATGCATTTGAGGCTTGATGAGGATTGAAGTTAACAAATTCACAATAAACGCAACTAGTAATCATTGTCTAACAGGACTGATTAAAAATTATTACACTGGTCGGCAAGAAATAAAAAAATTTTTATTGATATTAATGGATTTTGGGGCGCTAATTACGAAAATCACATTGAAAAAGTCCCATAACATTAGGTTTTACTTTCATAAACCGTCTTCTAATCATTTAAGTTAATTACAGTATAAAGAAGCGGTTAGTTTACCATAAATGAGGCCTAAAGAAAATGACTCAGAAATCCACATTTTTTATAAAATAAAGTCTTATTAAGTTATATTAAACTTAATATTTATGAAAAATTATTCATTGATGCCTAATGCAATCATTCACTATGTTTTTTGGTTAATAAGAGACGATTAAAAGAAATATATACATATAATAAACTAGGAAGACCTAGCCTAATTTGGCTAATTTTGCTAAATAACTTAAAAATCTAACGTGATGGGACGTTTTCAATATGATTTTCGTAGAGAATTTTTTTGCCGACTAGTGTTATCGATCCACCAAAAATTTCTGTAATTTTTAAGCTTTTAATACACAGATTACTTTTAAGAGGTTAAATTAATACTATTATAATTCTTACTATTCCAAAACTAACTTTCACAAAATTATTATAAAACCTAAAATTATTTACACATTACATATATTTATGTATATATTAAAATATTTGATGTATCTATTATTTACAGTGTGATGACGATCCGCCACATGCTTTCTCACAAGTTTTCGTATTGAGGCCACTCGGCGGTACATTTTTCTGTGCACATGACATTTTTCGTTTAAATATACACGACACAGCCTAGTTATCCTATAAAAAATTTTTTAAATTACATTTATAAATAATTACTTCTATATACATACATAAATATGAAAACAGATAACTAAGATAATGACTGTGCTAAGATAAAACATTTATATATAAAAATTCAAGAAATCATTTTGAACATAAATCGCTTTTATTTGAAGCTCTTGCTGCATTGCCTACCGAAGAAAAACAATAACATTTAGTTATTTATTTCGAACAATTTATATCTAAGTAAACCAATGCATAGATGTCATAATAATGACATTCCAATTTTAAAAATTAGATGTCAAATAAAGTTACAATAAAAAAAAATATTTTCGCGGTATATAAAACATTTTTGAGACTTAACCCTGTCAATATAACCTTCAAACATTGGTTGAGTCCAGAGATCAGCATGCGATACATTTTTTGTGATTTAGAGTATACTCATAAAAAATGCGGTGGGAGTATGACCGCAACCGCAAAATATGCGATCATAATAAACACCATAACGCATTTTCTTGATCAATTCCGGTATGCGGTAGTATGGATATCACAACACCGCAAACACCGCATATAGTAAACACCGTATACCGCAAACACCGCATATCGCAAACACCGCATACCGCAAACACCGCATTTCACAAATAGAGATATTTACAATGTTGCCAGGGCGATTTTTTCTTTGAAATTTTTACCGTCTTATGGATTCCTGATGAAAAATACTACTGATTACAATTTGATTTTAACCAAAGAATATCTATAGAGGAAAACTCTCAGGATTGTTTTTTTTTAATTTTTTAATTGAAAGGGCCACTTAAAATTCAGAGTTTGTTTATATTCAAAATAATTTGACTAATGAATTTCAAGATAAGAATATGTACTATTGACATGAAATAGTTTTTTCCTAAAATTCTTGAATCACATTTATGGTTTCTTAGTAATACACATAAGTTTTGTTTACACATTTTTGTTTGTCTGTGACATAATTCTTTATTTTCCAACGAGGCATTCATTCAATTTTCACAATCGACAAAATTGGCTACGATACATTAGCCCTGTTTTTTTTCAAGCGCATATACATCTGCGCTTAAATTTTGTATGGACAACTAAGCGCGGATAGAGATGTGCGCTTAAAAATCCATACAAAATTTAAGCGCAGATGTATATGCGCTTGAAAAAAAACAGGGCTATTGATTCAAACCGAAGTTTTTGTTATTTTATTGGAGCAACAACAATACACATGTTTATTTTTTTACATTTTATTATGCGCCCGTCGGAATGAATACTTTTCCGTCAATCTAGCAATTCGTTTAACTGAGAATAGTTGAATTAGATGTCTTTTTTACGGCAAAGCTGAAGTACTGAATGTGTTAATCGTCTTTTAAATATATTTAATTCAACTATGTTGTCAATTAAACGGATTGCTAGCTTGACGGAAAAGTATTCATTCTGATGGCTATATTAGTCGTATTGGATTTCAAAAATGAATTTTTGATTATTTCATTATTGAAAAATATTTTATTATTCAAAAAACTGCCAAAAAAAAAAATACTTGAGAATAAATTTGCTGTATATCTTATAATCAGTAACGCATATCTATGTATTTATGTACAAATGAATTTTCAATTGCCTATACCTTTGCAGTGTGTGAAAAATTTCCGGCAACACTGAATAGTATACAAATAAACAAATGCGGTGTTTGCGGTGATTGCGGTGTTTGCGATATACGGTGTTTGCGATATGCGGTGTTTGCGGTATACGGTGTTTGCGTTATGCGGTGTTTGCGGTATGCGGTGTAAACAACACTAAATACCGCAATATCATTTAGGTTTTCAATCAATGCGGTGGCGGTGAATTTTTTTTCTGGGTACTTATTTTTTGAGCCACTTAAAAAATAAGTATTTTTGCGGTGCTTTAGAAAATGCGGTGCACCGCTGCTGATCTCTGGTTGAGTCATCTAACCGAGTTTTTCGGCCATAAAATATCCTTTTCGTATCACCTTAAAAAACTCTGGTATTGGTAATATTATTATTAGGCATAAAATGTTTGCAATTAAACAGGCTAACTAATGCATAGGTGTCATAATAATGCCATTACAATTTTAAAAATTGGATGTCCAATAAAGTTACAATAAAAAAAAAATATTCACCCCTATTGCGAGTGTCGACTGTGATAGATAATCGACTGTTGATCGATCCAGGAGCATTATATTTACATGCTCTTTGGTCGATCAACAGTCGATTATCTATCACAGTCGACACTCCCAATAGGGGTGATTTTCGCGGTATATAAAAACAGTTTTGAGACTTAACCCTGTCAACATAACCTTCAAACATAGGTTGAGTCATCTAACCGAGTTTTTCGGTCATAAAATATCCTTTTTGCATCACCTTAAAAAACTCTGGTCTTGGTAATAATATTATTAGGCTTAAAGTGTTTGCAACTAAACAGGCTAACTTTTGAAAGAATAAAACTTTCCTGACTTTGACAATTTCTTATAAAAAACTTAACTTGAAAAACAAAATTTTTGCCAAAAACCCAAAAAATCAACGAAATCTTCACTTTGGCCAGCGATGTTTGGCTCTACCACTACAAGTTGTATGTAATATTTTTACAAAAAAAAAATTATCATGAGATCACAACAAAAAAAGGGAACTAAAACCATTGTTTATACTATATAGTTTGGTCACTCAAATGGTCTTCTTCTTGTTGATTTTTAAAAATGCATTTGTATTTGTGCGAAAATCGAGAGAATGAAGGAATCAATGCTGTACAATTTCGTAGAATTGCTACACCAAAGAATTGTTACTACCAAAATGGGAGCAAATTAGTTAGGATTTACTCCGTTTCTACTGGATTTTTTTCTTCACAACGAAACGATTTTAATAAAAATATATCGCACCCTAAATCATAAAGTGACACAATTCAAAATTTTTTTTAAATCGACTTTTCTAGCGATTGCCAACAAAAAAACTTTTCATTCGGGTCTCTTTTGACTGAAAAATAGCCATTATACGTCGCCTTTTGCCATGTCATTGCTTGGAAAAAAGTTTTTTGCCTCCTGCAAATTTTTGAATTTTGAGTTGTGCCACTTTATGATTTAGGGTGCGATATATATTAATTTTTTTCGTCATATCGGTCCAAGTGCGCACAAAATAACAGATAAATGTGCAGAACTAACATTAAAATAATATTGAGTTTTGCTGTTGACTTCACACTTTGAACGAGATAATTTTGCAATTTAAGCTAGTTACATTTACACGGAATGGTCGCGTTAAATTAGCAATAATATCTTTTTGATTTTACCTTAAATTTGTTGTTAAATTAACTGGATTGATTTTACAATTTACAAAAATACAATATATGTATGTACATTCAATAAAAGAAGGTGCTTCGGTATTGGGAGATATGGGAGGATATCCTCCTGGTAAAATTGCAAACTATGAGGAGAAAGAAGAAAATATTTTACATTAAAAACGTTTAGAAATAAAAATAGGTTTCACCTTTAACTCGCCTACAAACTGAAAATATAAATGGAAATACCATTATCACGCACTTCCAATGACGCTAAACTCTTCCCACGGCACCAGATTTTCTTTTTATTTAAAAAATAATAATTCCGTTTTGCACGAAAAGCAGAACTCCAAATGTTCAAAAAAAATTGTGTATGTTTCAAAATAGTTTTGACATTCTTTTTTTTTTTAAATTTTTTAGTTTATATTGGCACTATCATGTTAAATAAACCAAATTCCAAATGACATTTAGGAATAAAATTTTATATTTGATATGATTCATTCATTATTTTAAAATTGCCTAATGTTGCATCAACGCTAAAATTTGGTTGAATTTACCAAAATGTCAAATGACGTTTTAAAAGCTAAAATCACGTTCCAAAAATCGTGTAATTTGAAAAAAATTGTTGCTGTTATATGTGTAAAGATCGATCGCGTTAATCTTACATGAATTAAAATTTGCATACACGCGAACGAAGTAGTAAAGGCATTGGTATCCGTATATTCCCTTTTCTATATTTCTAGGAAAAATGTAGTAATAGAGCAGTACGAGAAAGTGCAACCCTGCTTATACGAAAATGTTCAAAAGGAAAGAAAAAAATTTGAATTCAAACGGCCATTTTGCATGGCGGAACCCAACAAACATTTAGGTTAGATATCGGTTTTAGAATGACTCAAGAACATATTTAATAATAAAAATTTGTGAATAAATGATGGCTCACTTTCACTGTGACTCACTGTATTCCCATCAAAACAAACTTCAACCATGGGAATTGTTGTTGCAAAAAGTGACAGGCACATTATGTGTCAATGGGAGAATGGGAAACTAAATAAACCAAATGTGAAGAAGAATCGACCACAGTGTTGTATTCAAACGTAGTAAAATCTTCACAAGAAAATATCCAAAATTGCTAATAAAATCAATTAAAACTCAAAAATATGTTAATTTTTTGTTATTATCGCTACAAATATAGCATTAGAAATTCAATTCACACAATACTTTCAAAGATTTATTTGGGAGCTAAGAGCAGAGCCACAGAAAATTTTCTTTTTTTTTTTGCTTTGACCAACTTATGTATAACTTGGTATAATGGAGAGTGAATTCAATCACTCTATACGCCAGTAGTGATGAGCGATATATCGCAAACGGTGATTTTTTCACTGTGAATAAAAAATCACAAATCGCAATTGCGATCACTTTTTCAAAGTAGCAGTTCACTACTTATTGGAACTGCTATCGATGTACCAAGTAAGCAGTTCACCTATGTGAATCGCAATCGCAAAAGCATTATAAATTTCTTTTTGTTTACACTTTTGAGCAGACCACAAACGTACATATATAGAAATATAAGAAAAAAAAATTATTGAATTTACAATTTGTCTTTGAAAAATATTTACAAACAGCGATATTACTGCGGAATACGTTGTTATTGCTATCATTTTGTTAACATAAAAGAAAGACAGGTTATATCGCCCAGAAAACGCAAAATTAATCTCTACCGGTAACTGATGATTTTATACCAGTCCATGCAATCGCAATAGCAGTTTAAAACACAGTTATTTAAAAATAGCAATCACCGAAATCACAGATATCGAAAAATCGCAGTTTCACTCATCTCTATACGCCAGGTTGTTCATATGTGTTGTACGCATTGAAACGCATGTTCGCTGGCTTGGTGTAGACGTCAACTGACAACAATTAGGGTTGCCATATCCAGAAACGTCATATTGTTTGCTTTTGTTTGGTGGTAGGTTTACAATTTTAATACATCAATTATATAAAGGAGTATTTTTATGAGTTACAAAGTTGTTTACATATATTTACATATATTTACATGCATCTAAGTGCTTAAAGAACTGTCATTATTTGATGAAAATGAGGAAATCTATTTTGTACATATATTAATGTTGTTGTTTGTATTACATATATTGTTATATTTACATGTTTTATTTGTATTTTATATATGTATATTTGAAATTATATTTTGACTTGAATAAGCTGAATGTCTATACATATTTACATGTGTTTTGCGATCTGTATAAAGTTGGTACATAACACAGTGCTACAAAATAAGAAAAAAAAAATATGCAGGGGCTCTCACATGGTTTTTTGGTTTCATCATGGCCCATAAATCACTACCTCATTTGCGGTTTTTCACCATCACTTCGTTTTTAAATTTTTTGAGTACAAATATAATACAACTCTGAAATTATTGAAATTACAACTTCGAGATGCTATAACTTTCTTGTTTCTTGATCGAATTCAATTTTTTTTCTTTTATTTAAAGGATGCTGCTTTTACCTTTCAAACAAGCAAAATAGTTTGCAAATCGGCCTAAAAATGACCAATTTTTGGTCTTTTATTCCAAAAAAAAAATAAAATTTTTCTAAAAATATTGGTTTTCGGCACGTTTTTATTGGATTTTGAAGTTACAAACAATGGGTTTTAAACCTTTATAACAAAATACATAAAATCAGCTTTTAAAAAAGCAAAAGTAAATTAAAATTGATTCAAAATTACGGTAGTAGTGTTTCATAAAGTGAGTAGGCCTTGCTTTTTTGTTTTTTTTTTTTTGTTTTTATACCTTTCATGAGAATGAAATGGTATTATAACTTTGTGCCTAAAAATTTTTGTCGAAAGTACCAGAAGGAAGCGTGGGGGACCCGCCAAAATATATACCGATATGATCAGAATCACGAGCTGAGTCGATTAAGCCATGTCCGTCTGTCCGTCCGTCCGTCTGTGTGAACGCAAACTAGTCCCTCAGTTTTTGAGATATCTGAATGAAATTTGGAATACAGGTAGGTTGTTATATGCAGCTGATCATTTGTCGGAATCGGCCGAATCGAACCACTATAACATATAGAAAACAACCGATTATTCAGATATACATATATGAAAATTTTGGGGTGTAATTTCTGCATAGCTTCCCCATTTAAACAGCTAAGGACATGAAACTTTGAAGTATTTGTACCCATATTGGCCTAAACAAGGTTACCGAAAATTGTCAAGATCGGACCACTATAACATATAGTTCCCCTACAACCGATTGTTCAGATATGGACATTTTGGGGTATAACTTCTCAATTTTAGCAGATAATGACATGAAACTTTGAAGTATTTTTACCGATATCGGCCCAAATAGAGTTACCGAAAATTGTCAAGATCGGACCGTTATAACATATAGCTCCCATACAACCGATTGTTCAGATGTACACATTTTGTCGTATAACTCCTCCATTTAAATAGCTCAGACACCATTTTTTCTAATAAATCCATAAATAACCCACACAATTGAAATTATAAATTATACTAAATTAGGCTATGTACATGCATGCATAGGTAACTTTTTATTTCCCCACTCATGAAAGGTATGAAGTCTTCGGTACGGCCGAAGGCAGCCGCGCTTTTACTTGTTTGGATTAACTAAGGGAATATTTATAGTATTTTTTTCACCAACTACAAACGATGTACGTGGAGCCCAATCCTTTTGTTCAAAGGTGGCCAGGATTTAAGCGTAAGGGAGTCACACGACAACAACATCAATAAAAATTGCAACAACCTTCTTCTCGGAATTATAAAAATATTATTTTGCCAAATAACGGTTTATTGCAACAACATGTACTTATGTATGTATGTACAATACACAATGAATGTCGAAGCTGTATCTACGCAATGAATGTCGGTCGATGCTGGACCGTTAGGTTTGAGTGCTCGCCGCGATGACGATTTCTGGGAAAAAAAGAAATGTGCGTTAATATGTCGAAATTGATTTGCTTGTTGTTGGGAGCCACTCGGAGCCACAGCGATGTTGTTGGGAGACAAACGGAGTCACTGGAGCTATTGGCTGGCCATGTATGCTTTTGTTTGTAGTGTAGGCTAATTGCTCGGCTGTCCCATTCGCTGAAATAGCATGGATACTTCGTATTTCCACCCTGAATACCACTTAAAATATTGAGCACCTTGAAGTCAGTTACAATTAGCCATACTGTCATATGATTCTTTAATATCGGTAGCGTAGGCCAGTGGGACTGATGGATATATGCCAGTGTTGTGTAAAAGCACAGCCTTCAAACCTTAAAAATTAAATGAAACTAGAATATGTAATTACATAATAAACATTTCAAGTGTACTTTTTGTTGAACCGTCGATGAATAGACGCCAATCTCTTGGGAAAAAATTTAAAGTAGGTAAACTTACCAATTCTGACAAGTAACAAAGAGCACACTCAGATCGCTCTATACTCAGTTTTGTGAAAGTTCATACCTACTTTGTATGCAAATATTAATCTATAAAAAAAAAACATTTTTAAAACACAAAAACAAAGGCTTACTCACTTTATGAAACACTACTACCGTAATTTTGAATCAATTTTAATTTACTTTTGCTTTTTGGAAAGCTGATTTTACGTATTTTGTTATAAAGGTTTAAAACCCATTGTTTGTAACTTCAAAATCCAATAAAAACGCGCCGAAAACCAATATTTTTAGAAAAATTTAATTTTTTTTTTGGAATAAAAGACCAAAACTTGGTCATTTTTAGGTCGATTTGCAAACTATTTTGCTTGTTTGAAAGGTAAAAGTAGCATCTTTCAAATAAAAGAAAAAAAATTGAATTCGATCAAGAAACAAGAAAATTATAGCATCTCGAAGTTGTAATTTCAATAATTTCAGAGTTGTATTATATTTGTACTCAAAAAATTTAAAAACGAAGTGATGGGGAAAAACCGCAAATGAGGTAGTGATTTATGGGCCATGATGAAACCAAAAAACCATGTGAGAGCCCCTGCATTTTTTTGGTGTAGCACAGTGTAATTTATATATATGTGTCTATGTACATATATAAATATATAATTTTTTTTTTTTTTATAAAAACTTGTCAAGTTTTGTATTGTGTAAGAAGTCTATCAGTTCTTTATAATACGTGAAATTTTTGGTGCTTAATAGGTCTTTAAGATTATTGAATTTTTCAAAAATGGTACTCCCTCTGAAGGCCCTGTATTTCTCACATACAAAAATGGAATGTTCCGGTGTCTCTACCATCTGGCAGACATGGCAGTGGTCAGATATGTCAGTCTTGAATTTTTTTAAATAGGTTTTACTATAGGTATATCCGATAATTAGTCTATTTAATAACTTGGTGTCATATGCATTAAAATAATGTTTTTTATTTTTGAACCATGGTTTTTTTTCCCTGCAAGCAAAAGTTTCTATCAATAGAGGGTCAATTTTGGGACAATTTAATTTAAATTCCGTCAAAGTTTCATTCCATAATTCTTTGCTTACTTGTAATAGAGCTTCCTTAGGCGTTAAATCACATGTAAGAAGTTGTCCTACCTCAGTTGCTGTTTTAGCAGCCTCATCAGCTTTTTGATTAAAAGTTATTCCTATATGACTGGGCACCCAGGTGATTACTATTTTTTCAAACTCTGATTTGCTTATGTTGTTATGTATGTCCGCTACCAAATAGTTGTTAGTGTTGTCACAGTTGAGGTTGTTGATTGCACCCTGACTATCAGTGAAAATAGCCACTTTCTTGTATTTACATCTTATTGCCAATTTTACTGCTTCTTTGATTGCAACCAATTCACCAAAGGTAGACGAAAGAGTCTCATTTATGTTATACAGATACGATATGTTATTTCCAATGTCATACACCGCGCATCCTGTTTTTTGTTCACCTATAGAGGCATCAGTGGCGAGTGCATAGAAGTCCTCCTCTCTTAGTTTATAAATTTTTCCATGGTATATGGATTTTAATTGTTCGTGGGAATATTCATTTTTTGATCTAGTTAGTTCTGAACATACTAGTTTTAGGTTGTTAGGTTTTTGAAAATCAACATTGGTATTAATCCTGTCAAATGTGTGTTTAAATTTTTTATAGACGTAACTATAGCTGGATTTTGTTCTGCTCTCTTTTTGAAGTGATTGTTTTAAATCTGAATTAAGGATCCATTGCTTTGTGAGTTCTTTGGTAGTTAACGACACAGCTCTGGATAACGGTGGTAATTCACATGCGAGCAGGTATCTTGCGTAAGTGGGTGTATTAGGGGGAACCCCTAAACAACGCCTGAGAGTATCATTGATGGAGGTTATTATTTTTTTACCATGTGTTTTGGGTGCGTTTGCAAAAGTAGTATTGGCATATTCAGCTTTAGACCTAACGTATGTTTTAAATAGATTGGTTGCATGTTTGGGGTCTAGTCCGGCCTTGATAGAGGTCAATTTGCTGATTAGGTTTCTTGCGTTAGTAGTGTTATTTTTTATAGTTTGAATGTGTTCTTTGACGGTTAAATTGGCACTAACAATTCTTCCCAGCCACCTTATTTTATCGACTTGTTGAATAGTATCCCCATTAATTTGCAAATTGAAACTTTTCTTAGCATTACTCAAATACATAAACTTTGTTTTTTCCGCATTGAGGTCAAGATTAATTCCGTTACATTTTTGTTTCAACCTTGTAATGTTTGCTTTGAGAACAGATAGTGCTTTTTCTTCTCTTTTTGCATGACATATGATAGCAATATCATCTGCGTATTGAAAAATTTGTGTGTTTTGATCAATGATTTCATGTAAATTTCTTGTATAAATATTGAAAAGGATGGGTGAGAGACAACTACCTTGTGGAAGACCGTTTTCAATTTGAATTACCATTTTTCCTAAGTTAAGCATTCTGATTGAGAACAGATTAAATATCCAGTTGGCTATACTGATATGCACACCATTTTGTAGTAGCATCCTATGGAGAATTTCCAAATTTACACAATTATACGCATTTGATATGTCAAGAATGCATATGAACACTTTTTCTTTGTTGTTTTTTAATCCTGCAATGTAATGCAAGGCTTCATTTAAACACATTGTAGCGGAATGATTTTTTCTATATGCAAAACTTTTAGAGGGAATGACATTGTTCTTTTCTATAAATTTTGTTAACTTGTCCTTTATTAACATGTTAAGGCTTTTAACAATAACTGATAAAAGTGAGATTGGTCTGTAGTTTAGAAAGTCATCCAAATCTTTACCTATCTTGGGAATGGGTATTATTTTTATTTGCCTCCATTCAGGTTTTACTATGTTGTTTTTGAAATGCTCCACCAGTGTTTTAAATAATCCTTCCTTAGTTTCTATTGGTAGGTTTCTTATCATTTCGAATGTTATTGTGTCCATTCCCCCGCTGTGGACTTCTTTTTGTTTAATAATGTCATAAAAGTTTGAAAGCTAAATTCTATTTCTTCATCAGAAATATTACTACTTTCAATACTGGGTATAGCATAGTTATTAGATTTGGATTTGACTTGTTCTTCTAACTTTTTCAGATACCTTTCATTATCTTCCTCCGCCCAGAGATTTCTATCACTTTTATTTGAGTTATGCACATTGTTAATAAAACGCCATGCCTCTTTCGTGTTTGGATTATTGTTGACATCCTCTATTGCTTTCTCAAAGTTATCTTTTTTTACCCTTTTAACTACTTTCTTCCAATTTTTTATTTCCTTTAGTGCTTCTTCAATATCAAGTATATTTTCAGTATACCTTGCTTTTTTCCTTTTAGCTATTAAAATTCGGTACTGTCTCTCTAAATCTTCATTCCACCATGCCTTAGGGGTATACCCTTTATCATTCAGGTCGACAGTGGCTTTCCTTTTTGCATTATCAATATTTGCCCTGAATTCTTCTAGATTGTTGAACTCAAACCTGTTAAATAATGATTATTAATCGTAATGATTACCGGCTTGATTGATTATTTTTTCAACTGTCCATTTAATGATTGATTACCCATTGTTTTCAAATTTTAATGATTATTTTGCAATTACCATTAAAAAAAATCAAAAAAAATCATAAAAAATCAAAAAAAAAGAAAAATAATCATAAAAAATCAAAAATAATCAAAAATAATCAAAAAAAATTATTTTGATTGTTTTTGATTATTTTTGATTATTTATGATTTTTTTTTGATTTTTTTTGATTTTTTATGATTTTTTTTTATTTTTTTTGATTTTTTTTTAATTTTTATCAATATGGTTTAAAGAAATATGCACATTTGTACGTATGCACGCATGTATATAGCCTTTTAAGGCAGACTCCCGACGGTAGCTTGATGGTAGTACCGGGGGGTTCGATACGATGAGCGTAGGTGGTGTAGTGCGGTTAAAGTCCCACACTAACAGGATAAAGGCTCTATATGCTTCCTCCTCGTATATTTGTGCAGAGAGGCATACACATTTATACATATCTTACAAGCTTGGAATTATTGTTAATTTGTCATTGACCGTACATGGTACGATGCACGTTTATATCTAATTATTTATCTTTATGAAAAATTGTTTAAAGTGGCCAAATCAAACATTTTAGTGTAACATTCGCTGTTGTACTAACTCATTGGGCTTTAATACAGAATTTCTCGTAGTTAGGTATACAATGAAAAGCAACTAATATTGCGGCTGTCTTCGACTATATCGAGACTTTATGACATTCATGAATGAGGAAAAGAAGCGATACATAGTCTCATTTTCATTAATTTATACAGTGAATTATGTGTGTTATTTATGGAGATGTTATAGTCCAAAATGTCTATATCTGAACAATCCATTGTATGGGACCTATATGTTATAATGGTCCAATTTCTCTTAAGAAGTCACCCAAGTACCAAATTTCAAGTAGATATCTCAAAAAAATGAGGGATTAGTTTGCGTTTATACAGACGGACTGATGGGCATGGCTTAAACAACTCAGCTCATGATCCTCATCATAGCGGTTATATTTTGGCGGATCTGTCATGCCTCCTTCTGCATTTCCGCTCAAAGTTATAACACCATTTCATATGAGTATAAAAAGAAGGGTATAAAAACTTTGTTATAATTGTACTCTATGTTAGTCAATCAAATCTGCTTGGAGTTTTACTTTAAAATATACGTATGTATGTATGTACATTAGAGCGTATCGCAAAAAAAAGTTCGCCGTGCGCCCACCCATATGATTTCTTTTTCGAAAACATTTTTGGGAAAATTTTTTGTTTCGTTTTGGACGCCGCTAGATGTCGCTAACCTACCTTATAATGGATTGAGTGGCTGTCCTCTTAACCATCCAATCTTAGCTCGCAAAAGGTGGGTTGGGCGCAGATGAGAGAATCTGAGATAATAAAAATATTTTCAGTGTGGCTTACACCACTTATATATATGTACATGGTATACTTTACAGCATAGATGGCCACCCAATAGCTCCAGTGACTCCGTTTGTCTCCCAACAACATCGCTGTGGCTCCGAGTGGCTCCCAACAACAAGCAAATCAATTTCGACAGAATAACGCACATTTATTTTTTTCACAGAAATCGTCGTCGCGGCGAGCACTCAAACCTAACGGTCCAGCTTCGACCGACATTCATTGTGTAGTTACGCCTTCATACACACATACATATGTACATATGGTTGTACATTTATATCTGCTAGCTCGTTTATGTTGTTTAGCAAAATATTTGAATGCCTAGCTGCACCATATCTATACATATGTATGTATGTACATTGTACATTTGTTCTTTTCAAAATGACATCTAAGAATAGAAAGTTTAAGTGCTCATGGGAGTATGATTTTTTTTATGTATGTACATACATAAGTGCATGTTGTTGCAATAAACCGTTATTTGGCAAAATAATATTTGTATAATTTCGAGAAGAAGGTTGTTGCAATTTTTATTGATGTTGTTGTCGTGTGGCTCCCTTACGCTTAATTTCTGGCCACCTATGCTTTACAGTTTATTATATTTATCACTTCACGTTTCAATGCATTTTACTTGAATTATATTCTTGCACTTCTACATTTATGTGCCAAAAACATATATATGTACATATGTTTTCATGTTAAACAAACCTTAAACAGCTATATATAAAATCATACTATATATATATATATGTCCGTGAGTTTGTCTGTATATTTTATTGCCAAATTTGAAATAATTCTGGTCCAGGGTTATTTTCAGCGTATTTACGATCTCTGTTGCAATGTCTTTGTTCGTTTTCTCTGTCAGTATTTTAGTTAGAACTTTTAGTATTTCTGTCTTTGGTATCGAGGGGTATAGATCCTTCACGTAAAGTGATCCCTGTTTTGAGTCCTTGGGTACGTTCAGAATTCTCAGTTTGTTGACTAGTTCCGTTGTGTTTTTGATTGCTAGTAGAATATTTAGATGTTTTGAAAGTCTATATCCTGGTGCCGATTTATGGTTTACTATTGGTCGCATAGGTGTTCCTGTTTTGTGGATTTTAGGTAGTGCGATCAGTGATGGGGCAGATGGATTCATTGCTGTGAGAGTGTAGGCTACTTTGCTGTCTCTTATATTTTTCGCTTGTTTTATTGCACGCTTTATTGCCATTTGGTATTCTTCCGTTGGGTCTTTTCTCATCACTCGGCAGCCCATTTCTTTGATTAGTTGACCTGTTTTTGCGGTGTATTCCTCTTCCTCCATTAGCACAGTTGTATTTCCTTTGTCTGTTTCACACTTCATCAATTTTTACAATAAAGGAAAAATTCTTAATTTCATATAAGTTGTATTTATGGTTCATCATACGCCATACCGTTTCAGCCCTAGTTATTGCCCTATTGTATTCTTTTAAAAGGCAGAAATATTACGTACTTACGTTCCGACATTGTTCCTCAAATAGGATTATTTGGGAATTTGTATTCGTCTTCGCATGCCTACTACATAATAAAGCAGTAGACGATTTGCTATGTTGCAAATAGATTTACGTAAAGATAATCTCTGTCATAATCAGAATTCTTTATTCGTTCTTCCCTGTCCTTATACTGAACCTAGAAATGAATCTTCCCCAGGTGTAGGAAGGGTTTGTATCCGTATCTAGTACGAAAAACTTCGAACGAGCCAAGGTCTATACAAATTTTGTACTTCTAAATTTGTCAACATTTTAATTAGTGCAGTTGTCGCTGTAGAATACACAATGACTTGGATACACCTGTCCCCATATTTACTGCAGGGTTACGTACTTTAATATGCGTTCACATCCATTTGTACAAACAAACTGTATGCCTCTCTGACCAAACATACATGCCTACCTGAATACTTATGTGCATGCGTATCCAAATTTCTTTACAACAATATTGAAAAAAATCAAACAAAATAAAAAAAAATCAAAAAAAAAAATCATAAAAAATCAAAAAAAATCAAAAATAATCATAAAAAATCAAAAATAATCAAAAACAATCAAAAAAAATTATTTTGATTATTTTTGATTATTTTTGATTTTTTATGATTATTTTTGATTTTTTTTGATTTTTTTTTGATTTTTTTTAATGGTAATCATTAAAATTACTTTTTTTCAGCAAAAGAATTAAAATAATGATTACCAATTAAAAAACAAAACAATTTAGTTGATTACTAATCCTAATCGGAATTTAACAGGTCTGGTTGAACTTAACTGTGCTGAGATTTTCTTTTAGTTTATTTTTCGATATGAAAAAATTTGGCTCCTTATTATTTGGTATTTCTATTATGATAGGTTTATGATTACTCCCTCCAAGAAAACCATGGTGACATTGGAAAATGGGTGTAAGTGACATGTTTGTAAACGTTAAATCGAGAACTGAGTTACTGTTATTAGTTACACAATGATATGTTGTTGAACCATCATTAATACATCTAAAGTTTGCATTTTCAGTAATACGGCATAAGGTCTTTCCTTTTGAGGTGCTTAAGGAATCTCCCCATTTGCTTAATCTAGCATTGAAGTCACCAAGCAGTAAAACGTTTTTGAACTTTTGTAAAAATAAAATAAGTCTGCTAATTTCGTCTTCAAGTATCTGATTGCTAGTGTTTGGTGGAAGATAAACAGTACAGATAGTTATGTTATTGTTTAGATTTTTTGTTCTGGCAATGATGATATCAAGTTCTGTTTTGTATTTTACTCTAGTAAATTTTATGTGTTTCCTAAATCCGATGGCTACTCCTCCATAGCCATCAGCCCTGGTTTTTTTGATGATGTTGAATCCGATTAGGTTTTGACTATATTTATGTATATTGTGTGAAAAAATTTCTTGAAGGGCAATGATATCTATTTTGTATTTTTGATTGTAAAAATCTAAAAAGTCTTTGTTTGCCTTAAGGCTCTGAATATTGTGTTGAAGAATCTTTATTGTGGTTGTCATTATGTTCATGATTGCGGAAATTCTTTAACCTGTCCCCTATATTTTCTTGGCATAAGTTTTCTATGAGTTGGACTAATGGATCATTTTTATCTATATTGCATTTATTAATTAATTGCGAAAAAAGTCGTTCGATCTCTGTCACCTTGGACCACTTGGGTTTTTGATAGCAAGGTACCTCAGGTCTGCTAACCTTCACTACTTTATCGACGTTCGCTGTATTTACACCTTTGAATGTTTTCGCATCTTTTATGACATTGCTGTATTTTCTTTTTAGAAGTCTTTTGTTTATAAATCCATCATTGTTAATACGGTTTGTGTTACTATTTTTTAAAGGTGGAAAATTTTCATCAAAATTGTCTAATAGGCTGAATCTGTTGTTATAATTTATGTTGTGGCGATATGTTTGCAAAGCTTCAAATTTTGTCAATTTTTTAACCGTCATTATTTCAATAATTTGTTTTTCTTTTGTCCAATTGGGACAAGTATTGCGATTGAGAGCGCAATGCTCTCCACTGCCACATAGGATGCAAACATTAGGTTCTTTGCATTCATTTCCGCAGCCTTCAGGCTTACCACACAAAACACATCTGGTACCTGCTCTACACCCTAACCTCGTGTGCCCTAGTCTTCCGCACTTGTAGCATTGTCTGATGCGTGGTATATAGTGTGAGACTTTGAAGTCATCACAGAAAATTTGTATCCATTCAGGAAGTTCGCTTCCCTCAAATGCAATCTTAACCGTGTATGTCGGGAACAATTTGTTTCCACTTAGATCATCTCTATCTTTCCTCATTATCCTGGTAACCAATGCCACATCCACATCAGAAACAATACCTTTCTTTAATTCTTCATCTGTAAAATCATGCGGTATATTCCTAACCACACCCATTGTTTGAACGAATTTCTTGGGAATGAATGGCCTGAGGTTTAAATCTTTCATTATTTTATTTGATACGCAAGCATTGGCGTTTTCATATGAATCGAAGGAAATCTTGAATAGCGATCTTCCGATAGATTTTATTTTTTTTAAACCCGGTACATTAATACGTCTTACTTTCTCAAACAAAAATAGACCGTTCATGGTTTTGTGGTTATCAAACATATTACTGTTGGTAGTATCCACCAAAACACAAAATTCCCCCTTATGCTTTGTATAACTCACTACTTGTTACATTTCCTGTTTGCATTTGCTGGCTCTGAATGCTATGTATAGCTTTTGTGTTGTTAACCCCCATTTGCATTGTTAGTCCCTTAGAAGCGCTATCGTCTACTTTGATTGCATCTGATACAGATCCAAGATTGTTAATATCATTCATAGTATTTGATATATTTTCATATGTTTTTTCCTGTTTGGTAAAATTTGTATTCGTTGTTTCATTTGATTTGACACCCACTGTATTTGTTTCACTTATTTCTTTCATTACTGTTTCAATTTCATTTTTGTGTTCTGCTACCCATTTGTTCCAATCCCCTTTTGGCACAATGATGCCTTGTAACGGAACTTGAGTGCCGTTATGTCTTCCCGTTATTTTTTTCTTCATTTTTTCTTTTCTTTCATTTTCCCACTCTTTTTTTATTTGCCTTTTTCTATAGCTAGCCTCTTTCTTGGACCTTTCAACCATTTGCCATCCAATACCTTCATTTCCATCCATGACCATATTAAACTCCCCCTTATCTATCTCTCCTTCATCGACCTCCACCGGAGCCCCGGCGTCAGCCATTTCTAAATTTTTTGGAACCTACAATCCTTCAGAGGGATTCCCATACACCAGCACAAATTCAACCGGCAAAGAACCTCACCAGCACAAAAATTTCACTAGCACTTTAAATCAATTATTACAACTTTCACAATGTTAACGAATAGTTATAATTTAATAAAAATATCTTAACACAAGACCTACCACCTTTCCAATCACCAAAAAATGTTGGCACCCGCAAATTATGGTTGAAGCGTTGCTCCTAGCACAAATCATCCAACTTATTTTTTTTTCCACCGAGAATGTATTTTAATATTTTTTTTTTCTTTTTTTGCAGCTGCACTCAAATTTGTGTCTGAACACGTCGACGTCAGTGATGGTAGATACTTTTTTGGAAATTCCCTACAGAGCAAGAAAAAAATCCCTACTTTTCCCTACGCTTGTTTCAAAATTTCCCTACGTAATTCCCTACACTTTTTTTAGTTATTTCCATGCTAGAACAATGAAGAAACCGCACGGCAGTAGATGAACGTTTTTTCTTTTACTAAATAATGAAAATCGGCTCTTCTACTGCATACTGCATACACACTGGCTCTCAAAAATTACAATAAAATACTGATGATTTACTGTTTTGAACAATTATTATAATAAAAAAATATATGTATTAATGGGTTGTATGTAACATATATATCGCACGTTTTATGCAATAGGGATTTAACTCGAAATTTTCGATTTCTGGGGTTTTGCCATATATTTCAATAACTGGGTCATGCCTTTGAGTCTAGTCTTATAAAATACTCAAAACGATAAAAATGGCGGAAATAAAAGTGATTTTGTAGTTAGCCGTAGAAGGAAACTCTTTGAAATTATAAGAGCCTATACACACTTGCGACTCAATCGATTAAGCGAATTGGGCTGTTGTATGCAAATCCAACTGTTTCAGTTGTTCGACTAATTGAATGTAGTGTGAATGCTTCCATACATTCCCATGCAAATGTGGCCGCTGTGGTGCAGTGGGTAGAGTGCTCGCCTGCTGTACCAGAGGTCTCGGGTTCAAACCACGATCCGAGCAAAATTAATTAGTAAAAATCCAATTATTGGGTTTTTTAAGAGCAGCGGTCACCTCTCGGCAGTGGGCGGCATACCCTCCAAGAGTATTTCTGCCATGAAAAAGCTTCTCACAAAAAATGCATTCGCCGTTCGGAGCCGGCATAAAACTGTAGGTCCACCCAATTAGTAGGAAAAACAAAAAGGAGCACACCTCGAATTGGGAGGGAAGCTCGGCCATAAAACTCGTCAGAGTTATAATAGCGCCATTGTATTATTATATGCAAATCAAAGCCCGACTAAATCGATTGAGTCGCAAGTGTGTATAGGCTCTAAAAGTTTGTTTGCGTTTTCCCAAAAAAAAATTTTTTTTAGTTAAATCCCTATTGAATAAAACGTGCGATATATAGGTAGGTAGACGTAGGCATATAAATATGTAAGGGAACGAAACATTTCATTGATACTACCATAGGTACAGCATTTCTCTAAAAAATAATTAAAAAAAAAGTTATTGCGTCAAATACTTTGCTTTAGCCCATATGACACTACGTTTTTTCTGGTATTCTACAAGGTTTTTTGTGTGAAGGAGATGGTCAAATACAGTTTTGCGTTGGTGTAAGCGAGCAAGCTATATTGAAAAAGCCAAACGAAATACCAACAAAATACCATCTAGTTGGCCGTAAGGGAAAAAAAATCGTAGCGTAGCCAGAGAAAAAAAATCTTTTGCTCCGATGCCCTGATTAAAAGTATCGTGTTATTAGATAGTTCACTATACGGTATTCCCTCTCCAATTACGTCATTGAAGGGTTCGCGATTTAACTCATCTTCGCAGCATTTTCATTATTCAGATCGACAGTCAGTGTTGAAGTGAAAAAAGTTGAATTGAAATTTTGATTTGACTTTGCCAAAAAATCCCTACATTTAGCTATTTTATAAAAATCTGTCCTTCTTTCCCTACGGTCACTTTTTTCCGACTAAAATCCCTACATGTAGGGAATTTTCCCTACGTATCACATCACTGGTCGACGTTAGATTTCGAATTGCAGAAAATTTTCGAGAGCGGAGCTAATGAAAAACATCTTTTGCTCCGATGCCCCGGTATACGCCCACAACAGCTGTTTTCTAGTGCTGGAAAACCATCGATAGTGGTCCCATCGATTGATCATCGATAGTTTTAAATGCAACCATCAATACTATCGATGGTTTAATATATTAGCCGTGTTTCACATACGGTGATCCTAACCCAGATAAAAATTTTTACATGCAAATGCAACAACAACGATTTCAGCTCGATTAAACCAGATAAATTGCTGGTTCAATTTATGATCCGCCCTGTTCGATTTGTTTTTTCCGTGCTGAATTGGCAGCACAGTGCTTTTTTGATTTGGCAGAACTGAAAAGTGACATTTGTGTATGTATACATATATATACATATACCCTGCAGTCAATTTGTTTCACTGCTAAATAATCATTGATGATTCTTTGTTGAATATTCATCACTATCGTTTTGCGTTGGTGCAAGCGGGCAAGCTATATTGAAAAAAACAAACGAAATACCATCTAGGCGGTTAAAAACCAACGAGCCAACTTGTATTTCGGTAGGTTTTTTGTCATTCTGCAGCTTTTCTGACAAATTTTTCTATTTGACAACTATAAAATAAATTATATTTAAAATAAAAAATATGTATATGGAAATACAAATTTTAAATTTGCCTCTTGTAAGCTTCTACTTTGGCCGTAAGGGGAAAGAAGAAGTCCGGAAGAAAAATTATACTGCGCACTGGCTTCTCCTTATAACATAGCTACCCCGCCATTTGAGTTTCATTATTTATTTCAGTAATTTAAATTCAAATTTCCAAAAAAATAATTTTTGAAATAACTATTATTTTCATTTAGTTTGAAGTTTAATGTCAATCAAATTGTTTTTGAGGGAGTATTTGTCTCTTTTCAACGTACAGAAGAATTGTTTTTGTATTTTGACTTTCGGTGGGTTTTCCAAACCAAAAATACCAGAGAAAAAACGTAGTGACATATAGGCATGAGGAAAGCAAACCATTTATTTGAAAAAATTCAGCAGCCTTTATATGAAAGTATTCACTGATGCCTCCTCATGATGAATTTCATCAGTGATTCATAAAGGATTCATTTCAGGGGTCGGCTTTCCAATAATGCCGCACGCCCCCAAAAAAATGACTTTTACTGGATGGTAGGGGAGGGGAAGTAGGTTCTGAAGTTGTTAAATTTAGGCTCCGGACGTACCTGGTTTTCCCGGAATTTGTTAAAGTTGTTAAATTTTTACCAATTTTTACACACACACACACAACTGACATAGGTACAAGGTAAGTGTTTGTACCATTTTGCGAGTTGAAATGGCCACAAAAGTACTGTAGACCGGGCCATAGATATTACGCTGAAGGGTGTACTACGCAGAAGGACATCACCGTGGCGGTAGCCACGGTTTGCGCACACGTCCGGACGGATGGCGTAGCCCAGGGTTATTTTTTTTAAGCGCGGCCGGAGGCCGCCTACGCAGAAAAGTGTTCTGCGCAAAAGCACTGTTTTTTCTTTATCTATCGAATTTATATGGAGAGCTACTAAACTTTAATCATAAATTCCTCGAAACAGAGGTACGTCCGGCGCCTAAATTTTACGGATTCAAAACACTCTTCCCCTCCCCTACCCCCCAGTAAAAGTGGTTTTTTGTGGGGCGTGCGGCATTATTGGAAAATTTCCCCCATTTAAGATTTTTACTGCGGGGTATATGTTCGTATATGTATATACACAAGCAGCTGTCGGCCATATTTTTCATTCAGGCGCCGTGAAAAAAACAAAACAAATTATGGAAGTAACACATAAAATATGAGTATAAAGGTCATATAATTAAATTATATATAAATTTTCCTCAAATAATTCTTGATCCATGATTTTTTATTTTGTTTTTTTTTACTTTCTCAAATCACAAATGGTTTGTTGATATTTCTTCTTCTTTTTACTTCTTTTCAAGTGCAGCCAAATTTCATTATGATCTGGATTGTTTCAGTAAAAATTTATCTTGACCCAGACCCAGATGTAATAACTGAAATGCGCCTATTGTGTCGAATATAATCGGTTCCACTCTCACATCACTAAATGACTGAACACTTTTCTAAGGAAACTGCCAGAACTAGAAGAAGAGACTAGATAATTTCCAGTGTTGCCAGAATTTTCCAGATTGCGTTTGACAGACTATATAAGGCGGCGAGCAGGCGCTCCGCAGTCAGTCGTAACTTAACCGTAGAAGCGTTAACATCAAGTGAAGTAAAACAACTGTAGACTTTTTAGTCGTGAAATAAAGCGGTGTGAATTAAGAAGTAAATAAAGACTTTTATTTAACAATTTAGTGATACGAACCCGATAGAAATAATCGAGCTATCGACAAATACGTAACAATATCTACGTAGGTGGCCGGTTAAGCTTAGTATCGACCTCTCAAGAAACGCAAAAGTTCCATATAAAATGACGTACAAGAAATGCTCAAGAAATTTTTTTTGTGAAACTTGAGCGAGTATCGACCTCTCAAGAAATATAATACACTTTTTTACCACTATTTTTCAACATAATGCGAACACAGCAACACAGATTTTGCCAAGAAATATATCATCGAGCATTTATTTCTTAAAGAAATTTTGACGTCTGTTGGCTTTTGTTACATGTTGATAAAAATGGTGGTGAAAATGGAAAAATTAATCGGAAAAAATATAGTGCACAATTTTTGTAATGATGCAAAGCAGAAGTTGACATCAATTTCTTACATCTACTTCCATTCCGGCCATTAATATACCACAGTTTAGCAGTAATATAAGGTCATCCTCGTCGCTTTCGATGATTTCCTAAAATAACAACAAATAAAACTATTGAAAACCAATATTTAAAGCTTTTATTTAATGTTTTTTAAGAACTTATCAATTTCTCGCTAAAACTTCTAAAAATGGCCACGATGACATTTAGTGATGGTCCCAATTTCGATAGTTTCATTTTACGTCAACCTGATTTCGATTATTCCCAGTGCTGCCAGATGTAGTCGATAACATTCTCATGTTCACAAAATGGTTTAGGGCCGGTTTCACCATCGCCGGTTAATTTAATCGCTGGTTAGTTTGACGTAAATTGTATGGCGAGCTGTCAAATAAATTGCTTAACCGGGCAAAAATCTCTGGTTAAGTGCTTAACCGGGGATGGTGAAACCGGCCCTTAGTTTGTTTACGTTTTTGATGATCTTCTTCGTTTCACTTGGTATTCACGGTGGAATAATAAACGCCAAAATTTCTTGCCTACTACTATTTTTCACTCAAGAAATAAAGCTAAAAATTTCTTGAGCTGTTTCTTGAGAGGTCGATACCAGCCTTTAAAGGGAAATGTACTCAAATATTTAATGCACATATAGGCTATGTTCAGAAACGCAGCATGAAACGCAACAGCCGCAGTAATTATTTTTTTGATGATTGTGATGAGCGACGCTTCATGCAAAATTACGTTTCTACTACAAAAGCAGTTTGCGCTTCAAACTGAGTTTCTGAACAAAGCCATACATACAAATGTATGCATGTATGTACTTACGTTCTCATATTTAAAAGAAAGATATACATTTTTATTAGAAACATATTATAGAATTAATAAAAAACCAAAGTTTATGTAAAAAGTTCAATACAAAAAATAAATCAATAATAACTATTCAAAGTAAGAATACTACATCCACACTTTTGTATATATACAGTTGTCCACAAAATAATAGGAGAGCCGAAATCAAAACCCAAATTGCTGAATTCTCCATAAAAACCCGTTTTATTTGCAAGTTTATTTTCATAAAATTATTCACTAATCTTTTATTTATATATTCACAGCCCACATATTCCAATCAACTGCCTTAAAAACTATAAATCTCAGTTTTTTTGATTAATTTTTTTAACAAACGTTGTAGTTATATACCAAGTAAAGAACTATCGATGGTTAAAAAAAACCATCGATAATCGCTATGGCATCGGCCCCATCGATAGTTCAATCGATGGTTTTCCAGCACTACGGTTTTGACATTTCATATTTATGTACATATGTCTATTTGTAAAACGGAACCGAACATAGTGTATAACGTACAGTGACTTAGCTCATCGAAAATCGATTAAAAAAGTCGATATATGGTCGATGTGCCATCGCCATTGAAGGGCAGACCAGCATGGCGTCAATTTTTGAAGGGCAGTTCAGCATGGCGGCCGGAGGTGGTTGTTGTAAAAATACATATATATTTCTCAAAAATTTAGGGTTGCTGCTCTCGTTTTTGTCTAATTCAGGGTTTCGTGGAGATTCTGCACCTCATAAACCCTGTTGAAATCTGAGGAAGTGTTACCGTGTTTCAAAACTTTCGCAAATTTTTTTTCCATATTATTGTATTACAATATGAACAAATATTGAAATAAATAAAGTTGCTTTTAATATCAAAACGCCACAACTCTTTAAGCTTTATTTTAGTTTATAGTAATTTTGAACATCGAACAAAATTTTTGAGTGAGTTTGTTCATGCTAAATACATATCTATTTCTCAAGCTTTGCTTGAATACAAACTGTTTTTATTACCAAATTATTTTTCTAATGAATTTCATGCAGGGACTGTAACGGTTATGAGTTATATCCAAAAAGTTGTTTTTTAATCATTATTTTCTGAGTTTTATTTTCTGAAAATAAAAGTTATTTTTTTAGTATTATTTTTCCCTCAGAAAATAAAAGTTATTAATAGGTCCATTTCTTTATACACTAACTGGTCAAAGAAAGCGAAATGTCAGAAAATTTAGAGAGAGCAAAAATTACAGTTCCACTAACTCTCCTTGCTAATTTTTGTTGAACAAATTTCAACTAGCAAATTTTACTAGCGATCAGAGCTGGGCGCTAAGGATTACAATTACATTTTGATTACGATTACTGTAATCGTAATCCTAGAAATTTAAAGAATACGATTACTGTAATCGTAATTGAAATTTTTATGATTACGATTAGTGTAATCGTAATCCTAAAAAATTTAACGATTACGATTACAGTAATTGTAATCGTACGTTCTATGATTACGATTACTGTAATCGTAATCCTAAAAATTTAACGATTACGATTACAGTAATTGTAATCGAACGTTCTATGATTACGATTACTGTAATCGTAATCCTAAAAATTTAAAGATTACAATTACAGTAATCGTATTCGCGAAAATTTCAATTACGATTACAGTAATCGTAATCCTAAAAATTTAACGATTACGATTACAGTAATTGTAATCGTACGTTTTATGATTACGATTACAGTAATTGTAATCTTTAAATTTTTAGGATTACGATTGCAGTAATTGTAATTGTAAAAATTTCGATTACGATTTAATTATATTTTGTACAGTAAAACCTCTTATACATTACCAGAACATCCCCTTAACTTCTTATACATATGTACATATATCCATATATATGTAGTTACATAGACAGTTTGTATACACGTATGTACGAAAAATAGCACATTTGATTTTCGCTGACGAAAGGTAGCAAACATGTATGTATATATTGTTTTTACATTAAAATTGTTGTTTTTTAAACGAAATTTCTACTTTTCGTCAGCCAAAAATATAATGTGCTTTTATTCGTCAGCCAAAAATATAATGTGCTTTTATTCGTCAGCCAGAAAAAAATTGTGAGCTAGTTTTCGTATGGTACGACGATATGTATGTATGTATTTAGATATATATGACAAAGATTTATGATAAAAATTAAATTAGTAGTACGATATACATTGTTAAATAACGTTTACATATCGTCGTTTAAATTGCAATACCTCGTATCAACAAACCGCAGGAATGTGTTTTTGCTAAAGTAGGAGTTAAGAAGAGTAAACCGAAACAGAAAAATGTATACGAATGAAGTACATAACAAAGTTAGATGGTAGGCAGCTGTATATTCAGCACCACAATAATGCTACCATTCATGGTGAAAACCTAACAAGATTATAATAACGACCATATGAAAGAAGCATGCGGCTAAGAATGAAAACCTGACGCTTTCGCTTCATTGCTTTTTTTACCATACAAAGTCATTCATGCAAAGGCGGTCATAGTCATGGAAGTTCTTATCTTCCCTAACGGAAATGTAAGGAGAAAAGTATTGATGATTGTAGTACCGTTGGACCAAATGGGTGAATTTATGTACATATATGTATGTATACTAAGTAGGGTGGTCCCCAAATGTATGGAAACAAATTGCGTATCATATTTCGTGAACCTGACCACCAAGGTCGATGCTAATATACACTGAAAAAACAACTTACTCAGATTATGGAAAAGTGGGAATGATTAGGCGCTAAAGACATATTTCCATATTTTGATGTACGATTTTCTTCAAATCAAGGAATAAAAACCACGTTTTAAAGAAAATTGTACATCAAAATATGGAAATATGTCTTTAGCGCCGAATCATTCCCATTTTTCCATAATCTGAGTAATTTTTTTTTTTGAGTGTAGTCGAAGATATCATGTATAAATTTTTGTACCGATCGGAGACGACTAAGTTGTGTCGCCCAGCGGTCAAATTTCAGAAAACTCTATGGAGACTGAAAAAATTAAATTTAATTTCTTGTACATCTAATGCCCAAAATCGATAATCCTGCACTAAGGGATACCAAATATATATTTTGGTCCCGATCGGAGATGATTAAGGGGTGTCGCACAGCGGTCTACTATATCACCTATCTTCCTTTTAGGCGCTTACTAGTTTGGTCCGAAAATTTATATTTTTCAAAATTCCTTTTCAAAAGTATTTAATTTTCTGCTTATGAGGCGAAAAGATTCGATGTACAGTTCAAGAGAATCTCTATTTTATTTTTATGTATTATTAATTTTAGTTAGTTGCTTAATACCTGAATGTGATTTTGGTAAAGATCGTTGCTTTCTTTGAGAATTTTGAGGTAGTCCGTGTTAGCCAGCAAATTCAGAGTGTGACTTGCACAGCGTTGATGCTTGGGCAAAAATTGCAATATTTCTTTGAAATAGGGCATTTGTTCCTCAATTTCTAAATCTTCATATATGTATGTATGTAGACGGCTCCTTTATGGGGAAAGTATGTGTATTCATAAACTGAATGAGAGTTTTTCAGTGTGAAATGTTTTTATCAACAGTACCTACTGTAACCGTAATCATTGAATATACCATTACGATTACAGTAATCGTAATCCTAAAAATTTTACGATTACGATTACTGTAATTGTAATCGTACGTTTTATGATTACGATTACAGTAATCGTAATCCTAAAAATTTAACGATTACGATTACAGTAATTGTAATCGTACGTTTTATGATTACGAATACAGTAATCGTAATCCTAAAAATATAACGATTACGATTACAGTAATTGTAATCGTACGTTCCATGATTACGATTACAGTAATCGTAATCCTAAAAAATTAACGATTACGATTACAGTAACTGTAATCGTACGTTCTATGATTACGATTACAGTAATCGTAATCCTAAAAATTTAAGGATTACAATTACAATAATCGTAATCGTAAAAATTTCAATTACGATTACAGTAGTCGTAATCCTAAAAATTTAAGGATTACAATTACAGTAATTGTAATCGTAAGTAATCAAAATGTAATCATAATCCTTAGCGCCCAGCTCTGCTAGCGATAATAAGAACAAAACAAAAATATGTCAAACAAAAAAGTAAACGTAAATCAAATTAGCTATATGCTTTTATTAAAAAAAAGGTGAAAATGGAAGTAGTAATCCAATTTATCCCAAAAACATGGAAAACCAACAAATTTTGATAACTTCGTGTATCCTTACTTTTTGCTAACATAACTCATTGAGAGCAAATGTCACTTTCCCACAAACCTCGTTGCTTGAGACTAGTAAATTTTATTTTTGGCAGAAAAATAAAAGAAAATTAGCTATTAATTCGGTAAAATTTAATTCGGTGCGTGAACTTAGGCGATTTTGATATAGACTCATTCAGGAGCGGATTTACATAGGGGCAACTTGGGCAGCTGCCCAGGGCGCCGTTTCAATAGGGGCGCCAAAACTAAGACAGAAAAAATTTTTTTTTATTTACTAAAAAATGTTTTTTTTTTCAATATTACAAGAATGAAAGATTTTTCAAAAAAAAAAACTGTCGAAAATCCCTAAACTTGATTGTTTTTTTTTCAAACTCCTCGAAAAGAGTGAGTTTAGTTTCAGGACGAAACATTTTCACTATAAAATTGTTTTTCAGATTCGTATGATGAACTGCAATTTAATGATATTGCGAAATCTGTGCCACCTAATAATTAGGGTTTAAGATCAGATCATTTTGAAGGTTAGAAAATGGAAAAAATGTGGTACCTATATAAGAATCGAATAAAATTTTTTCAATCCGTAAAATATATCAGTAATGAAATGTCACCACACGAAGGCAAGTACGGTTTTTTTTTGGAAATATTGGGGCGCGGCTTTATTTGTTTGCCCAGGGCGCTTCTAGAGGTAAATCCGCCCCTGGACTCATTATAAACTCATTTGCAAAAAGACAAAATAAAGGGGGTGGGGGACTTTTTTCGGTCCATATAAGGCGTGACCGTCTAATGTACGTGCCCTTAAAGTAGCCTGAGAACAGAAAAATCTACTTTTTTGTCCAACTACATTTTTCGAATATAGATTTAAGATATAGATTTTATTGTATCATTAAATTAATTAGAAAGTAACAATTTTTTATTAAATCTTAAAACTAATTAGAAAGTAATATATATAAAATTTTAAAACTAAGGTACAATGTCGTATCGTTCATTAACATATTTATCTTGCACTAGAATTGCATACATATATTAATTACGTGTGTACGTACATTCAATGTATTTAATATTAAAAAATAAATCTCAGATATTAATTCACTTTAAGTACTCAAAAAGGGAAACTTTCCATTATTCCAGCACGCCTCGAGAAAAATGACTTATACAGGGGTGTAAGAGGGCTCTCACAGATCCCAAATGTGAAAACCAAACTTGCCGGAACACCTTTTTGCGTTGGCGGCATTCGGCCGCGCTTCAAAAAAATAACCCTCAGCCGGCAGAATTCTCTTTCTGGATTAAAATCCATGGACCACAGTGGTTTTGTATATAACACCTTTTGCGAATGTTTAACAACAAATATCTCGGAAATTACAAGCCTCCGGCTAGATTGGTTTTAAGATTTGGGAACTGTGAGAGCCCCTCTACACCCCTGTATAAGTCATTTTCCTCAGGGCGTGCTGTAATAATGGAAAGCCGACCCATCTTTTCTGCTTTCTCCGGCCAATTTTGATTGTTCAATGAACGAGGACTCCGGATGGGGTAGTTTGACAATTCGCCTCCAAAGCTATGGGTATGTTCAGAAACGCAGCATGAAACGCAACAGCGGCAGTACAAAATTTTTTGCTGATTGTGATGAAAAATTTACGTTTATGAACGCTCTGCTTGTACTACAAAGGCAGATTGTGCTTCAAACTGAGTTTCCGAACAAAGCCTATGAATGTTATGCTTGGCTGCGGTTACACTTACACTATCCCTGGCCGCCTGCACACGGTCAGCAGCGTAGCAGCAGGCAAAAAATTAAAATGAAGGGCAACGATGAGACCGCACCTGCTGCAAAGCGGAGAAGCGGGCAGATAGCACCTGAGAAGAGAACCCACACAAAGAGGCAACGGGCCACTCCCTCCTTGACCATATCGTCAGGGGCGAGAGACCAGCAGATCAATCGTGGGCCGAGGGTCTCGCGGGAGGCGGAGCAACGAAGCTATGCGGACACCCTCAGGGGTATCCGAGTAGCAATGCTACCGACCAACTACCCGTTTGAAGCCCTCAGCCACGATGACCTTACAAGGCTCCAGGACGCCATCTTGGACGAGGTGTTCAAGGGGGGAGATCACCCAATTGCTTTCACGGGTGTGCTCTTCAGGGCGAGCATGCTCTGGGTAGACTGCAAGGACGAAGCGACGGCAACTTGGCTAACCAGAGTTACTCCGACTCTGGGAAACTGGCAAGGGCCGGCCCTGAGCACGAGGAGAGGAGATGATATACCGCTCACGCATTTCGTAACGGTATATCTCCCGAGGAGTGCTGACAAAACCTCGGAGCATGCCTTTAGGATGCTCCAGGTTCAGAATGAGGGCCTTAACACTAATATGTGGCGCCTCACAAGCAGCACTGTGGAGGACTCGGGACTTCGTCTAAACTTATCCGTGGACGAAGGCTCCTTTGCCGGCATGCACAGGGCGGGATTCGTCCTGAACTATCGTTTTGGTCACGTCTCGGTGAGGCCTAGAGGAATCAGGCATGTAGCAAGAGATGAGACAGAAGCAGGAACAACAGCAGGGGGTGGGGAGGAAAATCGGGGGGAAGGGGGCATTGTAACCCTACCAGTAATGGCCCCTCAGCCATCCTCTCCATCAAATGAGAGCGCTCCCGACACCCAAACCGGGCTAGGTACCGGGTTCCAGTCGGCGGCTTCTAGCCTCCAGAGTATTCAGGATCTGCTAGAGAACACCAGAGCGGCATCCCCTAATCTCCTGAGTGATCAGGAAATGATGGAGGATGTCCCGATGGTGTCTTCGGGGATCATGAATACTCAGGAGATGCTGGAGGACCTCCAATTCCTGGGACTAGGAGACGGGAGTGAAAGGGACACCGCACCCTCGGTGGAGGACGGGCGGATGGACGAATAATGACCACTGTAACCAGGAGGACACGTGTGGCCCAGATCAATCTACACCATGCTAGGGCTGCATCCGCGGTCCTAGCAAACATGTTTAACATGGACGATCTGGGCATTGCACTGGTGCAGGAGCCCTGGGTGTACCAGGGAAAGATCAGGGGCCTGGAAGCAGGCAATAATAAGGTAATTTGGGATCTGTCGCACGATAGACCTAGAACATGTGTAGTGCTGAATAAGTCGATTGATTATTTCTGCATTACAGAATTTCTAAGCGAGGATATGGTTGCGGTGCAAGTGGGCCTGGAAGTGGAGGGCAGGAACCTCGACGTTGTCATTGCAGCAGCCTATTTCCCAGGGGAAACACCGGAAGCCCCCCCAGAAAATGTACAGAAGCTGGTGGAGCACTGCAGGAAGGCAAGACTTCCTTTTGTGATAGGGTGTGATGCCAACGCACATAGCACGCAATGGGGCAGCTCAGATACAAATAAGAGAGGTGAGTCCCTACTAGAGTTTATTATTAGCAATGACTTAAGTATCTTTAACGTCGGCCGTACTCCGACGTTTGTAACTAGAGTCAGGGAGGAGGTTTTAGATATCACCCTAGGCAATATCTTGGCTGATAATTTGGTCTCGGGGTGGAGGGTCTCCAGTGAGCCCTCCCTCTCGGACCATAGAATCATCCGTTTTGAACTAGGGGCACAAACTATTAATAAGCCACCTAAGAGGAACCCCAGGCATATAGACTGGGCTATATTTAATGAGGTAATCGACTCTAACTTAGGCTCGATGAATAGGATTAACAGAGGCACCAGTTGTATGGAGTTGGAAAGCAGAGTGGATGAGCTGAATCACCTAATGATTGAAGCCTTCCACGAAAGCTGTCGACTACCCAAAGGCACTCCCAGGAAGACTAAATGGTGGTCCACGGATCTATCAAAAATGAGGAAAGAAGTGCGCAGGCTGTTTAATAAGGCCAAGCGCACCGGTCACTGGGAGGAGTATTCGATACATCTAACTGCGTACAACAAGGAAATAAGAAGGGCTAAACGCGAAAGCTTTAGAAGCTTCTGCGCAGAAATCGCATCTACTCCAGCAGCCGCGAGGCTTCACAAAGCCCTGGCCAAGGAGCAGAGAGAAACTAAGTTGTCGCTCAAACTCCCAGATGGTGCCTTTACGGCGACCGAGGAGGAAAGAGCAAGAGCACTACTAGCTGCACACTTTCCGGATGCACATCCACTCGAACAGGGTACTGATACGGAAACTAGAGTACGTAGACCAAGACCATCTGACTGGAGATTTGCTAGAGATCTCTTTTCAACTAATGCAGTAAGATGGGCACTGAAATCCTTTGAAAGGTACAAGTCCCCAGGAGTGGATGGCATATATCCAGTCTTTCTGCAGCAAGTAGAAAGTATTGTCCCGCACCTAAAGAAAATTATGACGGACAGCCTAGCGCTGGCGTACGTCCCAACGGTGTGGAGAAGGGCTAAGGTTGTTTTCATACCTAAAGTAGGCAAAAAAGACTACTCTCTAGCAAAGTCCTTCAGACCCATAAGTCTAACCTCCTTCGTCCTAAAAGCGATGGAGAAGATTGTTGATAATGAAATCAGGACGAACACTCTGAAAAGATATCCGTTGCACCCAAGTCAGCATGCGTATAGAGCAGGCAGGTCTACTGACACAGCTCTGTACCAACTGACAACGGAGATACAGAGTGCTTTCGAACAGGGGGAAACTGTGATATGCGCTTTCCTAGACATAGAAGGAGCCTTTGACAACACTGACCATAATAGTGTATGTCGGGCACTAGAAAAGCGAAAAGTTCAGAGACCAATCTGCATGTGGATAGACTCTGTTCTTCGCACCAGGATAGCTGAGACTTCAGTAGGTGAAGGCATTGTACAGCTTAAAACCACCAAAGGTTGTCCGCAGGGGGGAGTCCTATCCCCTCTCCTATGGAGTCTAGTGGTGGATGAGCTTCTGCAACTGCTAACTGATAACGGTATACGCTGTCAGGGATATGCAGATGACATAGTGATAATAGCACGGGGCAAATTCGAAAGTACTCTCTGTGATATAATTCAGAGGGCTCTTCGATTAACGGAGAGATGGTGTGCTGGAGTGGGCCTAAATATCAACCCACGTAAGACGGCCATCGTCCCTTTCACGAAAAGGCGGACCCTTAGGGGAATGAGAGGTATACTCGTGGACGATGTTGTGGTGGACACTGTATCAGAAGTAAAATACTTGGGAGTCACTTTTGACTCCAAGTTATTATGGAAGAAACATGTGGACAACACTACATCTAAAGCCACGAGGGCTATAATGGTGTGCAGACGACTTTCAGGCAAATCGTGGGGATGTAACCCACACATGCTAAGATGGATGTACACCATGATAGTAAAACCGATCATCACCTACGGGGCAGTAGCCTGGTCCTCAAGAGCAAATCTGTCAACGGTGAGACAATCGCTCACCAAAGTGCAACGGCAGGCGTGCGTTTGTATAACGGGAGCTATGCGCACCTGCCCAACGGCAGCAATGGAAGTGCTACTTGAGCTAACCCCGCTGCACATAGTTATTGAACAAAGTGCCAAGCGTTCCCTAATGAATATAGTAAGGGAAGGCTATGGAAGAGGCAAAATTGTATCATCGCAAAATATGGTCAAGTTGAGGGAGAAACTCCCGCTCTCTCAATTTCCTAGAGATGATATAAACAGGGTCACAATTTTTGAAAAGAGGTTCAATATAGAGCTTGGAGACAAAAAATCATGGAACGTCTCTAGTATCGAGAGCTACCTACAATCAAACCACTTAATATGGTACACCGACGGCTCGAAAACACCCGAAGGCATTGGAGCTGGAATTTTTGGCCCCAGGTCAAAGATCTCTCTACCCATGGGGGTTTATCCGAGCATATTCCAAGCGGAGGTGTATGCCATAAGTGAATGCGCAGGCATGTTACTGCGACGTGGGTACTCAAATGAAAGAATAGTAATACTAAGTGACAGTCAGGCAGCACTTAAAGCAATCTCTTCTTTCGAGGTTAAATCCTCGACTGTGCTTGAGTGCGTAAACAGATTGAACGAACTGGCAACTCGGAACTCTATCCTACTGGCCTGGGTCCCAGGCCATAGAGGTATAGAGGGCAATGAGCAGGCGGACAGCCTGGCCAGGCAGGCAGCGGCTTCCAAACCAATAGGACCTGAGCCATTCATAGTAATAGGCCCACATACTATCAGGAATGAACTCAGGAACGAGGAAAGGAAGCTAAGGGAACAGTACTGGCGGCAAACCATTGGAATGCGGCAGGCGAAGTCACTAATAGGGGGGTACAACACGAGTCGATTCAAAGGGCTTCGGAACCTCTCTAAGAACAAATTGAGAATATTGACAGGAATTCTCACAGGACACTGCAGGCTAAGGAAGCATATGCATAGACTAGGTATCCTGTCTAGCAGTCTATGTCGCTTCTGTGACAGAGAAGATGAGTCTGCAGAGCATATACTGGTCGAGTGCGATGCCATTGCAAGGAAGCGTGAAAGATTCCTGGGCTCGCCTTGGCCAGGTCAGGGGCACATTCAGTCTCTAAAGCCGAGCGATATCCTTCGATTTCTGGAGGAGCTCGGGTTGGACGAGATAATGTGATAAAGGAGAGGGTACAATAGACCTAGTGGTCGCAGTACAATCCTCAGTCCAATCTATCTATCTATCTACACTATCCCTGTAACTTCAACACGAACAATACTACCCAAAGGCACAGTTCTGAATATGTAAAGTGGCCGCAACACAACACCAGCACAATCCCAGAATTTCACTCAACCATCCTCATGACCAGTCAGCAATATTTCATACAATTTTCCCCTACTATCCACATCACCATCATTTGCTTCTTCTTCGTCTTCAAAAACACCACCATTTATTGGCCATTCAATAATGCTACAATCAGCATCCTGTTCATCGCCGGCATGCACAATTTTTTCATAAACACTTTGACTAACTTCCGATGCTAAATAATTGCACGTAAGGTCGATATGAAACGTAATTGATATTTTTTGGTGCTTCGCCATTGAACAAATTCCATGTGGAATAATAACCATCCGCATGATGCCATGTAAATTGCGTACCTGCTTCATTCAAACAAACCAACTCTCTGGCCATGCCCCGGTGCTATATACGCATGACCTACCGTTGACAATTCTTTAATGGATTCAATGGCACCCGGATCTAGTTTATATGTGGCGATTACTTGCTCCAGTACAATATCGTGATGTATTACGGGTTCACGAACGAAGCCAAATCAAATTGATAGATATTTTCACCTTCGGTGCCAATCCAAACAATATACTTTTCCAATGAACAGTATAGCAATGACTTTTTTTAATTTGCCATCGAATTGTAATATTTTTGTGGGCACTAGTGTGGCGCCGTCAGGTTCCCATAATATTATATTATTTGATGCAGTTACCGAGAGTACACTTCCAGTGCCATAAACCCATTCGAGTAGCTGAATTACTTTCAAGTATGTAAAATTCAACACCCGGTTGACCAAATACTTTAATGGCTGCAGTTGTGGTTCCAATTGCCATCAATTTGGAAATGGGATTGTATGCAAAGGCAGATAGTTTATGTGGAAAGCCATGTCGTTCAGTCCAAATTGGGAAAGAGGAATATTACCAATAAATTACTGAATTTGCGAATATTTTAAGCAGCAGCGCAATAATTGATATTTTTTTTATACAAAATGGCGAAATAAAACCAAAAGATGCTTGCAAGGTTGCATATTTTAGCACACGGTTGCATTTCGATGTACTTTTTAGAAACTTTTAAAACTATTATTTTGTTTACTAAATTTTCGCAAAATAAATAGAAACCTGTACACAAAACAAACTCTTATTACTAGAAATATGGTTTTATTTAATAATAGTCAATGAAAAGGTATTTTTTATGCAACTTTTTTTTTGTTAATGATACTATTTAATTCTAAATTTTGTGACACTATCGAATGCAACTCAGCCAGAAATTGGGACCCTTGATACCAAATAAGCAACTCTTAAAATCAGCTGAGCACAGCTGTTCGACCTGTTTTAAACACATCTCAGAGTCATTTCACTGTACTCCGTACACAATGGAACCGAAATCCAGGCCTGCATGTTCCAATTGGATTTGTTTACGCAACAAATTCAAGCGCCAAGTGTGTGGAGTTCACTGTTCAGTTAATTGTTATTTTAAAAAACAAATGGCCACAGCAAACAAAATAGGCAAAAGCCTGCAAAGACTTTACGTGGGAAATCTGCCGTGGACGGTAAATAAGAAATGAGCAAAACTTTTACATAATATGTATGTTTAAATGAATGAGCATTAATTTTCATGCGCTTCAAACTGAGTTTCTGAACAAAGCCATACATACAAATGTATGCATGTATGTACTTACGTTCTCATATTTAAAAGAAAGATATACATTTTTATTAGAAACATATTATAGAATTAATAAAAAACCAAAGTTTATGTAAAAAGTTCAATACAAAAAATAAATCAATAATAACTATTCAAAGTAAGAATACTACATCCACACTTTTGTATATATACAGTTGTCCACAAAATAATAGGAGAGCCGAAATCAAAACCCAAATTGCTGAATTCTCCATAAAAACCCGTTTTATTTGCAAGTTTATTTTAATAAAATTATTCACTAATCTTTTATTTATATATTCACAGCCCACATATTCCAATCAACTGCCTTAAAAACTATAAATCTCAGTTTTTTTGATTAATTTTTTTAACAAACGTTGTAGTTATATACCAAGTAAAGAACTATCGATGGTTAAAAAAAACCATCGATAATCGCTATGGCATCGGCCCCATCGATAGTTCAATCGATGGTTTTCCAGCACTACGGTTTTGACATTTCATATTTATGTACATATGTCTATTTGTAAAACGGAACCGAAATCCAGGCCTGCATGTTCCAATTGGATTTGTTTACGCAACAAATTCAAGCGCCAAGTGTGTGGAGTTCACTGTTCAGTTAATTGTTATTTTAAAAAACAAATGGCCACAGCAAACAAAATAGGCAAAAGCCTGCAAAGACTTTACGTGGGAAATCTGCCGTGGACGGTAAATAAGAAATGAGCAAAACTTTTACATAATATGTATGTTTAAATGAATGAGCATTAATTTTCATCCAATATGTATATGCAGGTGGGCCATAAGGAACTGCGTGCATATTTTAGAGAATTCGGAAGGGTTGTCAACGCCAACGTTATATTCGATAGAAAAACTGGTTGTTCACGTGGCTACGGTTTTGTAACATTCAATAACATTGCACCGATAGAAAGAATTGAAAGCGAGCAAAAGCACGTGCTTGAAGGCAACTATTTGAATATTCAGAAAAATTAAACATTTTAAGGGAGAGAACATAAAAACTGCAAATAATTGCATTCAACTTTTGTATGGAAAAACACTATTTCGAAACCGAAAAATAAAAAAAAAAAAAAAAAAACAAAGAACACAAAACGAAACAAACAATCACTTAACATGTCCAGCTCCGATAATTTTTCCGACAGCGATTTATCAGATATCGATCCACTTGATGAAACATTTTCCGAAGCGGCAGAACATTTGCAAAAAATTCACGACAAACTTTTGACCACGGATCTGTTAGAAATATATGCCCTATATAAGCAAGCAACATGTGGACGTTGCACAACGCCTAAACCCAGCGTGTTCAATATGCAAAGCCGAAGCAAATGGTGTGCATGGAATGACCTGGGCGAAATGCCCACTAACGAAGCAAAGCGTTTGTATATTGAAAAAGTAAAGGCATTTGACTCCGACTGGAAGCCAAGACAAAAATCCTACCCAGCAATCTCAGGAGTCAAACGAACAAGGGCAGCTTCGGGTGCTACGGGTTGGGTAGTACATTCCACTCCACAATCACTTGAGGTGGACGCCGATCCAAAAAGAAGCGATCACGAAAAAACCATATTTGATTATGTAAAAGAGGGCGATTTAGTTAAACTACGTAAAGCGTTAACACCAGAATGCTTGGAGTTGTTGGACGAGGAAAATGGTATGGGCCTCATACATTGGGCCACAGATCGTAACGCTGTAGATATTTTGAAATATTTAATTGAATGTGGCGTAGATATAAATTTTCGTGATGCTGAGCAACAGACAGCATTGCACTATGCTGCCAGTTGTGGTCATATGGAGTGCTTACGTATTTTACTTGCAGCAAAAGCGGATGTCTCTATTAGAGATGCCGAGGGACAGTCTTGTGTGGATGTAGCGGAAAGTGCGGATATATGTGAATTGCTTAAAGTTTAATAACTGAAATTATTGCTTGTTTTGCTCTTTTGCTTACGTGAAATGTTTAAGTTAGATCTAATGTTTAAATCAATTTCAGTTTGACGAAATTAAATTATGTAGGTTTTCGGGTTCAATTTAGTACTTCAATAAAATATTCTTTTTGGTAAAGAAACTAATGAAAATTGCTCTGATACTTAACGGATAGGCAGGGTGGTCTTAACAAATTTGTATGTAATCCTAACAGTTCGTTAGTATTTAGCTTTAGCTTTATTTTAATTTATCAAATTTTCACAAATATGCGGTTTAATAATACAAATGTATATATTTTATTTCCACAACTTCTTAATCGACATATTCTTCTCGGAATCTTTTTGCATTACCTTCGCAACGGCCATTTCAAAATCTTCTTGTGTCACATGCACGCGACGTTCACGCAGTGCATACATACCGGCTTCAGTGCATACACCCTTCACTTCGGCACCTGACGCTCCAGGCATTAGCTCTGCTATTTTACGCAAATTAATACCTCTTGTTAAATTCATTTTTCGGGAATGAATTTTTAAAATATCCAAACGAGCCTCCTCGTTTGGTGGTGGAAATTCAATTTTGCGATCGATACGACCGGGTCGTAGAAGTGCCGGATCCAAAATGTCAATACGGTTCGTAGCCATAATTACTTTGATATTTTTAGTAGCTTCGAAACCATCCAATTGATTTAACAATTCCAACATGGTACGTTGTACTTCAGAGTCACCGCCTGAACCAGATTCTATGCGTGAAGAACCGATCGAATCGATTTCATCCATAAAAATGATGGATGGTGCATGCTCTCTTGCCATCACGAACAATTCACGTACCATACGCGAACCTTCACCAATGAATTTTTGTACTAATTCTGAACCCGATACACGAATAAATGTGCACTCTGTATGATGGGCTACAGCACGTGCTAATAAAGTTTTACCAGTGCCTGGCGGGCCATAGAGAAGAACACCCTTTGGTTGTGCTATACCTAAGGCATCAAACAATTCCGGGTGTTTTACTGGTAATTCGATGACTTCCTTAATTTCTTTGATTTGTTTATCCAAACCACCAACCATTTCATATGTTGAGTCTGGCACCTTTTCCACCATCATAAGGGAAACCAAAGGATCTACCTTGTTGGGCAATATTTTATGCAGAGTATAACTCTCATTGCGTAGAGCGACACGGCAATTGGGAGTAACATCGTTAATGTCAATATTTTTATCAATATCAACTACAAATTTACCCTCGGGATGTACTTTTACCAGTACTTTCTTTTTATCCATGGGTTTAACAACTTCGCCAACATAGCTACCTTGCTCTTGCAATAATTGCAACTCTTCACGTAACATCCGTACTACGTGCATAAATATGTAAAAAGTTATTTTTAAATAGTGTAATACGAATGCATTTAACGAAAAATATTTACCCTTCGCATTGAGCTCATTGCGTTGGGCCTGTAAGCGCCGTAAATTTTGACCCTTTTCTGCTACGATCAATTGCAGCTCCTCTATCTTCTGAATGTAATATGAACGGAAGCCTTCTCCTTTAAGAACGGAATCGATTTCCATCTAACGTGTTTACGGAAATATATATGAATTACATACATTGTTGGAGTCATTTACTATATATATTTTTCTTTGCGTTTACTTACTCGACTAGTGACGGTCATCTTGGCTTTTTGTTATGTTAAATATTACAATTTTTAAATGCCGTACTGTTTTTTTCTAATAAAATGACTATGCAAAAGCTTCTTTATTAGAAACGTCAATGAAATGTCGAACATCTTTCGAAGTTTCTAAAGTGCCCAGAGTTGCTTTCATACAAGGGTATGTATGAAAGGCGCGATCCGGTTTTATACAATTTTAATCGATATTTTGGGCTAAACAGAATCAGTACTTCTCCGTCATGACGGACAAGGAAGAAACTGTCTAGACTCACGGTATATATTGTGGCGAATATAATCGGTTCCACTCTCACATCACTAAATGACTGAACACATCTCTAAAGAAACTGCCAGAACTAGAAGAAGAGACCAGATAATTTCCAGTGTTGCCAGAATTTTCCAGATTGCGTTTGACAGACTATATAAGGCGGCGAGCAGGCGCTCCGCAGTCAGTCGTAACTTAACCGTATAAGTGTTAACATCAAGTCAAGTAAAACAAGTGTAGACTTTTTATAGGGGCGTCAGAATGAATACTTTTCCGTCAATCCAGCAATCCGTTTAACTGACAGCAGAGTGGAATTACATGTATTTGAATGAAGATCGACACAATCAGTACTTCAACTTTGCCGTAACAAATATATGAAATTGAAGTATGTGTCAGTTAAACGCTGCTGGATTGCCGGAAAAGTATTCATTCTGACGGGCCCATTAGTCGTGAAATAAAGCGGTGTGAACTAAGAAGTAAATAAAGACTTTTATTTAACAATTCAGCGATACGAACCCGATAGAAATAATCGAGCTATCGACAAATACGTAACAATTGGTGTCAGAATTGGAATTGTTAAATAAATTCCAGGATCAAGGATAACGAAGCAAGGATAACGAAATAAGGATAATGGCAAAGCTAAACGAACTTAAAATCCAAGAGCTTAAAAGGGAGTTAGAAAAGAGAAAACTGAGCACAACCGGCAATAAAATTGAACTACAGGCAAGGTTACAAGAAGCTATGGAAGCCAATAACATTGATGTAGATGAGTTTGATTTCAACGATGATGTAGAAGAGTTCCACAAGGAAGAAACTCAGAAGGAAGAGGCTCCACAGTCAGTTGCAAATGTAGACATGAACTCGATATTGGCTGTACTGACACAAATGTCGGCAAAAATGGAAGAACAACAGGCACAGATAACGTCCAAAATGGAATTGCAACAGTCAGTACTTTCAGGTATCCGGCATTGCGGCTCAGTTGGAGGCACAAGAAGAACGCATGTCCTTACAATTCAAGGCGCAGGATGCAAAAATTATACAAGTTAAGGAAGTCCTTGAAGAAAGACAAGAAAAATTAGAGGACGATGTAAAAGCATTGAAAGCCCGTCTTCAGGATATTCAACTAAGTCGTCCAGTCGCTTCAACTGCTACACAGAAGATAAAACCTCCGTCGTTTGATGGAAGTGGTCCATTTCAAGTATTCAAGCTACAATTTGAGAAAACGGCAGTTGTAAATAATTGGAGTGCGGAGGACAAAGTCGCTGCCCTGTTCGTAGCATTGAAAGGACCTGCAGCAGAAATATTACAGACTGTTAGCGAGGGCGAAAGAAACAGCTATGACGCAATTATGGGTGGCGTTGAAAGACGTTATGGTAGCGAGCACAGGAAGCAGATATATCAAATGGAGTTGCAGAATCGCTTCCAGAAACCAAATGAGACGTTACAAGAATTTTCTTCTGAGATTGAGAGGCTAGCTCATTTGGCAAACGCAGGAGCACCTCAAGAATTCATAGAGAGGATGAAAATTCAAAGCTTCATCAATGGAATACGAGATATTGAAACGAAGCGGGCTACCTATGCAAATCCAAAAGGAACTTTTGCTGAAACGGTATCATATGCCTTGACGCAGGAAACAGCATCTCTATTGAGCAAGCCCACCTACAAGGCTCATCGTGTGGAAGTGGAAACGCCAGACTTACTAAGCAAAATATGGGAGGCGTTGAATGAAATGCAGAAAAAGAAAAGTAATGCTGTGAAATGCTTCAGATGTGGAAAAATAGGACATATAGCACGTCACTGCAGCAATAATTCCAGTAAGTTCAGCACTGCAGATGGGCGCAAGCGCAAGGCAGAGGGGTATGAACAAGCGCCCAAATCAACTCAGTCGTTAAACTAAAGCGGGCCAGCCAAAAGGGGCGTGGACTGGTCCCCACAATGGAATGCCCCATAATATCTGTCTCTCAGTTGGGAAGAAGCACGAGTAATGTTACTATTGGTGGTTTCGTGGACGGAATAGAGCGCATGTTGACTGTGGATACGGGAGCATCTCATTCCATCATTCGATCTGACTTGGTAAAGAAGGAAATAAGGCCATTGCATGGAGCAAAATTCCGTACGGCAACAGGCGAGGATACCCAAGTCCTAGGGGAAGTTACATGCGAAGTTGTAATTGGAAATGTTGTCGTATTACACACCTTCATAGTGGCGGAAATTGTTGATGAAGTCATAATTGGTGTGGACTTTTACTTATTACCTACTTGGTTAATGAGGGTACAATAATGAAAATATGACAAAAAATAGATTTGCATACCTAAACACACAACACAGACTCACACACACACACGCACGAATGCACGAACACATCACATGAACACGAAGTACCTGAACAAAACGATGGAAGTTAGTTACTATAAATACTATCCAACTTACACAAAATAACTCAGAACGAAAGAAGACACTGAAGATGGCGCATATTAGCCGAAACCGGTTTGTCTCCAAACCAAACTTGACAAGGGATGACGGAAAATCGTTCCACAATACATCAAATTAATAATACGGTATTTGCTTTAAATTTCAAAGCTTTAAGTAGAAAAGATTAAAAATTTTTCGGAGTCTTCCATTTTCTTTCATTATACACTCATTTTTTCCGATTTTTTACACAAATTGTACTGCTTTCATAAATTCCACCAAGTGGAAAAATGTAAACAAACATCTTCTTCTTCCTGTTTTCTAAGCGTAGTACGCCTAGCTACCAGCACTGCTTTACGCCAAGCGACATGTAGCCAGCATACTTTGACGAATGCATGAAGCTGACGACTCGTGTGCAGCCTTCAATTGAAATATAAGTGCGCGACATCAAAGCGTACAGCTTTCGTCTGTAGTATCTAATACGCGTCTAACGCAGTACGCTCCGTGTGCAGAGTGCCTAAGAGTACTTAATGAGTTCAAGTCACCAATCAAACTCTCCAAAGGTGCTATATTGGGAAAATGCGAAGAGGTTGACATCATCATGAATTGCGAACAATCCCAAGGAGAAGTTTCTACTGGCAATACAGATCTTTCAGATGAAATAAATGCTTGGGCAGAAGAACTGCAGGAAAATCACAAAAGGAAGGCGAAAGAATTACTTGCCAAGTACTCCAGCATTTTTGACAAGGATGGTACAAAACCAGGCAGGACAAATATTGTGAAGCATCAGATTAACACCGGTGATGCAAGGCCAATCCGTCAGGCTCTTCGCAGCGTTCCATTAGCTAAACGTCAAATGGTGAGCCAGATTATACAAGAAATGAGCGACAGTGGGGTAATTGAACCATCAGTCAGTCCATGGAGTTCTCCGGTAGTACTTGTTAAAAAGAAAGATGGCAAGATGAGATTCTGCGTTGACTACCGGAAACTGAATGATGTAACGAAAAAGGATAGTTACCCATTGCCAAGAATTGACGACACTCTGGACTCGCTAGCTGGAACGGAATGGTTTTCAACACTGGACTTGAAAAGCGGCTATTGGCAAGTTGAAGTAAAAGAGGAAGACAAGCAGAAAACAGCCTTCAGTGTTGGCGATGGTCTTTGGCAATTTACGGTGATGCCATTTGGATTATGTAATGCCCCAGCTACCTTTGAGAGACTTATGGATCAGGTACTGAAAGGATTACACTGGAAAACATGTCTTATGTACCTGGACGATATCATTGTATTGGGAAAAAGCTTTGATGAACATCTCAAAAATTTGGAGGAAGTTTTCCGAAGAATAGCTGGCGCTGGTCTCAAGTTAAGTCCTAAGAAATGTGCATTATTCAAGAAAGAAGTAAAATACTTGGGACATAAAGTGACTACAAAGGGCATCTGCACTGATAACGAAAAAATAGAAGCAGTAAAAGATTGGCCAAGACCTCGGAATCTACATGAATTGCGAAGCTTTCTTGGGCTGTGCACTTACTATCGCCGATTTGTACCAAATTTTGCCAGCGTAGCAAATAGTCTCACGGAGCTTATGAGGAAAAATAAGACTTTTGAGTGGAGGAAGGAACAAGAAATGGCTTTCCAAACGTTAAAAGATCGGCTTTGTACTGCCCCAATGCTAGCATACCCGGTTCCAGGAGCGAGGTTTATCTTGGATACTGATGCGAGTGGTTATGCTATAGGAGGTGTTTTGTCACAAGAAATCGACGGACAGGAGAAGGTTATCGCATACTATATTATTTTTTATACCATGTTTTTTTCTAATAAAATGACTATGCAAAAGCTTCTTTATTAGAAACGTCAATGAAATGTCGAACATCTTTCGAAGTTTCTAAAGTGCCCAGAGTTGCTTTCAAACAAGGGTATGTTCAGTACGTGTGAAAGGCGCGATCCGGTTTTATACAATTTTAATCGATATTTTGGGCTAAACAGAATCAGTACTTCTCCGTCATGACGGACAAGGAAGAAACTGTCTAGACTCACGGTATATATATTGAGACGGTAATGCCAGTAGGCGGAAATTAGTGATGAGCGATATATCGCAAACGGTGATTTTTTCACTGTGAATAAAAAATCACAAATCGCAATTGCGATCACTTTTTCAAAATAGCAGTTCACTACTTATAGGCAACTGCTATCGATGTAGCAAGTAAGCAGTTCACCTATGTGAATCGCAATCGCAAAAGCATTACAAATTTCTTTTTGTTTACACTTTTGAGCAGACCACATACGTACATATATAGAAATATAAGAAAAAAAAATTATTGAATTTACAATTTGTCTTTGAAAAATATTTACAAACAGCGTGTATATGGGTGAGTGTCGGGTGATTGACGCAAATATCAAAAAGTTTTGATTTTCGTCGCCGCGAGTCGCCAGCGAGCCGATAACAAGTACGTGTAGCACGACGGCTGCCGATTGCACTAACACACACAAAAAAACCTTCAAATTTGACTAACTCACTCAAAAAAACACTCAAACTGTACAATCCGATTGTAAGTTGCCAAGGGCCTATAGAGTACTCTGGTGCAGAAAAATGGGGAAATGTTTCCATTATTCCAGCACGCCCGAGAAAAATGACTTATGCAGGGGTGTAGAGGAGCTCTCACAGATCCCAAATCTGAAAACCAAACTTGCCGGAGGCTTATGGTTTCCGAGATAGGTAAAATTTTAGACGAGTCCCCCACGGCTAGAAAAAAATGGTTTTTTAGGAGGGTAGAGGTGGGCCCCAGATCACAAAACTGAAGACCCCACCTACCGGAGGCCTATAGTTCCCGAGATATTTGTTGTTAAAGTTCCCATACAAATTTCACCACACATGGAGTTTAGCGAAAATTTTGCAAAAAAAAACTTTTCTACGTTGGCGGCCTTCGGCCGCGCTTATAAAAAATAACCCTGGGCTAAGCCATCCGTCCGGACGTGTGCCCCAACCGTGGCTACCGCCACGGTGATGTCCTTCTGCATAGTATTTTCACAACTTTAAGAAGGAATATCTCGGGAACTATAATCCTCCGGCAAGTTTGGTTTTCAGTTTTGAGATCTGTGAGAGCCCCTCTACCGCCCTGCATAAGTCATTTTTCTCAGGGCGTGCTGGAATAATGGAAAGCCGACCCATAGGTATTAAATTAATACTATTAATACATATTCCATACGAATTGCTTTGTTAATTTTCGTTTTTTGACGCCTTTACATTAAACTTCTGTGACAAATGTCTGATATTGTTCTACCCTACACTTTTAGTGCATTCACCGAACACACATTTCATGTGCCACCCCTTTATAGGCCCGTCACATAGCATACGTCAATCCGTCTACGTCGACGTATGTGACTGACAGCTCACGTACTTGACGGAGAGGTCGCCACATAGGAAACGTGGGCGGATATACACAAATCAGCTGTTTGATTAACCTTTAACTACAGAGGTGGTGGCAAAAATTTAACTCTTTAGAATATTTTGTAATTTCTCTTTTAAGTTGCCCTATTGAAATTCAGTTTTCAGTAACTTCACATCTCCTGATAATCTTGACCATTTTGTTTTATGGAGGAATGTTATACAAATGAGAAAAAACTCGAAAAGCAAATTGGAAAAAAAGTTAAATTCAAGAGTAGCTAAAGGTTAACAATCAAAAGCAATCAGCTGACATAGCAACGGATTGACGTATACCAAAAGTTGACTTTTGGGCAACTTCGGTACGTTGCGGCGACGGATCCGTCGTACGTGTGACGACGTACGTTTAAATGCCGACATTTTACTGAGCTGTCAGTCACATACGTCGACGTAGACGGATTGACGTATGCTATGTGTCGGGGCTATTACGTTATGTACGTGCTGTCAGTCGGACACAAGGTACGTCATGACGGAGAAGTACTGATTCTGCTTAGCGCTTTTCCTTTAAATTACAGCCAAATAAAACTCTATATAGAATTAAAACACGTATATCAGTTTGATATCGCTCGGTACTCTCGTCACTATGGGACAACGCGAGAATAAAGGACCGCCAAACAACCGATCAAACATTTTTTTTTTAATTCACGAAATTAACAAAGTTTATGTCAATAGGGAAAATGTCGGTAAAAATACGAACTAAAAAATACGACTTTCAAATATTTGTATCAAGTGTGGAATAAAGGGTTGGCTTTCCAATAATGTCACACGCCCCGAGAAAAACGACTTTTACTGGGATGTAGGGGAGGTGGAGTAGGTTCTGAATCAGTTAAATTTAGGCGCCGGACGTACCTAGATTTCCCGGAATTTGTTAAAGTTGTTAAATTTTTACCAATATCAACCCCATTTCCTCATTTACAAAACAAATTTCACTCTTTATTTTAGTCACGTATATTACTAATATATTTAATAAATTTTACAATATTGCGTTAAAATCACTTTTATTAAAAATGTTGCCAATAGTGACTTCACAGGGTGTACTACGCAGAAGGACATCATCGTCCGGACGGATGGCGTAGCCCAGGGTTATTTTTTATAAGCGCGGCCGAAGGCCGCCAACGCAGAAAAGTGTTCTGCGCAAAAGTTTTTTCTTTATCTATCGAATTTATATGGAGTTACTAAACTATAACCATCAATTCCTCGAAAACGAGGTACGTCCGGCGCCTAAAATTTACGGATTCAGAACACCCTTCCCTTCCCCTACCACCCGGTAGAAGTCGTTTTTTTGGGGGCGTGTGACATTATTGGAAAGTTTCCCCGGAATAAATGCTAAAATTAGTATAATTATACAAGCTTCTTTGGAAGTTAAAGCTTAGTATCGACCTCTCAAGAAACGCAAAAGTTCCATATAAAATGACGTACAAGAAATGCTCAAGAAATTTTTCTTGTGAAACTTTCTTGAGCGAGTATCGACCTCTCAGGAAATTTAATACACTTTTTTACCACTATTTTTCAACATAATGCGAACACAGCAACACAGGTTTTGCCAAGAAATATATCATCGAGCATTTATTTCTTAAAGAAATTTTGACGTCTGTTGGCTTTTGTTACATGTTGATAAAAATGGTGGTGAAAATGGAAAAATTAATCGGAAAAAATATAGTGCACAATTTTTGTAATGATGCAAAGCGGAAGTTGACATCAATTTCTTACATCTACTTCCATTCCGGCCATCAATATACCACAGTTTAGCAGTAATATAAGGTCATCCTCGTCGCTTTCGATGATTTCCTAAAATAACAAACAAAAAAAAAACTATTGAAAACAAATATTTAAAGCTTGTATTTAATGTTTTTTAAGAACTTACTAATTGCTTATGTTTACAAAAAAGTTTATTTTGTTTACGTTTTTGATGCTCTTCTTCATCGACCTCTCAAGAAACAGCTCAAGAAATTTTTGGATTTATTTCTTGAGTAAAAAATAGGGGCCGGCTTTTTGGAATAATGGAAACATTTCCCAAAAATAGTAGTAGGCAAGAAATTTTGACGTTTAGTAATCCACCGTGGTATTCACGTGAAATGAAGAAGAGCATCAAAACGTAAACCAAATAAACCTGTTTGTAAACATAAGCAATTATTAAGTTCTTAAAAAATATTAAATAAAAGCTTTAAATATATGTTTTCAATAGTTTTATTTTGTTGTTATTTTAGGAAATCATCGAAAGCGACGAGGATGACCTTATATTACTGGTAAACTGTGGTATATTGATGGCCGGAATGGAATAAAATATGAGAAATCGATGCCAACTATGCCCTTGCATCATTAGAAAAATTGTTCATTCTATTTTTCGTTTCTTTTTTTGCCATTTTCACTAACGATTTCCACGATTTTTTTTCAACACGCAACAAGCGTCAAAATTTCTTTAAGAAATAAATGCTCGATGATATATTTCTTGGCAAAACCTGTGTTGCTGTGTTCGCATAACGTTGAAAAATAGTATTAAAAAAGTGTACTAAATTTCTTGAGAGGTCGATACTCGCTCAAGAAAGTTTCACAAGAAAAATTTCTTGAGCATTTCTTGTACGTCATTTTATATGAAACTTTTGCGTTTCTTGAGAGGTCGATACTAAGCTTTACCAAAGTATTGATTGGGAAACTGCTACCTCAATCAGCTGAGCACAGCTGTTTCTTATCGATTTACGAAATTACATTCTAATGCAAGGCAGATCTATACAGGTAATATAAGCTCAGCAGCTAATTCATTTTCATTTTGGCTAAATTGTCAAATCGTATTGCTTTTATTTTGTTTACTTCCGTCTTGTTTACATTTTCGTACGTGCTTTTTGACGTTTTAGACGAAAGATTTTCAACATGGCCGCCGTGCTATTACCTTTATAGATCTGCCTTGATTCTAATGGACATATTCTTTGATCACAGCTTCATGTGAATCTCTAACTAGGAATCGGGAATTTATCTTCTCTTTTAAATACAAATATATACAAAAAACAGCTGATCGGTTGTTTTTTTTACTGCTGAATGCAGCGTTGCCGTTTTGTGGGTAATTCCCCAAATTTGGGGAATTTTTTAATATTTGGGTAATTTTTGGGGAGTGCTATGATTTGGGGAATTTTGGGGAATTCGCCTTTTATTAGTTTTATATGAATAATAATACCTATAAAAAAATTAATTATTTTCATGAGCTTCTATTACATTCGCATTGTGCGAAAGTGTGCATGAGTTTTTGCAGCATTTATTTAATCTTGAATTACCGGCTGGTCGAACATGTACAAGCAAATTTCATAAGCCCATTAAAGTAAGAAGTTAGCTAGGAAAAAATAAGCAATTTTATACCATTCATGAACATGAAATGGTATTATAACATTGAGCCAAAACAGGTTTAATTATTAGGTTAAATTGCTAAGATCATTGCAATATTTTTTTATAAATATTTGCATAAACAAACCACAGAATTGGAGGTACCTATAAATTAAAGTAAATCGGACTATTTACTGTTTCATTTCTCTCTTACTTGTTTTATGTTTCCTTACAACTTTTTTTAACCACACATATACATATATATATGCACATGAATTTAAAAATACAAACCGTTATAAAGTAAAATAAATTTGAAAATACTTGTTTATTGGAAATATCTTGATAACATTACCCGACAAAAGAATATCCTCGTCATTTGATTCCTATGTATTCCTACCGATTCCAAATATGTAATCAAATGGCTCAAAAGTAGAACAGTTTTCGAGATATTTTGAAATTTCAGTTTCCGCGCTAAGAAGAAAAGGAGGATTACTAATATGTCAATATCTCCGCCATTACCGTCTTGAGTTTTATGTTATTTCATTTCATTTTGAGAGGAGGAAATACCCTTTCCAATTCCACATAAAATCAATGTTAAAGTGACGGAATTATGGCGGACAAAAGATTTGTTTTTACGCAAAAAATAAGTTAAATACAAGATGTATAAAATGTCGAGGATATCAAAATTTTTGAAATTTTGTCGGGCAGTGTAATTTGAAAATTTGTATGGGGAATTTCGGGCAATTATGGGTAATTTGAATATTTTTTTGGGTAATCTCAAGAATTTAAAACGGTAACGCTGGCTGAATGACTCCTCTAGCATCAACCAGGTAAATATCTTCATTATTTACATAACTTTTTGCTCAAAGCCGCTTAAAATACATATCGCTCATTAATTCAACAGTTTTAGAAATCAAAACAGAAATTTCATGTGTTAAGTATGAGGAAATATGCGCATTATTACAACATCGTGCTTTGTGGTTAGAAAATGTCGTTACTTCTGAAGTAAATTAGTGTTATGCATTTTTATTTAAAAATCCTTATCTCCTTTTTAATAAATCTGTGGCCACAAGCCATAACCGCCTAAGTCGACTTAAGACAAAATTGAGTTATATATACCACGTTATTATACATTAAAAACTATATTTCTGTAAAATCCCCATACCTATAACTTATATATTAATAAAAACATTTTGGCTTAACTCACAATAGAGGTATATTAAATTTGCTATAACAGCCAAACTTTATATATATACTTAATGAAATTTCTTCATAACATTTTGCTTTATATACAAAATTTAATCGTAGCTTCGTGGATGGCCATTGATTTCGCATTCATAGTTTTAATCAAATTTTATGATTTTTAAAATACACATTCGAATATAAAAATCAATTTATCTCGTAATTATATTTTACGACTTCGGCTTTTATGGCTTGTGGCCACAGAAATTTTACGGTCGTTGCCTTTGAAAATGGCGCAAGTCCACTTTTGGAGAAAATTGAGTTAACAGCAGTTTTAGTTAGACATACTTGTATTTTTAAAAATTGTCAAGATGTTATAATAACATATAGATCCCATACATGATAAAAGATAAAATCTAAAATATTTAAAGAGTAAATATGTAATAAAACTCGCACTTAATAACGGCTACCAATATCTTAAAATCAGCCCAAACGCAAACCCTTCAATATCTCGATACACTAAAAATGGACTCCTGCCCCTTTCAAAAACAACGGCTCATATAAACATCGTTCTACTGTACATCATATACATAAATGTTTATATTGTTGTCAAATTAATTAAATAAATAAAATAGCATTAAGATTGGTATTTCGCAACATTTGTATCTAGGAAAAATCCGATGTACTCATGTGCTCTATACGATCCTGCAGAACACTGATAATATTGAAACTGATATGTTCCGTAATCTGTAAGCAAATATAGAAAAAAAAAACAATAATTGATATGTATGTATGTAGTTATATTTAAGAACTAGTAGAAATATTTACCATCATTCGCAAGTCCCAATCCGTTTGAATTTGTTTAGGTTTTGAGCTTGTTTCAATAGTCTTTTTGAAGTTTTCACACCATTCATGTAACTTTTTCAATCCAGGCGACGTATACTTGAAGTACACCCGATAACCGGCTTTAATGATATCCTCATTCTGTGCATCACAAAGTGTAACGTTAATTAAAAAACTAAGGACACGTACCAAAATGTAAACGATTTTCGTATTTTCCTCCTCTTGTAAAGTTTCGCTATCAATATTGTTCAGCATCTCTAACAATTTCGAAAACTGTAAATTTCAAGACAATCGAATAAGTTACCTTTAGTACCTATGTACATTAGAGATGAGCGATATATCGCAAACGGTGATTTTTTCACTGTGAATAAAAAATCGCAAATCGCAATTGGGATCACTTTTTCAAAATAGCAGTTCACTACTTATTGGGAACTGCTATCGATGTACCAAGTAAGCAGTTCACCTATGTAAATCGCAATCGCAAAAGCATTATAAATTTCCTTTTGTTTATACTTTTGAGCAGACCACATACGTATATAGAAATAAAAGAAAAAAAAATTATTGAATTTACAATTTATCTTTGAAAAATGTTTACAAACAGCGAAATTACTGCGGAATACGTTGTTATTGCTATTATTTTGTTAACATAAAATGAAGACAGGTTATATCGCTCAGAAAACGCAAAATTAATCTCTACCGGTAACTGATGATATTATAGCAGTCCATGCAATCGCAATAGCAGTTTAAAATCGCAGTGATTTAAAAATAGCAATCACCGAAATCACAGATATCGAAAAATCGCAGTTTCTCTCATCTCTAATGTACATACATACATACATACCTGCCGAAAGCAATACATATCGCTTGGGGTCTCTGTTATTTCTGATAATATCGTCCACATAAGACAAATAGCAATAGCTCTAGCCGTTTCGCTAATTATGACCATTTGATTACATAATTCGAGTATATTGAAAACATCGGTGTCTTTCTTTTTTAAATTCAGCCATAGTCGTTTGGTAGCCAAGTGTAACTACATATAATTAGATTAAAAAATATATTATTTAATAGATAGATTATGATTGGGGAATTTTGCAGTCGTATAAAAATCTCAAGGGATTTGTCTGCAATCGTTTTCACCAATAACGTAATTTTTTTACAATGATTGATTTTTAATTTGGTCTACACCACGTATGATTGAGCTACTGCTTAGGAGATACCTCGATTGATTACTACTACAACTTCTTACGTTGTTCAAGCGTCAACAAGAGACGTAATTTTTTTTTAAATCTGGTTAGGTACCTCTACCCTTCCCCCTCTGCACTGTAAATGTTTCTCAACGTATTTGAGGCGGGTTCGCGGAATCAGAATTTCTCCAAAGTAGGTAATTTTTCGCACTCGTGTCGAGTTCAAGATTAGCTCGGGAAAAATCAATTTTTGCGAAAGTATTTTTAATCAGAGAAAGCGAGCTCGTCTCGAATTCAAGACGAATCCGTTGATTATTGAGTTTTTACATACATGCATCGGACTAAGCGTATCCGTGTAATTGAATGTTTTCTGCAGTAGCTGTATTCGCCATTCCATGTTCCATGGTGTAGTCTCTGTGAAATACAAACTGCCCACAATTACGAAAAGCGTTGTTATTTCGTCTAAATTCAATTCGGAATTTAACAAGTCATTTATATTTTTGTAAACCTAATATGAAAAAGAAAATTAAGTTATTTTTTCCAACAATGCATACATGTACACCTACCTCTTCCACTTTGATTTTATCGTCCAAGAGGAAATCGCATTTTTTCTTCAAACATGTATTAATAACATTATCTCGCAATTCTTGCCATGTATAACCAGGCTCAATTATTAATTCTACACCATCAGTTTTTTGTTGTGAACTTGTTATATCCATCATTTTTGTATATTCGTGGCGCGTATTTTTTGAATTTGGAGCAAAACTTTTGTTTTTAGCAAACTAATAAGCAATGGGAAACAAAACAGTGATAACAGCGCAAATTAAAAAAAGTCGATTGTTGAAAAAATTTGTGTTATAATCGATAGCGAAAAAATCTCTAATCGTTTAGTGTTCAATAATATACCGTCGCTCTTGCGATCATTATAAGCCGTGCACAATTGACTTCTACCTCGCTTTGCTTCAGAGTTTTGCTTTGACAGTTCTGTTCAGCATGTGCTTTTTAAAGGGATATGTTCACAATTGAGGTGAAGCGAGTAAAGCAAAGTATAAAGTTAGCCATCTTTCAACTTTTTTCCACTTTGACAAACATCTCCCCTTGTGTGTGTGTGTGTATGTTTGTATATCTACACTTATTTTAGCGATTTCGCGCAATTTCGTGAGAAGTGAGCAGAGAAAAGTAAAAAATAACATTCGAATAAGCAGAAAAAAGCAAATTCCCCAAATATATTACCAAAAATCAGGTTTATAAATTAAAGCAAAGAAGTGAAGTGGAAATTGTCAAAGTGTTAATTGTAGCAAGCATCTGGAATTTCGCTTTGCTTTAAGGTTTTTTCTATCAAAGTTGGAGCAGACAAAGCCAATTGTGCACGGGCTCTTAGGGCCTTTTGACATTACTCGGTACGACATCGGATCGAAATTTTTTGCTCGCTATTTTCAGCTTACCGAAACGATTCCGCGTTGCTGTGTTTTTCACACTTGTGGGAATACTTTCAGTGGGTAATCGGCAGAAAATAGGAAAACAAACATCGAAATTTGCAAAACAAAATTTTTAACTTCAACAAATCACTCAATAACAACAATAATGTCTTCTAGCGAAGACGAAGACATTATAACTTGCTATATTTATAGCCGAAACGAGTTTTTTACTGACTTTTTCTTCTTCTTTTATTACGCCGCAAAAATGTCTGCAGCAATTCCTCAAATTTTACTGACCGGTCTTACCGCGTTGCGGTATACCGAAATTAATCCGCTCCGATTTCATGTATGCAACACTAATGTGAAAGTGCCAATTGAAATACATGTGGTTGGTAAGGTTTCGGTATACTTTCGGTAAAAACCAAAAATGTCGATCCGATACCGCACCGAGCAATGTGAAAGCGTTCTTAGGGTGTTTTTTTTTGCATGCAAATTTTTTAATATGGACCTTATTTTTCTAAAGCGATATCCTTCGATTTCTGGAGGAGCTCGGGCTGGACGAGATAATGTGATCGACCTAGTGGTCGCAGTACAATCCTCAATCCAGTATATCTATCTAAAGCAGAGTTTGATTTTCCTAAGCACGCGTGCCGAACAGCGTTGCCACAGCCAAAATAAAAAATTTACCAAAAATTACAAAAAAAATTACCAAAAAATTACCATTTTCTTTATCTATATATATATATATATATATAAATCAAGCCTATTTCTTTTTCGCCGGCTTTCGCCCAAACGCGTGGAGGGATTTTGACCAAATTTACACACCGGCTGAATACCTTGCCCTAGATGGTTCATATGCATTTTTTTTTCAAATTCGGAAGTTGGTTCCCGAGATATAGGTCAAAAGGTCAAAACGTGGATCCGAATTTCCCCTTAATATTTTTGGTCGATATTGGTATCAAATGAAAGGTATTGAGCAGGGAATTTACATAAAACAGCACTCATTGTGATTCCTAGGTCGGGTCTCCATATATGGGTCAAAACGTGGACCTGAATGACCCTCGAACATTTCTGAGTGATATTGGTATCAAATGAAAGGTCTTGATAAGGACTTCGACATAGAACTATTTTATTTGTGATGCCTAGGCCGGGTCCCCAAATATAGGTAAATCCGTGGACCCGGATGACCCTCGAATGTTTCTGGCCGATATAATAATAATAATAATACAATGGCGCTATTATAACTCTGACGAGTTTTATTACCGAGCTTCTCTCCCAATTCTAGGAGTGCTCCTTTTTTGTTTTTCCTACTAAGTAATTGGGTGGACCTACAGTTTTATGCCAGCTCCGAACGGCGAATGCATTTTTTGTGAGAAGCTTTTTCATGGCAGAAATACACTCGGAGGGTATGCCTTCCACTGCCGAGAGGAGACCGCTATTTTTAAAAACCCAATAATTGGGTTTTAATTAATTAGAAAATTTTTGTTTCTTGTTTGTCCGGACTGGGGTTAGAACCCGAGACCTCTGGTATAGCAGGCGAGCACTCTACCCACTACACCACAGCGGCCAGTAACTAACTTACTTCAAAAGTTACACATTTTCTACTGGAAATCTACGGTTACAAAAGCACACAACCCCACCAACATACTGGTGACAAACGTCGACAAATTCACTGATACTGGATGGTAGGTTTTAAAAAGAAAAAAAAAACAAAAGAAAAATTAATCCAAGCGAAATGCAAGGTGGCGGTAGCCTAATGATTATGCCATTAGCGTACCAAACGAAAAATCTGGGGTTCGAATCTTGGCGGGCGCCCAGAAAAAAAGTAGTCTGAGGAAGAGATGTGGTGATCTCCGAAATATATTTAGGCATAACATCTCCCAAAAAAAAATTAAATGTTTAACACCAAAATTTTTCTCATATAATGGTGTATTAGCCCATGGTATGGAAAAATTACCAAACCGGAAAAAATTTTACCAAATTACCAAAATCGGTTTTAGAGAAAAAAAATTACCAATTTTGGTTAAAAATAACCAAAGTGGCAACGCTGGTGCCGAAGCTTTTTATAGCTTTCACACCGACGAGTCAAAGCACTTCGTTCACGCACAGAAATTTTGCAAATTTCTATTCAGTCAGCATTGAGCTGTTGAGCTAGCAGGTTGTGTTGCTCGAGCAGTCTCTGAATGCTTGTAAATGATTGTGTGTTGGGGGTGGTTTTTTTATTTGGATTTTTTTACGTAATATTTTTATTAGGAATCATGATTTTGCATTTCGTCTCATATTTTTTTATTTTATTTTTTTGTTTGTGGTTTTTTGTGAAGTTAATAATAAAAATACTAACCATTTGTAATTTAAAAATTTTAGTTTTCGACAATGATTGAGTTTCTTTTGGGTGTAGCCAAGAGCTTTTGTGCTTTTAACACATGCACAATGTTTGAAAGTATTAGTGTGATAATCCCCGATCTAAAGCAACCATAACCTAACTATAGAAGGTCCATGCAAGGGAGAGTTGCTCTTCTTACGCGAGTTTGTAGCTTATTTCTAACTATTGTCTTTTGTTTTGATTTTGCATTCTTGCACGTGTTTTTCGTGGAAATAGCTTGTGTGTTCGGTTGTGCGTTTGTGTGTTCGGTTGTGTGTTCGCTCGCGTTTTCATGCTTTTGACATTCTTGAAAGACGCCATCTAAGGGCCTTTTCACATTACTCGGTGCGACATCGGATCGACATTTTTTGCTCGGTATTTTTAGCTTACCGAAACGATTCCGCGTTGCCGTGTGTTTCACACTTGTGGGAATACTTTCGGTGCGTAATCGGCAGAAAATAGGAAAACAAACATCGAAATTTGCAAAACAAAATTTTTAACTTGAACAAATCACTCAATAATAACAATAATGTCTTCTAGCGAAGACGAAGACATTGGGTGAGTTTCTAAGAAAAAGCTGCTCCGCAACTGTTGAGCTGAACAGTTGCCAACAGTTGTGTAGCAGTTGAGTTAAACAGCTACGTCTTAGAAACGGTTTGATGAATTTATCAGCTGTTTGGCTTTACACAACATGTTGAGCTCAAGTAGCGAAGAAAATTTGTGATGCAAAAAATGGCGAAAAGTTGCCAACTGTTGAGCTGAGCGGAATTACTCAACAGTGCGTTTCTAAGACAAACACTCAACAGTTGCACAACAGCTCAGTCTTAGAAACTCACCCATTATAACTTGCTACATTTATAGCCAAAACGAGTTTTAACTGACTTTGTTCTTCTTCTTCTATTACGCCGCAAAAATGTCTGCAGTAATTCCTCAAATTTTACTGACCGGTCTTACCGCGTTGCGGTATACCGAAATTAATCCGCTCCGATTTCATGTATGCAACACTAATGTGAAAGTGCCAATTGAAATACATGCGGTCGGTAAGGTTTCGGTATACTTTCGGTAAAAACCAAAAATGTCGATCCGATACCGCACCGAGTAATGTGAAAGCGCTCTAACTGTAATCACCTATTTTGCTTCACATAAGAGGACCTGTATAGATTGGTCTTGAAAGCAACTTTACAACACTAAAAGAGAACGCTCATCTAAATTATAGTACAGTACCAGTGTTCCCGCTCAAAAATTTCAAAAGGTGGCCCAAAAAATTAAAAAGTGGCCCCATTTTTTTTTAGCTAAAACACATTTTTATATATTTTTGTGGTTTATTTAATGCTTAAAGAAAATGGAATTTAAAATATTCTCTACACTAACGCAGCGTTAATATGATCGTTCGTTGAGCAGACGGAATAACCCGAGAAAGGCAAGGAATTAAAAAAAACCTGTTATAGCGTTCGTTGAGCCATAGGAAAGTGCAATAACCGTAGGAATTTTACCTAAAAAGAGCGAATATGAGTGCAAAGAATGTAAATTGTGGTAAAATTACTACGTTTCTTGCACTTTCCTACGGATCAACGAACGCTATATGTGCTTGTGTGTGTCTGGGCTGCTCCGTGCGTTTTCATTATCTTAAAGAACAGCCCAAATTTCAAAGTATTCAAGGGTAGTGTTGGCAAACAAATTAAATAAAGAACCTTTCGAAACGGACAGTTGCCAATGCAAAGTAAAATAGTAACAAAGAGGTTTTTTGTTCTTATATTTAAGAAAAAACTAAAAATTATTTAATTATTATAGTTTTGAAAGTAAAAAAGGACCAAAAGTGGCCCGAATTTTTGAAAAGGTTCAAATATTGCATATTTTCAAAAAGTTGGGTTCAGGTGGCCTGGCTTTAAAAAGGTTCAAATTGCCACTTTAGTGGCCCAAACGGCAATGCTGTACAGTACGGTTACTATTTACATGTAAACGGTTTCAACTTCGCAGCTAGTTTTATAGTCCAACCACTGACCGACGGCGTCATATCTCTCAGTTACCTCACGCAATAGTTCAAAATCGACACCATTCACGCACGTAAACGCACGCATACCCAACGCAAGAATCAGTTGTTTTCCTTTGTTTACATTCTTGTTAAAGATAGTTTACGCAATAATCTAAACCCACCTTAATGTTAGTTATGCGACATATATGTTAAATCGATACATCTCTATATTATCGACATCTCTAACTTGTAAGATTTAGAGCCTATACACACTTGCGACTCAATCGATTTGGTCGAATTGGACTGTTGTATTCACACTACTCCAACTATTTAGTCGAATCGGTGGCAGCTATTCACTGTGTAACCTAAATCAAACGCAAGTCGTCAATTTAACGCATGCACGCAAATTTTTCATATGCGTTGAACCGAAATTGACTTGCGTGCGTGTTCAGATAAAGAAATAGAAAAATACAGAAAATCAGAGAAAATCTTGTTATTTTGTGGAATATGTACCTAACAGACACGATATCAAAAGCAAGTGTCAATTTTTTTGCAAACAATCACCCACAATGCCTAATTTGAACTGTCACGCAAAACAAAAATTGGGCGTCGAATTTGCTTTTTACGCACGCCGTTCAATTTCGGTTACTCCCATACAAGTTGTATGGGCATGAGAAATTTTTGACAGTAAATTGACGGCGTGCGTTTGATTTAGGTTACACAGTCACACTTGAGACTAAATAGTCGTGCGATTGACAATGACATAGTGTTGCCAATGTTCACATTTTACTCAGCAAATTTTACATTAGTGGTCTTCATATAAAGTGATGAAGTTTTAAATTGTTAAAGTTTATCTGCATTCTTACATGAAAGCACCTTCTTGTCAGCTGTCAACTTGATTAATAAATAAAAAACAATAAAATAAACAAAAAGTGCATACATTGTTTGGCTTTGTTTCTTATTAAACTAGCAACTAGCTGTCAAGTAAATGAAAAGAGAAAAACGGAAGGAATTACGCTCATAAAGGCGAAACGAACAGAAGTACAAGAAACGGAAAAATAGTAAAAATCAGCCATTAATAATTTTCATGAAATTTCATTTTCATTATTTCTATTTTAAAAATGCGATTAATGACATTTGAAGAGAACAACAATATCAAGAAACATATGAAAACGGAAGTAAGTATCCTTAGTTAGATAATTCTTGTCTATAACTACACCATTTCCAGATGGATTTTAGAAAGCGTCAACTGGATTTTAGAAAGGGGAAATTGGATTTTAGAAATGTCGATTTGATTTTAGAAAAGGGAAATTGGACTTTAGAAACTGTAAATTGGACTTTCGAAAATTTATATAATTATTAATTTATACTTTCATACGCAATAAAGAATTTCTATTCGAAAAATTCTGTGTAAAATTTATTTTAAACGCACATTCTGAAATCCAATTCACGCTTTCAAAAATCCAATTTTGTTTTCTAAAATCATTTTAACGCTTTCTAAAATCCAATTGACATTTCTAAAATCCAATTTCCCCTTTCTAAAATCCAATTGACATTTCTAAAATCCAATTTCCCCTTTCTAAAATCCAGCTAACGCTTTCTAAAATTCATCTGGAAATGGTGTAGTTAGTAAGAAACGAACCTTTTGTTTTTAAACATTTTGAAAATATTAATTGAAATATTCAATCTCTACAATTTACCAAAAGTGAAATAAAAGTAGTGCTGTCAGCATGGCAACTCTTTCCACTACGAATATCACTGTTGTTGTTGTAGTCGTTCGACTAAATTGTCTCAAGTGTGAATACGTAGAAGGGCGCCTTGCTGATCAAGCAGTTGTACAACTGTTTCAGTTGGAATGAAATTGGGCTGCAAATCCAACTGTTTCAGTTGTACAACTAATTGAATGTAGTGTAAATGCTTCCATACATTCCCATGCAAATCAACATTCGACTAAATCGATTGAGTCGCAAGTGTGTATAGGCTCTTACACTACAACTCCATAAGACAGGTTGTGTCAGCAGACACGGGCTACGTGTGTGCGTCGTTGACCGGTTGGACTATTATACAGGATGACTCCTTAAGTTACAGCCAGACGACGCAAGAAAGTACTTTCAGAAAGTGAGAGAGTCATTTTTTTCCCAGGTACTCTCGTACCAGGCTCGTATGTTGCCCTAATGTATGTACGTTTCGTGGTCCTCCTTATTTTTTGTTTGGCATTTTATCAGTAAACAACAAAAGCTATATTATCTCCTTGAGTCAAAGGTCAAGAGTGAGCATACACGTTCATACATACTTATGTAAATACATACATACATACATACATATGTTTATTAAAATTGATTATTTTTATTTTTCAGTTAACAGTAATCTAACGACGACTGAAGACGCGACTTGACTGTCTATCCTCTCTTATGAAACTGCATAGTTTTGTTTAGTGGACTTTTAGGCGAAAATGCAAATGAATAACATCAATACTCGTGTTCTTCAATTATTCAACGCCGTCAATAATAAAGCGATCATACAGCGGCGCACGTATGGAAAAGCGGTTTTTTGTGCGAGATCATCACGTTTTTTGCACGGGCGTAAATTAATAAGTGAAAAGGCGAAATCAAGCTTAGACATTTTCTTAGAAAATTATTCAAAGGTAAGTATTTCCTTAATAAACTGGAAACGTAAAGTATTCTCGAACTCTACGTCATCAAATATAATTCAATGGATTTGCAATCATATGTATGGATGTATGTACATATGCATGTATCAGCGCTGTTTATTGTTGTTTTTGTTAATTTATTTATTTTTCAACATGTGCTACGGAAGCTTAATTGTAATCGCTTGCGTCTTTATTAAATAAATAAGTTTCTAAGTTAAATACACAAAAGTTAAAAAAGAAACTTGCGGTAAATTTATATTTATGTATATACAAATGTACATATGTATGTATGCACTTATACATATTCTGTTTATATGCAATTATATATACATATGTAGATATTAGTGATGAGCGACATATCGCAAACGGTGATTTTTTCACTGTGAATAAAAAATCGCAAATCGCAACTGCGATCACTTTTTCAAAATCGCAGTTCACTACTTATTGGAATTGCTATCGATGTAGCAAGTAAGCAGTTCACCTATTTGAATCGCAAAAGCAATATAAATTTCCTTTTGTTTACACTTCTGAGTAGAGCTGCAAAACCATCGATAGTCGGACCACTCGATAGTTTCGATAGTCGGAAAAAAACTATCGATACTATCGATAGTTTTTTATGAATATTTCACTAAAATAAAAAAAGGGGTGGTTTTGTTTACAATTTTCTTTCCAAAAAGTCTTTAATTTTTTACGCAAAACAATAATGAAATAAAAGATCAAATAAGAATTAGACACTTCACTTACATTGAAAGAAAAATTAATAAAAAGTTGGTTAATAGTACTAATTTCACACTTGAAATGGAATCAACGTGAATTTTGTTTAATATTACCATTACCATTGTTGTTATATTAGACAGTGTTTTTGGTTATATTAACCATGATTTGTTGATATAAAAAAATGTTCGTTCAAATCTTCAACCAATTTCTTGTTACTATTAAGCAATTTCTTGGTTATATTTTTATGCCAGTAGCAGCACTGCTATGTATGATCTATAAGAGAGTGTTAATATGTTAACTGAATAACAGATAAAACTAGTAAACCCGGCCACGCGATGCTGTGGCTTTCAATTACACTGTGCGACAATTTGAGGGTGGAAGACCACTTATTGCCACATTTGAAAATTTTTTGATATACCTTCATAGCTACTGGTTATTTTTATTTTCTGTGGACCTAGATTTTTTATACATAGATTTTGACCAAGGAGCCCCATAGTGAAGTTTTGTGCCGAATATTTTTCTAGACTATGGTAACCTTAAAGCATATATATAATACTTCTATATTGCTAGTATTCACTTGTTTTGTTCGTCAAACATCACAGTAACGATATACTGTTAGAAAGGGAAGCAAGATTCCATGGGCGCCGTTAAACTTTTGTTTCCAAAAACAAGGGGAACCACAGAAAAATGTTGATACTATGAAATAGGTATTTTATTTAACAAAGATAAGTCCGAATTTTATTAATTTGTACATATGTATGTACATATATATGTGTGTACATACCCAAGAAACATTTTAGTTGGAAATTGATTTGAGGTCGAATGGATATTCAACTCGTTTCCCAATTTCAAATTAGATTCAAATGAAAAAATATTACTTACTAATAATTTTACTTGTGCATATTGGGTATACGTACATGAATAAAATGAAATAAAAATGAAATTCCAAAGAGCGTTCATTGGACGTTCACGAGCATGTAGGTATGCATGTTATTTGGTTGTGAAATACGTTGAAATAATAAATACATTATTTTGTTTTCGAAAGATTGGCATTTCATTGTTTAATCTACTGCTTTGTGTTTTTATAACGATCATGAAAATTTTAAATGAAGGGAATAACGACCCCTTTTAAACCCCCTTCTGTTTTTTTTTTTGTAATGCTACTACAATTTTACAAATGTGTATGTGACATATATTCACATACACGACTTTTGCTTGTGTTGACGCATGCGCACAAATTACATATGCAGTCAGAACCGAGTTCATGAATAGCGTAACTGAAACACATTGATTAGATAGATTGTTAGCAATATAGAAGTATTACATATATGCCTTAAAGCGACCTACAAAAGGCCCCTTTGTCGCGCTCCTCCTTTTCTTTCTAGTTCTTTCTCTTCCCCTTTCCCCTTTATTTGCGCTTTATTTTCCCTTTATCCATTTTATTTTTCATATTTCCTCTTTCGCTTCCTGTCCTTCGCCATATCCCACCCTTTCATTTTCCTCTTCCCTTTCCTTTTATTACCCATCTTCATTGCCAAAAATTTTAAAATCAAACAAACTATACAGTAAAATTAAATTTTCAAACATCTGGCAGCCCTTTTCAAAAAAATTAAACCTTCCTGCACATCTACAGGTCAAGCCCTTTTATCTGACACCACATTTTCGAAAATCGGTATAACGGTGGAAAAGTTATGGTGCTTACAAAAAATCGCTTAGCGTAATATATATAAAGATATATAAAGATTCCAAATACTCACTCTCTCGCTGTCTGCAATTCGGGTCCAGCCATTCAACTTCGTCAAGCACAAACGGTATTGAAGGCGATGGTAACAACAGAGCCGAAGCCATAAAGCTTCGTAAATATTTTTACTTTTTTTTTTAGATACGAATTAGCCAATATTTTCGTTAATATAACAAATATACACGTTGGGGAAACCAACTTTCTGTTTGATATTGATTGTTACCAAAATATTGGTTAATGGTACAATGAAAATGTACATATTACATTTTTTCCTTTTGACATGAAACATTAACCAAGAAGTTGGTTGAAAAAACCATTGTACTTTTTTCTCTGTGTATGTATATAGCATTTTCTGGTTAAATTAAACCTTAAAAAGAGGGATGGTTTTGTTTACATTTTCCTTTTCAACGTCTTTAATTTTTTTTTAACGCATAACATTAATTAATTAACAAAAGAACAACAAATAGGAATTAAATACTTCATTTATATATATAGCATTTTTTGGTTAAATTAAACCTTTTTATACTCAGCTGTACTAGTACACAGAGTATTATAGTTTTAATCACATAACGGTGGATTGTAACAGAATGAAATAATCGAGATAGATATAGACTTATATATATCAAAATGATCAGGGTGAAAAGAGAAATCGATTGAGCCATGTTCGTCCGTCCGTCCGTCTGTAAACACTCTAACTCGTGCCCACGTGTTGAGCTCAGGCCCCTATGAAGAAATTTGATGAAGGTTTGGAAAATGGGCGGTGCCACGCCCACTTATTAAGGGTCAAACATGGAAAGTTTTATATGTCATAACTCAGAAACCATTGAAGATATATCGATGAAATTTGGTATGCGTGATTTTCTTACTTAGGCAAACATTTGGATGGAAAATTGTTAAAATCGGTTGACGGCCACCCCCACTTTTATATATGGGTATTATAAAGTCTCTGTCAAATATAAAGATATATCACTGAAATTTTGTCGAATGAGTTCAACTATGGACATAAAACAGAAAGCACAAAAATTTTGAAAAATGGGCAAACATTGAAAGTTTTATGAGTCATAACTCAGAAACCGTTGAAGATATATCGATAAAATTTGGTATGCGTGATAAACTTACTTAGGCAAATGTTTGGACTAAAAATTGCCAAAATCGGTTGACGACCACGACCACTTTTATATATCGCACACTAAATCAAAAAGCGTCACAACTCAAAATTTTTGAAAACGGGTTTCTTCCATAAATTGGTACACAGAATATATCTCTAGCGGCTGCCAAAAAATCTTTTCCATCAGAGTCTTTTTTAACTGAGAAATAACTATTATACGTAGCCTTTTCCCATTTCATTGCCTATAAAAATTAAAAAGTTTTTTGCCTCCTGAAAATTTTTGAATTTTGAGTTGTAACGCTTTTGTGATTTAGTGTGCGATATGGGTATTATAAAGTGGCCTAATAAAAACATTTTAAGCGATATCTCTGTCAAATATAAAGATAATTCATTGAAATTTTGTGGCATGAGTTCCAAAATAGACCGGAAACAAACAAATTTTGGAAAATGGGCGTGGCACCGCCTCTTTTTAGACAAAGGAATATACGAGATTTCTTAGCCTATAACTCGACAAATAATTGAGATATTATGACGAAACTTGGTTTATACACTTTTATAACTTGTGTTAATAGACACGCAAAAATTTATTGAAATCGGTTTATGACCACGCCTACTTTTTAACAAAGATATTTCTGGAACACCCTTTGGGAATTCGTAACGTTACATCTTTGTAACTAGAAGTCATAAAGGAATGAAATGTTGCACAAAGAATAATATTTATATGCTTAGTTGGATGACAGATAAAAATGTTGAAAATGGGCGCGGCTACGCCCACTTTATGCAGCACTCGCTTTATATAAAATACACCGTGTTTCCATCAAACGCAAACAAAGTTTAACAAACAATGAACGCATACAGCTGAGTATCTAATGTTCGATTCCACTCGAACTTAGGCTTCCTTACTTATTCAATTTAAAATTTGCACTTGATTTGAAAAAGGTTTCATTTGACTTGAAAACGCTATAGTAATAAAACTAAAAGTAGTACATTTGATGTTTAGCATCTTTGGCGCTGACTAGTACATAAGGCACATTGTTTATACATTTCATTAATGTAAAATACCGATAATCAAAAGGCACACTGTTTAAACATTTCATTAATGTAGAATACACTATGCTTTAAATAAATGAAAAAACAAAAAAATACGAAGAATTTCAGTTATGGGGGAGGATAGGTATGGGCCTGCTGAGCACAGAACAATTTTTTTTTTTTAATTTTTTGTATGGTTACGTTTTTGAGATAACGGTAATATTGTGTTTTTTGTTATCACTTTATTCAAAAATTATGTTCGCTGGAGTTACGCTTCTAACAATATACAACTTGTAGTAATTGAACCACACCTCGCTAAATGACATCTGGTCAATGTCAAAATTTTTAATTTTTTTGCGATTTTTGAAAAAGTTTAAGTTTTTTATAAACACTTGTAAAAATCAGGAAAAGTTTTATTTTTTAAAAATTCGCCCGTTTAATTGTTAACGCAATATCAAAGATATCTGATAAAAACATTATTTTTGCGATTTCTTTCATGTGAAACAAAAAGGATATTTTATGGACGAAAAACTCGGTTAGATGACTCATCCGTGTATAGACAAAAGATAAAATTTGTTTGTGACTTCACCCTCTCATAGGGTTAGCGTTAATCAGAGGTTAAGTAAACGGCCCTTAAGCTAAAGATATAGATACTTATGTATTGTGGAACGATTTTTCGTCATCCCTTGTGAAAAAATCGTTCCACAATACATCATATTCCTACCCCGTCGGAAAACCAAGCAAAAAAAAAAGGAATAATGAAAATTACATAACTATTGCTTGTCATTTTATATCAGAAGATTTCAAATTGCGAGTAGCTGTACTGTAGACATAAAAGCTGCTGTCAGATACAAATCATTCCGCAGCTAATATATTGGAAACCTTGCACCATGTTCCATGCGAGTTACCGTGTTTTGCACCTTCATTGAATCTAGCTGTGCGAGCAAATTGTTTCTTATTTTAAAGGCAGTACTATTGAATATGAGAAGTTTAAGGCCGCACAAGAAGTCTATAGTGTTTTGCAAAAAAAAAAGTTGTAAAACGACGCCCTATACACGGATGAGTCATATAACCGAGTTTTTAGTCCATAAAATATCCTTTTTGTTTCACATGAAAGAAATCGCTAAAAATAATGTTTTTATCAGATATCTTTGATATTACGTTAACAATTAAACGGGCTAATTTTTAAAAAATAAATTTTTTCTGATTTTTACAAGTTTTTATAAAAAACTTAATTTGAAAATCAAAACTTTCAAAAATCGGAAAAAATTAAAAATTTTGACATTGACCAGATGTCATTTAGCGAGGTGTGGTTCAATTACTACAAGTTGTATATCGTTAGAAGCGTGGATTTTAGTCGCCTCTTACGACAGACATTCCTTACCACGGGTATATTCTAAGCCTTCTAAGCCCCCTAAACCGCTGGGGTATTAATTTGACCGATTTGATATCGAAATCCAACTCCTCCCTAACATTCAGTATTCTTCTCTTGGGACAAAACTACAAGAATAACCATCGATAGTGGAAAAAAACTATCGATAGTGACACGAAAAAAAAACTATCGATACTATCGATAGTGCCATCGATAGTTTTGTAGCTCTACTTCTGAGCAGACCACATACGTACATACATACATATATAGAAATATAAGAAAAAAAAAATTATTGAATTTAAAATTGTCTTTGAAAAATGTTGACAACAGCGAAATTACTGCGGAATACGTTATTGTTGCTATCATTTTTGCCACATAAAATGTTGACAGGTTATGTCGCTCAGAAAACGCAAAATGAATCTCTACGGGCCTGGTTATGGTTACAATCTTGCTGGTCGAGCACCGTGAAATTGTTGTTGTGCACTCCGACGGTGAGAGAATTTTCGGACTCTCACATCCAGCAAATCTGCTGTGTGAAACAGGCAGCCAGCAGTCGAGGTTTCGGGGGTAATAATGTGTTATGTTGTGTATGTGTTCAGTAATAATCATGTGTTATGTTGTGTATGTGCGCTCCAATCATCAATGCAAGCATAACCACCTCTCACCAATCACGAAATGTTTCCGATTTTGATTGGCAATGTTGATTGGTACCATAACCACAGCATACCGGTAACTGAGGATTTTATAACAGTCCATGCAATCGCAATAGCAGTTTAAAATCGTAGTGATTTTAAAATAGCAATCACTGAAATCACAGATATCGAAAAATCGCAGTTTCGCTCATCTCTAGTAGATATATGTAAATATCTGTAGATGAGCATTTTGGCTACCCTATAGGAAATTAAGTGCAATTTACATGTCGTACCATAGGAAAACTAGCATACGTTTTTTATGGCTGACGAAAAGTAACAAGTTCGACTTTTGGCTGACGAAAACTATCAATTTCGCTTAAACAACAACAATTTTAATGCAAAAACCAGGGTTTGAAAAACTGCCAGCAAAACAGCGCTGTTAATTTTTTAATTTTGAAATGAAAATGAAATTCAAAGTAAATGAAAAAAAAAGTGATTTCGATACCTGGGTATCTAGAGCTCTATTATATACTATATAATTACTGATACTTTTCGTCATCCAAAAGTCGAACTTGTTACTTTTCGTCAGCCAGAAGTCGATTTTGTCATAGCTTTTTCGTAACGGTAAAAACATTACCCAAACATTAGGCCAAGTGGCAGCTCTAGGTCGGGTATAAATTCGGATCGTTTCGTTACTTATGTAAATCCGACTGCTGTGGAACTGTGAAAATTCACATAATAATATGCCGGAACGGATATAACTAACAGTATTAAGGCCGAGCTACTCTTCATTTTAGTTTTTTTCCTACTAGGTAATTGGGTGGACTGCTGCCTTATGCCGACTCCAAACGGCAAATGCATTTTCATGGCAGAAATACACTCGGTGGGTATGTCGCCCACTGTCGGCGGGTGACCGCTATTTTTAAAAACCCAATACATAATTTGGTTTTAATAAATTAAAATTAAATACTTTTTGGTTGCTTGTTTTTCCTACAGGGTAGGAATATGATGTATTGTGGAAAAAAGACACTGAAGATGGCGCATATTAGCCGAAACCGGTTTGTCTCCAAACCAAACTTGACAAGGGATGACGGAAGATCGTTCCACAATACATCAAATTAAAATTAATTTAATCAAATTTTTTGTGTTTGTCCGGGCTGGGGTTTGAACCCGAGACTTCTAGTATAACAGGTGAGCACTCAGCTCACTACACCACAGCGGTGATGCACATATGGGTATAAATATTTTGTTGTTTTTACTTTTTAATGTGATTATCAATAACCTACGACCTAATTACTTATTGTTGCTTGATGTTTTGTACGATTTCCTACCATCTTATCAGCATAATATTCGTACATATGTATAGTACATACATACATATGTATATAGTATCTATTTATGCAGGCCCTCAGCTTTATTAATCTTGATCATCTCATTATTTACAACTCAATCGACGATGATTGCCAAAGTAGGTAGTGTTTCGAATAGATCCGCTGCTGTGTATATAACATAACATACATATGTACATACATTACTAACTTTTTTTCTTTTTAACTTAAACTAATTTTTCGCTTATAGAATATGTCTGGAAATACAAAATTATTAAGCGATGGAATTCGCGAAAGTGATCCCGAACTTTACGCCCTCATCAAGGCTGAGAAGAAGCGACAAAGCGTCGGCTTAGAAATGATTGCCAGCGAGAATTTCACCTCCGTTTCCGTGCTGGAATCTTTGAGTTCATGTTTGCACAACAAATATTCCGAAGGTATGCCCGGCAAGCGTTACTATGGCGGCAACGAGTTCATCGATGAAATTGAACGTTTAGCACAGAAGCGTGCACTCGAAGCCTTTCGCTTGAACGCTGACGAATGGGGTGTTAACGTTCAGCCCTACTCCGGCTCGCCGGCCAACTTTGCCGTTTACACTGCTCTTTGTCAGCCACACGATCGCATTATGGGCTTGGATTTGCCCGATGGTGGCCATTTGACACATGGTTTTATGACAGCGAACAAACGTATTTCCGCTACATCCATTTACTTTGAAAGTATGCCATATAAGGTGAACGCCCAAACCGGATTGATCGATTATGAGAAGTTGGAGGAGACGGCCGAACTCTTTCGGCCACGCATAATTATAGCTGGTGTATCGTGTTATTCGCGTTGCTTGGATTATGAACGTTTTCGTAAAATCTGTGATCAAAATGATGCGTATTTATTTGCTGATATGGCGCATATTGCTGGTCTGGTTGCTGCTGGCCTAATTCCATCGCCCTTCGATTACGCCGATGTAGTGAGCACCACTACACACAAAACATTGCGCGGTCCGCGCGCTGGAGTGATATTCTACCGCAAGGGTGTGCGTAAGGTTTTGGCGAATGGCGAAAAAGTAATGTATGATTTAGAAGAGCGTATCAATGGTGCTGTTTTTCCAGGTTTACAAGGTGAGTACGAACATTTTAATGCCTAAATATTAAATAAATATACAGGGATCTACATATGTACATACGCCTTTTTTTCTTCTTCCCACAGGTGGTCCACACAATAATGCCATTGCTGGAATTGCCACAGCCATGAAACAGGCCCAAACAAAGGAATTTATTGCTTATCAAAAACAAGTCATTGCCAATGCGCGTCGCCTTTGCGATGGTCTGATAAAACGTGGCTACAGTATTGCTACCGGCGGCACCGATGTCCATTTGGTATTACTCGATTTACGCAAAGTCGGTTTAACCGGCGCAAAAGCTGAGTATATATTGGAAGAAGTGAATATTGCTTGCAATAAAAACACGGTGCCAGGTGATAAATCGGCATTAAATCCGTCGGGCATACGTCTCGGTACGCCTGCGTTAACGACACGCGGCCTGCTGGAATCAGATATTGATGACGTTGTGGATTTCATTGATCGTGCGCTGAAATTAGGCGTTGAAGTAACTAAATTGTCCGGCCCGAAATTAGTGGATTTCAAACAAGTTGTAAAATCGAATAAAGATGTGGGGGAAAAAATGCAGGAACTGCGCAGAGGCGTTCAGGAGTTTAGCAGTAAATTTCCTTTACCGGGTTTAGCTGATCTTTAATTTGTCCTTCAGCATTGAAACAAATTTACTGCAGGGAATATTGGAATGAATGCATACATACATACATATGTAAATATGGGTGTAACCCTGCAGTAAATGTATTTCACTGCTGAATGATCGTTGATGATTCTTTGTCGAATATTCATCAGACGGTCATCACTGAGCACAATTCCAATCATGATACAAACAAACAAGGTAGTTCCATTTCACTTTGACATTGTCATTTTTGATTATAATATGGATTATTGACGTCTTATTTTAAGTCAAAAATTTAGGATAGCGTTGCCCAATCAAAATTTTTTGGCTGAGGGTATATTTGAATAAAATATTGTGCATTTTAAATGAAATGGTGTTTTTCACATATGCTAATCAACAAAACAAATAAAAGACAACAATCAGCCCATGTAATGAGTATATTTTAACATTTTAAAAAACTAAAAAAAAAGCTTTCCAAAGAAAATAAAAATAAGTTATTCATAAAAAATAGATTTATGCAGTTATTAAAGTCGAAAAATATTATCAAAACGTCCATTATACAATATTTGAAAACTGTTCGATTTTTTATGAATAAGGTAAGAGTTCTTGATTTATATCGTCGCTATAGAAGAAAAAGTCGCAAAGTGTTTTGTTGAGGAAGAAAGACGCAAACTTTTTTTTCAAAGAAAGACGCATTAAAAATATTTTTCGAAAGAAAGACTTTATTTTTGTTGATAACGAAGAAAGACGCTTTATTTTTTTTTTACTATAAAGAAAGAAGCATTTAAATATTTTTTAGGAAAGAAAGACGTATTCGATTTTTTATTTTTCTTCGTCAATATTAATGGTAATGCGTCTTTCTTCGCAGTTAATTATGCTAATGCGTCTTTCTTCGTCGAAATATTTTATAATGCGTTTCTGTTCGTCGAAATATTTTTAATGCGTCTATCTTCGTCGACATGTTTTGTAAAGCGTCTTTCTTCCCCGACATATTTTTAATGCGCCTTTTTTCGTCGACAAATTACTGGCATGCGTCTTTCTTCTTCCGGATCGACGATATATATATATACATATTTGGTTTCAATGTTTTATACAAGAATATTTCCACATTTAAAAAATATATTTATTAAGAAAATTGTTTAGCAGTTATATAAGAATGTAAATTTAATTTAAATTTTTATGCTGCAGTTTTCTTTAGTTTTTACTTACGTTACTAATTTTATTTTCCTTTATTTTATTATTTACCTAATTCTGAAATAGATTCTTCGCAAAAAAAAATCTTTTTACTATCTTTTCATCTAAATTAAATATTTTATTTACTAATAAATTTTGCATATAACTAGAGCCCTAGATACCCGAGTATCGAGCAATTCGATCTGATCGTTTTTGTTTGAAGCCCGTTTGTTGTTCAAATGCCCGTACAAACATACGGGTAATAAACAAACAAACAACTGTTCGAGCATTTGAACAATTGTTCGGGCTACTCGAAAATGTTCAAAAAAAAAATCGAGAGCTCTACATATAACCATGCCATCGACCGCACTTGTTTTTTCGGTTACAAGTACACAAGTCGTGCCAATATTCATAATTCCTAAACCACTGAAATTTTTCAATGAAATTCACAGGAGGTGTAGTGGGATTGTAGTATGTACTATATTCCACAAACTTGCCGCAACTTATTTTAAGAATAAATCTTATTTTTATATAATTATTTCTGATCTGATATTATGAAGAATTTAATACGTAAATGTACGTATTTATATATATGTATATATCAATATTCAAATTAAAAAAATTCGTTTTGTTGCAATTGATACCATGGTTACCATGGAAATAAAAAATAACATAAATGGAGGATTTTTAGTACTGAGTATGGCAGCACGAAATGTCATAATCCATATAATTGTCAGGTGGTTAATATGGCGACAAAAATTTGACGTTTACACTACCTTCTTTCTTGTATCATGGTTACATATATTATATTATGTTAAAATTCATAGTATGTACTATGTATCTATGTACCTAAATACATATTTGCATACTTTCAAATAGAAACGAAAAAAAAACAAAAAAGTGTGTTTTATTTTTGTTTACAGCGGATATTTCATCAATCATTCATTAAAGAATCAGCAAGCCCCCTTACATTAGAAATCATTAAGTAATCATCACACATTCAGCAGTGAATATTCCTTTTTTCGAAATCTCTTTTTCAATTTCGAATGAGAGCTCTCCCATTTTTTTTTTGTTTACTGCACACCGTTCATCAGTAGTTCATGTAGAAGTCAGCGCTGAACAGTCATGCAGTGCTCCTCAATAAAATCATTGATGAACTCAAACCATTTATATGAAAAATTCAGCAGTCTTTATAAGAAACTTGTCATCGATGCCTCCGCACTAGGCAGACAATTTCATCAGTGATTCATTAAGATTTCACTTCGGACATTTACTGCGGGGAATAAGTCTACAGATTTTTTTTGTAATTCGAATATGTAACAATAAAAATTAATTTTTCGTAGAAGATTGCGCCTTTTTTCATGAACCCATTTTACTATAAAAAAAAAAATACTGTGGCTGCTAGGATTTGATAAAAATTTGCAATTGAGACTGTTATTTACCTCATTTTGATTAAGCTTTGCATTGTACTCAGCATTGCACTCAGCCTGCAACTACCACTCAAACCTGAGTGGTAGTTAAATATCTGATTTTAACTACCACTCAATTTGAGTGGTAGTTAAATTCATGATTTAACTCGATTTTCAACTACCACTCAACTTTAGTGTTGGTAGCAAAAGTGCACAGAAGTCAGTCAAACCCCAAAAAATCTTATGGAAAAACTTACATACATACATATGTATATGTATGCGTATAACTTATACATATGTATGTACATTAAGCATACAAAATTCAAGGGAAGGACATGTGCATTACAATAGTAGTTGTAGATATTCAAGTTCATCTACTAGTTCGTTCCAGTTCAGTGTTTAAAAAACTGCAGTCGGAATTAGCAAAAGTCGTGAAATGTTTGATTTTATTTGATTTTGATATTCGTCGCTTTTTAAAATGACGATTTTGCCTGATTTTGATTTTGCGCTGATTTCATATTGCTCAAAATCAAAAGCGGCCTGATTTCAAAATGAACAATTTTGCCTGATTTTGATTTTGCGCTGATTTCATATTGCTCAAAATCAAAAGCGGCCTGAATTCAAAATGAACAATTTTGTCTGATTTTCATTTTGTGCTGATTTCATATTGCTCAAAATCAAAAGCGGCCTGATTTCAAAATGAACGATTTTGCCTGATTTTCATTTTGCGCTGATTTCATATTGCTCAAAATGAAAAGCAGCCAAATATCAAAATTAGCGATTTTGCCTGATTTTCATTTTGTTCTAATTTTGATTTTGTGCTAATTTCATATTGCTAAAATCAAAATCAGCCAAATATCAAAATCAATGCTTTCACAGTTTTGCTATTTACGCTTACATGAACACATGTGTGTATGTACGTAATTTCTTACCCTCTGTATTACGTTTGTATACATACATATGTATGTATGCGCATGTAAGCGTAAATAGCAAAACTGTGAAAGCATTGATTTTGATATTTGGCTGCTTTTGATTTTAGCTATATGAAATTAGCACAAAATCAAAATTAGCAGAAAATGAAAATCAGGCAAAATCGCTGATTTTGATATTTGGCTGATTTTCATTTTGAGCAATATGAAATCAACGCAAAATCAAAATCAGGCAAAATCGTTCATTTTGAAATCAGGCCGCTTTTGATTTTGAGCAATATGAAATCAGCACAAAATCAAAATCAGGCAAAATTGTTCATTTTGAAATCAGGCCGCTTTTGATTTTGAGCAATATGAAATCAGCGCAAAATGAAAATCAGGCAAATTCGTTAATTTTGATATTTGGCTGCTTTTGATTTTGAGCAATATGAAATCAGCGCAAAATCAAAATCAGGTAAAATCGTTCATTTTCATATTTTTTCATATTGATTAACTGCGACTTCTGATTTTTTAAAAGCGGAATCAAAATCAAAATCAACAGAAATGAAACTTATGCCAGTTTTTTAAACACTGTTCTAGTTAAAGTTCTAGTTCACTTTCTAGTTCACCCCTATTTCAATTTCTAGTTCAACTCTAGTTCACTTATGCCAATTTCAAAACTAACGACTCACATATACTCACATACATATGTATGTACATACATTTCACCACAAGCTGATGTGTTGATTAACTTCTCAATGATTCCACTGCCTAAATAGGTTTCGCGCACCAAATTTGAGTGGTACTTAAATTAAAGATTTAACTACCACTCAAATTGAGTGGTAGTTAAAATTAGGATTTAATTACCACTCAATTTGAGTGGTAGTTGAAAATGAGTGGTAGTTGAAAATGAGTGGTAGTTGAAAAATGCCCATCCTTGATATGTGCAGCTTTAATGCTTAATAAAAATTAAATTTTTAAATTTAACAGCTCTGTTTAAGAAGTGATATACATACATATGTACATATTTTATAAACATAATTAAACTTCATGTAAAACGAAATGAACGTTCATACTTAATTTAAAACATCGGTATGTACATATGTATACATATATACTATGTAATATATATATAATATATATATACTCATTACATATACATACATATCTGGCTTCTACTTGAATAATTGACGATTAACATTAATACTCTCCGACACAAAGAATGATTCTTGTTCATACTCCACCCTCTGTTTTTCAACATCCATTAAGTAAATTCCATTTTGATGCACTCCTTTGTTACACGCATATCCCGATGAAAGCGTGAATTGTGCGTGGATAAGGACCATTTCGTTTTGAAACTCTTGCTGCAGACGGTACACTCGTACTCCTTTCCCGATATTTGCGAATGTCGCGATGTTATATGGCGGCGTAATGCGTTCATCGATTGTAATTTTCTTTTACAAAATTTACAAGTTAAGTTTTGAATTTCGCCGGGGCCTGAAATAGACATGAAAATTAAAACAAATAAAAAAGTTTGATAAATGAATAACTGGATTTGTTTCAAAAAAACTTTGATTAACAATATGGAGTAAAATTCGCATCTATATCCGTGTTTTTATTCAAGCGCATATACATCTGCGCTTAAATTTTGTATGGATTTCTAAGCGCACATCTTTATCCGCGCTTAGTTGTCCATACAAAATTTAAGCGCAGATGTATATGCGCTTGAATAAAAACACGGCTAGTATATATGAACAAGATTTGCATAAAAGTCCGCTCTCCCTGTCATTTTCACTGATCTCGTTTTTTTGTTTGTTTAGAGCGATAGCACACTGGCGAGCTAGTATGACCTTAGTTATACCGATGATTGAATTCAATTACAACACATACAAAAAATTATCATAGCAATAATTATTCATTTTACATATTATGTATTTTTGAAAATCATTTATACTAAAAATCTATATAAATATATACATACACACATACATATTTATGACCTTATATGTATATGTACATATTTACTATATACATATGTATATACTATATATATGCATTATATATTACAAAGATTCCAATGTTTTTTTGTTGTTGTTTTTGATAATTTTGTAAGATTCAGTTGAAAATGGCTTTGCAGCATCCTTTATGTGCAACATAAGTATGTATTGTTGCCGCCACCTTAATTACCTTTGTTAACTAATAAGAATTAGTCACCCATATTGCGAGTGTAGATATTTTTGTATATGCTCTTTGGTCGATCAACAGTCGATTATCTATCTCAGTCGACACTCGCAAAGTATTCCTTTTACCTAAACGATTGTTGAATTTCAAATTTTGTTTTAATAGTTTGCCGATATTGTGAAGATTCAAAACATTTTGATTGCTTAGCTTTATACAAAATGTTGAGCTCAAGTAGCGAACAAAATTTTTGATATGGAAAAAATGACGAAAAGTTGCCAACTGTTGAGCTGAGCGTTTCTAAGACAAACACTCAACATTTGCACAGCCGCTACGTCTTAGAAACTCACTCAATGGCAACATACGGCGGTGCCAACAAGAACGTTCAGAAAAAGAAAATTGAAGTTGTGTTAATTTAGACCCGGCTACCGTGAGAACGAATTTGGGGGGAAATACAAAAACAGCGCGGAAGAAAAGCTCTATAATAAATGTATGAACCTGCCTTTATAAGTAATAATTAATTTTTTATAGCATTTCTGCGTTTTATAGTTGATAACATTCTACATAATTGTAAGGTGGCGTTTCAATATGTTTTACGGTAAATGCTTAAAAACCGGGAATACGTTTTCTTTCTAACATTGGTTTTGAAATTACGCAATAATTTCTAATAGAAATTTTATGGATTTTTTGTTTTAATAATAGCACATAATTTGTACAAAATGTCAGTTCGAATTAATAATTTCATCATTATTTATATATAAAATTTAGGGCCGATTTCATAATTAGATTAAGTTCTTTTAAAATCTAAGGGAACTTTTAATTTTTTGATCGATTTCATAGTCTTTGAAGATAAATGTGCCTGTAAAATTAAATAAAAAAAACGGGCATTTAAGTTATTTAAAAATCGCATTCTGTCAAAATGAAATATCAAGACTAATCAAAATTTTTCAACCGATTTTGTTTGTTGTTTCGTTTGTTGAGTCCTATAATGCAATATTCATCTTCTTCCTCTTGTGTAAGGTTGGATGACCGCTTCCAATCCTTTCTGCATTATGTTTCTCTTTTCTTAAAAAAAAAAAAACAAACAAAAAATTAAAGCCGCAATCAATAAAATTTATATGTATGTATATTTTCAGAAGAAAAAAATGCTATATTTCAATATTTTGAAATTTATGACAATCATTTTGCTTTTTTCGCTTAAATGAACCTTTTATTCTTATATTATTATGAAATCACTCCTACTTTAAAGTACATTTAACTGGCTCTTTAACTAAAAGGCAGCTTTAACAAAAACAGCTTTACGAGTTTCATTATGAAATCGGCCCTTAGACTTATGCTAGAAATGTATATGTTTATACATATAAATACGTACATATCGAGCTATGATTGCGATTGTATCGTAACAGCCAAGTTATCGAATTTTTTTTTTTTATTGCAAATAGCTTGTGAATACTCGTTACAACTACCCATAAAGTTATAGAGGTCTACTATGTACCGTTTCTGAGAAAAAGTAAAAATAAACTTTTATCGTTTCGTTTGTTTATACTTTTTCGTGATCGCAATTTTATCGTTTGCTAGAGTATAAGCACAGTGTATAATAAAGAGGTGCTGTGTTTTCTGTAGTTTAAGCTGGATTTTTCTCGATATTTGCCACGGTTATATGAGCTAGTGGTACAAGCATTGACTGCTTGAGGATTTAAAGATCTCATGACGTCTGTAGTGGTAAAGGTATGGACCAAAATCGTTGCACTAAAAAACGGATATCAAATTAAAGTATAATATATTTTAAACAATTGGTTTTAGATTTTTCATGATGTTAATAGTGTTGGATATAAAAGTCAAGATGTGGGTGCCAAATGCTTTACATTTTGACATTTTCGTTGCATAATACAGTAAGTCTTTTTTGTGACAGCTGCCCAGGTCAAAATCGCAATAGAGCAGTTCTATCTATGATATCGTTTTTCTTGGAAAAATCCGTTTTTGTAACTAAAATAAAAATAACGTATTTACTTCCCGGACATACCATGATGCCTGTTGATTCAGTGGATAGTACTATAGAGTCCTTTATTAAAAAGAGATCAGTTTGGTCGCCTTCAGAGTGGGAACCGTTGATACGGAATTCGCGAACGAATCCGAGTAATTACTTGACTAGATGCATTGAATTCTCTGAGTTTCGAGATTGGAAATCGTTTGCCAAATTGTTACTGCCTGATGAGGTGAAAATAAAATTTAGCACTTTAAGATGTGTTCAATTCGACAAGTCCAGTCCATACATAAAGCTTTATTATGGATATTCCGAAAATAGTCAAACTCAGACTATAAAAGCATTTTCACTACGAACACTACGGAACCAGAGAGTAAAGAAACATGGCCCAAATCAACTTTACCATGGAAAATTGCCGCTCTCTGAAGCTAAACTTAAGGACTTAAATAACCTCTGTATAAAAGGTATAATTCCGATGCAGTTTCAGAAAGAATATAAGGAGATGAGCTGTTGCAGAAACGTAAAGGACACATTGGCAGAGACAGACAATGAAGATGAAAATGATGTAGTTTAATAACCACTTAGTATGTATTATTATTGCTACGATTATAACAGCAACACATATTGTTCCGTAGCATTAATATGCTTAAGATCTTATTAAATAAAGTTGGATGAACAAAAACGTGTTTTTTTATAGTATAATCATAAAATGCTTAGTTTAGCAAGGTATGTATCCATTTTAAAATTATTAGGAACTATCTTCTGAGAGACGTTGGTGGACTTTTGAGGGAAAGCCTTTCTATTACTTCTAAGGCGACATTGCTCTTAAAGAGGCTTTTACCAGTAAAAACTAAGTCTATAGTAAAGTTAGTTTGAGGTTTTAGACCACCAAGTTATTGGTTATATTAAAAACCTACCGAGAATTTTGTGTCGCGCTTTGCTTAACCCCATTGATGCGGACTTTTGATATAGTGATACTTGAGTGGGATTCGAACCCAGGGGTTTTAGCATGTAAACTCAGCAGTGTCACACCTATAATACTGCAGCGTTTCATTTACATAACATTAGATTAGAAAATATATATATAACGCAACGTATACAAAAAGTATCTTAAGCGCCAAAACTTTCTTCTACTGGCACTCAGCATGATTGCAAAAGTATCGTAAGTGCCATTATACACTTAAAAACTAAGAAATCAAGGAAAAATTTTATGTCTTAATGAAAGCAGCAATTAAATATTATGTTCTGTACTTAAATTTTAGCCAAACATTGAAAGGTTAAAGAAAAAAACAAAAAAAACCGCCTCCTGTAAAATTTGCTTTTTGGTGGTTGCGATAACATCGAAAAAACGACTCGATATATACTATATATTACATATTTTACGCTTATAAATGTAGCTTTTGTTATAATTTATTTATGCTAAATGTACTACATATTTAATTTCTTTTAAATATTATATATGTATGTATAAATATATAATAAATATTATTCATACTTATATGTAATTAGTTTAATACACAATTAATTTTATTATATATGCACTGACTATAATGTATGTATGTTTTCAAATTAGGGCGGTCCTTAAAAACTGGATGATAAACTGTTTTTTCAGTCTCACCTTCCAAAAATGATGAACATTAGGCGTTGAGGTTTGGGAAATCTGATGTAAAAATTTTCTCGCCATGATGATTCGTCGTACCATGCGAAAACTAGCAAATTTAAAATTTCTGACGAAAGCTAGCAATTAAAAAATTCTGTACGAAAAGTAGCACATCTGACTTTTGGCCGACGAAAAGTAGATAACAGTAATTATATCGTCGCTGCGCCAACAAAAAGAGCTATACGTTTTTCAGCAACTTTTCAGGAGAGCAAAAAAACCGTTTTCTGGTGATCCTAGAGAATATTTTTTCTAGTTTGAATTGTTAACTAATGATACTACACATATGTAATAGACTTGTGCAATTTTTTTTTACTTTTTTTGACCAACCACTTCGCAGGAAGCATTTGCGCCGTTTTACAGCACATAGCTCTTTTTACAAATTGTTTAAATTTGCTATTGGGGGTAAGAAATCGTGAAGATGTGTATACAATTCTTCGCTAGGGTCCGATGCAATTAGCGATAGCTTGGAAATGCATTATTTAATTGACCAGTGCCCCTCCTATTTTGAAAATTGGTCACATACGCTTTTTTTAAATAATTTTTTTACACAAAAATAACCTGAAATCAAAAAACAATTATACGAAAATAGATGTATAACTGATTTTACAGAGCATTTCTACTACTGAGAGCATATACATAGCTGTGTTTGATAACTTCTAACCAAAGAAGGATATCAGAAAACGGGAAATACAGAAACGTGGCTAGCGGATAGCGCTAAACAAATATGTAATAAAAAAAAAATCGAAAAAAAAACATATAACTGAATTTGTTGGCACAGCGACGATATACTGTTTTTACATTAAAATTGTTTTTGTTTTAACGAAATTGATAGTTTTCGTCAGCCAAAAGTCGAGCTTGTTATTTTTCGTCAGCCACAAAAAATCGTATGCTAGTTTTCGTATGGTACGACGATTTAATGACCACCCTAACTTACATACATAGATATACATACAACGAACTTAAGATTTTTGTATAATTCCCAACTCCTCGAATTATTTGTTAAGACAAAATTAAATTCCAAATAATTAAAACAATTTTTTATGTATGTATTAGCGTAAAATAATAGAGAGATTCTAATTACTATGCGGATCAAGAGGATATTAGAGAAAGCTGCAAAAAAACTGAGATTTCCGAAAAATTCGAAATACTCCCTCTTAACCGCAAAGTCAAAAAGTTTAACCCTCTCTGCTTTAAATATGTAAGTACATACTTATTTCTTAGTAATAATCCAATTTTATTAAAAAAATTAAGGTTTTGCTTTTACGTAAATTAAATTTCCTGTCCGTACAATAATTCATTCGATGCAAAATATTTAATTAACTTTTCTCTTAAATTTTTTACACTATGTACTTTTTTATACATATAATACTTGATAAAATTTCATTATGGTGGTTTTCATATCTGTATACTACATATGAATGTTCACATTTATGTTTCAATAATTTCTTTTGTTTAAAATTAATGGCTTCAGCAGGTGTTCTTGCAGCACAATTCTTATATAGTACATTGTTTCAAAAATTTAATTTAACTACTTTTTTATACAAATGTTACACAATTTGTTAGCTATACGCTGCTTAATTTTACAAACATTCGAAGATGAGCTCCAAATTTTTACAGCGGTTAGATTTTAGAAATGGCTCGGTGTAACCGCTGGGATTAACTCAGAGCACATGGCGAGCTTGTGTTTTTTTTTGTTTTTCAATGAAACATTTTTCGAATAATACTATTATAATTTTCCTTTTGCGAAAATTTCTCTTTACCAAAGTACATACATATGGTCGAAGCCTTTGCAAAACCGCCTCTTTAACAATACCCAAATTTTACAGTAGAACGAAAGGATATGCCTGCTTTGCCATAGAGCTGGTGGGATAGTTGGTATTTAATTAGCCGTTGTTTTAAATATTTGTTATTCACATAATGCGTTTACGATTTGTATGTGTTGCCAACGATGTCTGCAGCTCGGAGTTTAAAAATCTCATTTTTGCAACAAGTGTCACATAGGCGGTTTTACAATTGTTTGAGGTGCGGTTTGGCAAAGACATCGGCGATATGTATACCGAAAGCGTATCTTTTGCTTAGAGCCTATGGTGAAAAAAGTATTAACTTTTTATCAGAAAAATAATAATTGTTATAAGAGAAAAAATAGAACTCAAGTCATAATTATTGTTGAAAAATAAATATTACAAACATCTTTTCGTAGTAGTTATGGATAGGATGTTATTTTAAGTATTTGTAATTAATAAGCTAAATTTGTAAACCTTGGAAGACTTTCTTCGAAAAAATTTTCAAAAAAAGTGCACCATTTTTAGCAATAATAATATCCATTCGCATTTTATTCACCTACATACATATGTAGTTATCCAGAGTAATTTTCTATCAATTGGCGCAGGCCTTAATAACATTTCATAGCTTTACAGTATGTATGGACATACATATCGTCGTTTAAAGTGCAAAACCGCATATCTGTACTGTACTACATGTACACAGTTTTGCACTTTAAACGACGATATACATACATACATATCGATTTTTGATCCTGGTATATAAACGGTAGTGGGCTCATCTTTTCACTATTTAAGCCATAAGAGTATCAAGAAGAATTTCTGTTTCAATTTGTTTCCCCGTTCTTGTTTCTTCATAATTTGCATTTTGACGTACATATGTACTACATACATATGTACATAAGTACTTCCTTTGTTTCACTGGTTCAATTTTGCATAAGCTCATTGCAGTGTTAAAATTTTTATAATCAATTTCTTGCCATTCACTTGTATCCTCCTTGTAAATTCCTGCCATTTCCAATTCTGTATTTGCCGCTTTTAATATTAAATTCTCTATCTTCAGTTCGTGCTTTCTTTTTTGTTTTGATTGTTGGATTCTGTTGTTGTTTGTTTGCCTCCGATATCTGCGTTTACGTTTTTTAATTCTAACGACGTAAATGGAAAATTGTCAATCAGTTTTCCGATTTCAGCGTTATCTTTTGCTCGTGCGAAATACGTATGTGCTCTCGCAGACTATATTTATTTTTGAAATTTTTGTTGCATAACTCGCATTTGCGTGGTGGCTGGGGCGTATGTTGTGTACGAATATGTCTCCAAAGATTAACGGTGGTAATGACCATTTTGCAAAATTGACATTCTGTCCATTTATTATTTGGCAAATCTAAAAATACACAAAAACAGCAAACATTATTTTTCCTTTAAAACTTTTTTGTTCATTATTAATTTTTTTTTGTTTTATAATAAAGTCATAAAATTCAGATCCACTATCGGCTATTGGCACTAAGGATTTTAAAAGAGGAGCCGCCAATCATTTTTTATTTAGTTTACAAATTGGGTTAACAGTTTTTATTAGCCAAAAATACAAACAGAAATTGCTAATATTTGGAGACATATTCATTTAGTAGACATAATTATTTTTAATTTTATTTCATAATAAAGTTCATTGTTTGTTCTAGTCTGTTAGTTTAGTGTCATTTGTTATTCAATTACAAAATGTGTATGAAATTGTAACTCAATAGGTTTTATTAATTTACATAGAAAATAATAGTCAGTGCTAAGCTATAGAAAGTAGATCCAAATTTTCGATTTAATATTAAGTAAGAATATATTATAGTTTATAGTTTATAAACTTTATAGTCTTTTGAGTCGCTTTTGTTTTTGGGAAATACCTTCCTGCCGCAAACGTAAGTTTCTTTTTCAAAACCAAATTGGTAATTCTGTTGCAACAGTGGTTATTCTGTACGAATAATAATTGTTATGAAAGAGGTTACTTTCCAGACTAACTTTTCCGAACTTATTTGAACCGAAAGTGCAATTATTTAACCGAAAATATCATGTATGTATGTATATACCGACTTCCAGAGTTGTTAAGGAATGCATTCCATGCAATTCCCATTCCTGGAATTGCGTTTTTGGAATGCAGCCCTTAATTCCTTTTTCGGAATGGTGAATTAAAATTTCAATTCCAATTCCTTTTTGAATTGCGGAACTGTAATTCCTTTTTCAATTCCTCAAATGAAATTACAATTTTTGAAGTTAACTTCTTAGGCGGCGATATAGAGTTTTTATGGAGTGAAATTTTAAAAAGGAAATAGCAGGTACACTTCCGTTGCACGGAAATAGCAAACAGGAAACAGCAAAAGATAAAAACGTTTACCCGGCTTTCCCCTGAATGTTTTGGACAATATTGGTATCAAGTAAAAGGTATTGAACATGGCTTTTACATGGAGAATTACTAGTTATGATTCCCAGGTCGGGTCCCCAGATATGGGTCAAAACGTGGACCCGGAAGACCCCGGAATATTTTTTTGAGCAATATTGGTATCAAATGAAAGGTGCTGAGCACAGCTTTCATATAGAGATGTACTGATTATGAGTTCTAGGTCGGGTCCCCAAATATGGGTCATAATATGGACCCGGATAACCCCGTAATGTGATGTCATGATGTGATGCCATGATATGATGTCATGACGTGATGCGATGATATGATGTCATGATGTGATGTCATGAAGTGATGTCACGATGTGATGTCATGATGCGATGTCATGATGTGATGCTATGATATGATGTCATGACGTGATGCCATGATATGATGTCATGACGTGATGCCATGATATGATGTGATGTCATGATGTAATGCCATGATGTGATGTCATGATGTGATGTCATGTCATGTAATGATATAAATAAATAAAGGAAGTAGGTACACACTTTTAGGTGCGTCTGATATAAATTTAGAGATTTTGGCGATCTCATTTAGCGATAGCGATTTTTAGAATCCGGGTCCTGTATGTATTTACGTATTTAATTTCATCATAGCCTAAAATTATGCAACATATTAACTAATTGATATTTACAGGAGTGGGAATTAAGTCTAATTGTGTTTTTATATTTCTAATATATCCACTTATTACTAAGGTATACCCTCTTATGCAATTTTTTTGAAACCATAAGCTTTATATTTGTATAGCATACGCCACTTCAACTTGAATTATTTAAACATGGCTTAAATAACACAAAGTAACAAGCTTTGCATCATTTCAGACGTTTTCTTTATAATGCTTAATGTAAGAAGTTAACTTCTATCACGTGTACTGTGCTACACGCGGCTTATTTTTTTCGATTCCTTTTGTGTACTAATAAAGTTTGAAATTGTTTCTTTTGTTTTTTTTTTTTAACATATAGAAAGGACTTTTTGGTTGCTTGTTTTTCCGAACAAATAAACACCGCATCAGATACATCATTTGAACCGCTTAAGCTACTATACCGAAAAGAGGTCAGAAAACCTAAAACCGACATTAACAAAACAACACACAAGAGGACAATAACGGACTTTTACCTACCTGTTTAATGAGGATACAAAAATAGATTTGCATACCTAAACGCACAGACTCGCACGCACGCACGCATGCACGTCGCCCGAACGCACGAGTGCACGAACACATCACACGAACACGAAGTACGTGACCAAACGATGGAAGTTAGTTACTATAAGTACTATCGAACTTACACAAAATAACTCAGAGCAAAAAAAGACACTGAAGATGGCGCATATTAGCCGAAACCGGTTTGTCTCCAAACCAAACTTGACTAGGGATGACGGAAGATCGTTCCACAATACATCATATAGAAAGGAATGCATTCCATCGGAATTCATTCGTGGAATTAGAAAAAGGAATTGAAAATGAATTGGGAATGCAGCAATTCCCTTTTTCGGAATTATGAATTAAAATTTCGATTGCCCATTCCGGAATTGCAAAAAGGAATTGCATTCCTCTGGGCTCAATTCCGAGGAAATATAATTCCGAACAACTCTGCTGACTTCAAATGAAATTTCTATAAAACAAAAAAAAAAAAAAAAACAAAAACACATTTCAAAAAATTATTGTACCTGTTGTAATAGCAGCTTTGTTTTCAATTTTCACCATAGCATTCGTAACACCACCGCCCGAATCATCAAGATTAGCTTGCGGTGTGGTTGTCGTTGGGGTGCTTGTAGTTGGATTTAACAAACGACCTAAGCAAATAAATAAATGACAACATAATTAAACACGTTCAATAATTGACGTATTCTCTTCATTTTAATACCCATTTCGATTGTTATTTCAGCATTATCTGCATCCGCTTGATGATATTTTTCTTCAATTTCCGATTCCGTTAAAATCTCATATTCGGATGTGTATTGTGTGACATTTTGTGAACCAGTTGTGCCACCATCTTGTGATGTATGCTGCGCACTGCTATCAGTTAAATGCTCACTATCGTCCACTTCACTAACTATGTATCCAGGTATATCCATTTTGACGGCGCCACGAAGGAATGTCATTTCCGCTGCTGTTTTAAATTTTGTTTGAAAGGTCAAAAATTGCAATTTTAAAAAACTGTTAAATATTTGAAACGTCTGTGCCAGGGCGAAACTAATAGGTGAGCTCGAATGAGAATGTACATGTTGCAGCCTTAAGCATAAAGTGACACAACTGAAAATTACAAAATTTTCAGCAGCCAAAAAACTTTTTCTTTACAAGCATTCGTATGGAAAAGGGCCAGGTATAATGGTAATTTTTCGGTCAAAAGACACACTTATTGAAATTTTTATTCGGCAGTCGCTAGGGATATGTTCAGTGTACCAGTTTAAGAAAAATAAAAATCGATTTCAAAAAGTTTTGAGTTGTGTCATTTAGGGTGCCATATGTACATTAGTATTTTAAGTCAATATGAAAACAAGTGAATTGCACATTTATAGCGGCGACGAGGTGTGTGGGAAAAAAAATTCACCTTATTAATTTCACCATGGTGGTTGCACAAAAAGATAGATGCCTGAAAAATATTCGGAAAAATAGCTACTGACAACAAAAAGAGGCGTTACATAAAGCAATTTTGTTCAGATAGGTATGTCGACAGATCTTTCTTGACCTTCAGTTAGATTATTGGATTTTTTCTGTGCTAATTGGTGATTTTTCAGATAACTGTCTTGGCATGCACCCATGTGAATAAGTACTTATAGTTCAGTTGCCTGCATTAACGGGTACATACATATATTCAAATTACTTTTAACAATCGTCGAAGGATCATCCTTTACGCCATAATCAACACCTTCGGTTGTATAAATATTATCATCATCATCGGAAAATGTCATTTTGCGCTTTTTAATTGTATTCGTTGAAGGCAGCGTACCCAAATGGGTTTGTTGTAATTGTTGCTGTTGTTGCTGATGATGATGCTGCAATTGATGACTTGTTGTTGTTGTCGATTGTTGTGGTTGTTGTTGTTGCACCTGAGTTTGTACTGTTTGCACGGGTTGAATGTGCGTCTGTGGCTGTTGTTGTTGTTGTTGTACGTGAATATGTTGCATTTGTTGTGTTTGAACATGATGCTGCTGCTGTTGCTGATGATGCGTGGTATTATGTTGTTGTTGGTGAGATGGTTGTTGTTGTTGCTGTAACAAATTTGCTGCTGGTATTTCAATAGCTTCCGGTGTTGTTTGTGTTGCTGTTGTCACGTCATTTACGGCACGTATTGTACTTGGTATGGTTTTGATTAGTTTCTCTTCATCAATGAGTGGTACAGGTGGTATTTTTGGTTTTTCCTTTTCTTCGGCGGTAAGACCTTGTACGGAGAGTAATTCGGCGGTTTGCAGGAATGATTGCAAGGCTTCTTGTTGTACATTAACTTCGCCCTGAATTAAAATGAATTTACAGAATTTTGTTAATTAATTCAAATGCTTGTTGTAAAATATGCCAACAAAACTATAAAATTTGTTTTTTTCTAATTTTAGTAAAATGTAACTTCTATGAATTAACTATGGGTTTACCATCCAAACTTATTTTTGGAATACCTACTAGTAACTTTATGTATGTAGAGAAACCTCTCCTAACGGACACCTCCCTTGAGCGGACATTTTTTCATGCACCAAGGTTTAGGTTCAATTTTTAGAACAAATTGCCCTCTCTTAGGCGGACACTCTCTTGGTCGGACGCGGACAGTTATTTACTATTGAATTGAACTAAAAACTTCTATTAAGCGGACACGAACCTCTCTTCAACGGCCACTTTGATTTTTTTTCATAACGAATTACATAAAAACCTCTGTTAGGCGGACACGAACTCCCCTTATGCGGGCAAAATATAAGTATGTATAGCAATATAAAAAAAGCTCATGGAATCTTTGTTAGGTAAAAGCACTACGATGAAAGAGAAATCACCAACTAAAATAAATGCCCGCATGACTTTATTCGAATAGATATATGTAAATACATTCACGGATTTCCAGTTAGATGTTCTAACTGACGGAAACGTCGAAACCATTGAAGATGATAGTACCGATACTGAATGCATTACCGCTGAAAGTAGGTAATGCAGTCTCCTCGAACGAAATGGCTTTGACTGCAGTGTCAAATTTGAAAAGATTTTGCACGGAAGACCTTATTGCATTTGAATTGTTGCAGAAATTTGAAAGCCATCTGCAAAACAATTTTATTTAAAATAAGCAAAAAACCCCTCGTCAATCGACAATTTCGCAATTTTTTAAATAATTTCAAAGATATCCCAACATCTCTAGTTCTCAGCAACTTACTAATTGAAATGTAATATGTATGTTAATACTTTATCTATACCCCGCAGTAAATGTCCGAAGTGAAAACCTCATGAATCACTGATGAAATTCCCCACCTAGTGAGGAGGCATCGATGACAAGTTTCATATAAAGACTGCTGAATTTTTCATATAAATGGTTTGAGTTCATCAATGATTTTATTGAGCACTGCATGACTGTTCAGCGCTGACTTCTACATGAACTACTGATGAACGGTGTGCAGTAAAAAAAAAATTGGGAGAGCTCTCATTCGAAATTGAAAAAGAGATTTCGAAAATAGGAATATTCACTGCTGAATGTGTGATGATTACTTAATGATTTCTAACGGAAGAGGGCTTGCTGATTCTTTAATGAATTGTTGATGAAATATCCACAGTAAACCAAAATAAAATATAATTTTTTTCTTTTTCTTCTTTTTAATTTCTTTATTTAATTTATTTGTACATACATATGTATACATACATATATGTATATTATGTAAGACAATAACAAGAAATCGGTGGCGCATCCGGAAGCGGTAGCAGAAGACAACGTGGTGCGAGTGTTACCAGGAGGAGCGATTACGATGAACTAATGCCCACCTACCCGGACGCCGTCAAAGAAAGCGGCAGCTCCAGCATAATCATTTCTCCTACTGGCTTTTGCTTATTTCTCGCGATCTGGATTTGATTTTGTCCTCTGTCCTCTTCTATTCATGTATGTATTTGGGGAGTTACTGGTGGTGTAATATTCGACAAAGAAAAACAAACTAAAAAATTGATTCACAAACTTCAAAAAATCTGAATTTTCTATATTTTCGAAAATGTGAGAGAAAAGAGCTATAAAATATTGAAATTGCGCTCAGTGATGACCGTCTTCAATAAAGAATCATCAGTGAGCATGCAGCAGTGAAATATATTTACTGCAGGGTATACCTACTTACATACATACATATGTATATGTATTTATGTATTTAAGTGAAATTTTGAAGACACAAGAATCCTTGTTTTTTTCAGTGAAATATGAATAAATAAATCCTTTAAAATCCAAAAAATTGCTAAAATAGCAACCCACTCCCTTAAGCGGACACCTCTCTTGGGCGGACAAAATTTGTCCGACGGTGAGTGTCTGCCCAAGGGAGGTTTCACTGTATACATAGGTACCTATACAGTTTTCTTTTTTTTTTTTTGATAGAACTTCTTCCTGAAGGATTCTGATAGTTAGGTATATAGGTGGATAAAGAGCAAAAAGCTTACGGACATTTCACCTAAAAGACGAGCGATTGATTAAAGAAAAAATTACCTACAGTTCATTCATGCATTTATCGCCTGCTCTTAATCGAACTAATTTGGCCATTAATCAAATCGCATGTTCGTAAACTACCCTAGCATAAGCGCACATATGTACATATGTATGTATGTATATATGCTTATTCAAATGGATGTTTATAGATACATGTGTAAATTCTAGCTCTAGTATATCGATCCCTAAATATGAACTATTACATTGCATTTCCAACATACCTGATACATAAACTCAACGATGGAGGTGAGATCTTCGAACTTGATAAATTTAAATATTATCACTGGATGCGGATGAGGATTTTCTCTAAATATTTCCTTAAAGTACGAACTGCAGGATGAGAGTACCACTTTGTGTGCTTTGAGTTTTCGTCCATCGCAACACAAGCTTACATCGACGAAATCATCATTTGTACGATGATTGTCTAAAGCGTAGGTTAGATGGCGAAAGTAATTGTTCCAACGTAATGAATATTGCTGTGTTGTAGCCATTTCTACTAGCCTGTGTTATTTTCGATTAGCCGCTTCTTGTGTTGATTCGTAACATATGTATGTATGTATTGTATTTTGATAAAAAATGTGTTTTTATATAATCCTTTTATTCGATTGAAAATAATGCTGCTCTACTACGCCTTCCGCGTTCCCTGCTTCACTAGGACGCTCCAGTGAAGCTCTGCCTGTTAGACGCTGGATATATGACGATTGCCTACTTCTGAATTTATAACTTTCGCATTCTCACGAGACAAAAATCGTTTGCAACTTATTGGATTTATATTTTTTAATAGTTGTTTGTAATATTATAAATATTTCGATTCTGAAAAATTTTTTATCTACGCTTGGTTGTCAATAGTGGTGTGTACTCGCGTTGATGTACGCATATATAGAAACGAGTACCAAGTTAACGAGTAGCACAAGAACCGGTTTATAGAAGAAAAGTAGTTTATTGTAAAATTTGAGTAAATTAAAATAAAAAAAAAAAAAAGTAAAATTTTGCGCCATTTATTAAAAAAGATCAATATAAGAAAAAAAAATAAAATGTTTTTTAGATTTTTGGATTATATTCTTAATCCAAATATCATTTTTACTGCCAAGGGTCTTTAGGCGGGAATACAGAATTTTTATGGGTGAAATTTCAACAGGAAATATGCGCTTATTTCCGATGCACCAGCTTTGCCGAATTGACAATTTATCGTTATTTTGAGATTTTTTCTAAGCTATGACGATTTGACGATTTTTCCTAACTAATGACGATTTTTTTCGTTTATTATTATTTTTTATTAAATAGTAAAAGTAACTTTATTAAAAATTTAAACCATCTCAGTACAATAATTAAATGGCTATCTTCATGAAATAAATCCTTATATATTTTTATTATTTTATCAAGGCAGAATATTAAGGTTGTTCTCTCTTTCTAATCTTTTTGCCGAGATATCATGATATCTTGAGAAATTTCTCACACAGAGAGAGCGCACCTTTAAGAAAATAAAATTCGAACTGACTTCATTGTGAACTAGCATGTTAGTCATATTTTTTCCACTCTTTATACGACTCTTGTCGCTTTGCTTTGCTTGCTTCAATTTCGAATTAATTAATTTTTTATCTGAATAAAATAAAATACTTAAAAAAGGAACTAGAAACATAAATTTAAACTCGCTTCTCATAGAAGACTATTGTGAATGTAATAATATGGTTGCATTTCCCGTGATATTTTTCTCATGATATCAAATATCACGGGTTGGGGTATGAGAAATTTGCCGAAGCTCCAAATTTGACAAGACGTGTATTTTGTTGTTGTGCTCGGCAAATTTATCACACTTATGTCATCTCGGCAAATTTGCCAGGCCAAAATCACACAGAGAGAACAACCTTATTATGATTTAGGCGAGCCACACATGACGTCAGAAAACGCGCAGAACTTTGGTAGAAGCCATAAAAACGCGCGTCTTCATGTGTGCACATTGCCCGAAATACAAGGAAATCGAGGGTTTTTGTAAACCAGCGTTTTCTTGGTCTTAAAGCTTGAGACATTGGTGACCTATAAGTATTTCTGTAAAGTGCACTTTAAAGTGCTGACATTGGTGACTTATCTGTAACCTTATAAAACTGCTGATTCAACCAACCTTACGAAAAGCTGTGTTACTAGTCATTGGTGCCTTATCGTAATTCTGTAGCTGTATCGTTAACTTACAGACCTATTGGATTTTGGTTAGCAACCCTAAATCCGTAAACAGCTGACACTTGTGAAAGTAGATATAGGAAGGTAGGCGCATAGGCGAATTCAGAAACTTCTTTTTTTATTTACAAAGGTAGATTATAATATCAAAATCAAAGCGAATTCACATCATGGCCAATAGTAATGGGCGAGTCCCAAGCGAATTCAGATTTTAACAAGGAGAAATATTATTTTGACATTACAATCTACCAATTACAATAACAAAATACATGGGAAATTTCCCGAGTTTGTATGAATTCTTACCTCTTTAAAATTGTTTTGGGAAAATTTTCCTTTAAGGAACGCGCGCCCCAAAAAGTTACTTTTTCAGGGGGGTAGAGGGGCTTTCACAGGACTTGGAAATGTAATGAAAATTTGCCGGAGGCTTATAGTTTTTGTTAAAGTTGTAAAATTTACCAAACAAAACACAAAAACTGGGCACTGGGAAAAGTCCGTATAAAAACGCACATACGTAGAACAACTTTTTGCGTTGGGGGCCTTCGGCCGCGCTTTAATAAAATAACCCTCAGCCGTCAGAATTCTCTTTCTGGGGTAATATCTATGGACCCATCCAACTTTAACAAAAAATATCCCGTAAACTATAAACTTCCGGCAAGTTTTGATTTCAGTTTTGAGATCTGTGAGAGGTCCTCTATCACCATGAAAAAGGTATTCCTCTCGGGGCGTGCTTCCTTAATGGGAAACCGACCCTTTTTTGTTTAGAACGTGTTTTTAGTAAAGATGATAATGAAACAAGATATTGACGATTTTTTCGTCATTCCTGTATTTTTCAAGTTCGAAGAGATCTCCCATTTTTTTTACTATTTACCGTTCAACACTATGTAGTTCATGCGCAAGTCAGCGCTGAACAGTCATGCAGTGCTCCTCAATAAAATCACTGAGGAAGGGAAACCATTTACATATATGAAGAATCTTTATATGAAAGTTCTTACTGATCCCTCCTCAGTATTAGAGGAATTTCATCAATGATTCATAAAGGAATCGGATTTTTACTGCGGGGTAGATGACCCATATATATGTACATATTTCTATATCTATGCACGTACTTAGAAAAAAACCACAAAAATTATTCTCATCGAACTCGTACCTACTCCATTTTCCTTTATTCTACAATATCAGGGATTGCAAATAATCGTTATTTTTTAAATTTTGACTAAAAAAATCATACTGTAGGAGAAATGCTAAACGCAAAAGAAGTACACAGATGTATCACCGTAACGCTGACTATCTCTAGGTGCATTAACTTTTATTTTTTCGATTTTTATATATTTGAATTCTGATCGAAAAATAAAACTCAAAAATAACTTTTATTTTCTGATGGAAAAATAAAACTCAAGAAACAACTTTTATTTTCTGATGGAAAAATAAATCTCAAGAAATAACTTTTATTTTCTGAGGGAAAAATAAAACTCAAGAAATAACTTTTATTTTCTGATGGAAAAATAAAACTCAAGAAATAACTTTTATTTTGTGAGCAGAAAATAAAACTCAGCAAAATAATGGGTGAGTTTCTAAGACAAAGCTGCTCCGCAACTGTTGAGCGTTTGTCTTAGAAACGCACTGTTGAGTAGTTCCTCTCAGCTCAACAGTTGGCAACTTTTCGCCATTTTTCCATCACAAATTGGCTACGTTCAGAAGGCGCAACCGTGGCGCAACAGTTGCGCAACTGTTGTGTTTTATCTTCTGAACGCAACGTTGAGTATTTCCGATCAACACAACATGTTGTGATTTTGGAGACTTTTTTCCATCATAAATTTTTTACGCTCACTTTACACAACATGTTGAGCTTACGATTTTGACATACGTACAAAAATATAAATAGTGTTTATGAATTTTGGAATGTAATAAAATGGTTCAAAGCCGCGAAATTATTGGCAATTACGTTGGGGATAATTAAAATACTAATTTGTTTATTTAATGTATCAGCTCGTTCAGAAGGCGAAAATTGTATCACTTTCCGATTACTGATATCTACACAACAGTTGTGCTTCACCGTTGCGTTGCGTAGCTGTTTAACTCAACTGCTACCCAACTGTTGGCAACTATTGAGCTCAACAGTTGCGGAGCAGCTTTGTCTTAGAAACTTACCGAATGATTAAAAATCAACTTTTTGGATATAACTAATAACCGTTACAGTCCCTGTACAATATTCATGAGCTGAACATTTAATTTATTTAAAAAAAAATTGGTTAAACGTGAAAAAATATACATACATATATGTACATAGGTGTTCGGAAATAGAAAGCCACATAAAATACTTTTTCTTAGAAATTAGGTTCAGTGTAAGTTAAACGGCACAGACGCGAGCATTGAACGAGAGTAAAAATTACGCTTGAAGGTTTAAAATTAATTTGAAAAGGATTTATTGACATCACTAATAAGGATTATAAATGTAATTAATTAACATAGAAAAACTTGTTGAATAAGTAAATAAGGGTAAATATTGGTGGCTGTGTTTTTTTTTAAATAAATACATATATATACATGTATGTTTGTATAATAATACAAACTGAAAAAAAAAAACAAACTAATCGGATTTTTATTCATTTATACATACATTCAGTTTAAGTTATTACATTAAAAAATAAATATGTACATATGTACATATCTACACATTCTAAATCCTTTGCAAAGAAGTGATGGAACTTGATTGAATTAAAAAAAAAAATTATTTTGTTTTATTTTTTTTTTTGCTTTGTGTTCAAAAAGTTTTATTTATTATGTCGCACGTTCTATTCTATAGGGATTCACCTCGAAATTTTCGATATCTGGGATTTTGCCATATATTTCAATAACTGGGCCATGCCTTTGAGTTTAGTCTTATAGAATACTCAAAAAGATAAAAATGGCGGAAATACAAGTGATTTTGTAGTTAGCCGTAGAAGTAAACCCTTTGAAATTATAAGTTTGTTTGCGTTTTCCCAAAACAGAAATTTGGTCCCAGAATGAAGAAAGTTGCGATCTAAAAATTTAAGAGTGTAAAAACACGAATGAAGACCCCTCATATAGACCACATATCGTCGCTCCCAACGAAGACTAGCACGGTTCGTTGTTCGCGTGGAAGACTAACACACTTCGTTGTTCGCGTGGAAGACTAGCATGCTTCAGTTCTCTGCGTGGAAGACTAACATGCTTCACTTGTTTGAAAAGTATATGAGTTTCAAATATTCCTAGACTTGTACTAGGCCTACTTTTAAGTATCTGCATAGGTTATGCAAATAAATTCTGGCTTTCTCTTTAGTGTTTACACGGTTTTATTCTGGATCCATACAAAAAAGTGGCATATACATCTGACAAAACATATCGTGTAATACCCCTTCAAGAAATGAAGCATGCTAGTCTTCCACGCAGAGAACTGAAGCATGCTAGTCTTCCACGCGAACAACGAAGTGTGTTAGTCCTCCACGCGAACTGAACCGTGCTAGTCTTCGTTGGGAGCGACGATATGGTCCTTAGTGTTGCCAACATACAGGAGGCATTATGTTATTATATTACACTCGGAATGCAGGTCTTCGCAAGTTTTAATATTTTGTGAATTTCCCGGTCCGCAATGCTCTCTAGAGCATAGTAAAGTGAAGTATGCAGAGCCGAGACACTTAAATCGTAGTCTGCCGAAAGCTGGACATTGGCAGAGAAGGTGCTCCAGAGTGGCTACAGCATCGTCCTAATTGCAAGCCGTGCACGCCTGACTCTGCACCAATCCCATTTTGAACGCATGAGATGGTGTGAGACAGTGCCCTGTTAGTATGCCGACTGCCAGTCTGCAGTCTGCTCTGGTAAGTGTAAGGGTCCCCACAAACAGAAGCGATACGATACAGCCCACATATGCAATTGTGCATGACGCGATACGATTTTTCATATGTGGGCTGTATCGTATCGCTTCTGTTTGAGGGGACCTTAAGTAGGTAGTTTGCGGTTTTATCTTTATATGACCGAAGCATGATTTTGGCGATCTTGCAGGATGGCAGGGTCTCCCACTGGGAATCGCCTTTACGCATCAATGCCGGATCTATTTGAGCTTTTTGGTAATTTAGAGAAGGGAAAACGTCTTCCGCATTTACTTGCGCTAGTGTCGTTAATTATGCAGAAAATTAAATTTGTGTTGTGTGACCAAGATTCGGAACCGAAATACCTTGCATACAAAGTGAGCACTCTAGCCACCATGCATATACTTACTTAAGATGAGTGAAGCACATATTTATCATTTAGAAATAGTGATAATAGATAATACCTTCATATCGTCGCTGCGCCAACAAAAAGAGCTATACGTTTTTCAGCATCTTTTCTGGAGAGCAAAAAAACCGTTTTCTGGTGATCCTAGAGAATATTTTTTCTAGTTTGAATTGTTAACTAATGATACTACACATATGTAATAGACTTGTGCAATTTTTTTTTTACTTTTTTTGACCAACCACTTCGCATGAAGCATTTGCGCCGTTTTACAGCACACAGCTCTTTTTACAAATTGTTTAAATTTGGTAGTGGGGGTAGGAAATCGTGAAAGATGTGTATACAATTCTTCGCTAGGGTCCGATGCAATTAGCGATAGCTTGGAAATGCATTATTTAATTGACCAGTGCCCCTCCCCTTTTGAAAATTGGTCACATACGCTTTTTTTCAATAATTTTTTTACACAAAAATAACCTGAAATCAAAAAACAATTATTATTATGCTAAGACCAGCCACACATGACGGCAGAAAACGCGCTTCACTTGGACAGGGAGAAAGCGCGTGTTTATAGCACCCTCGATTTACTTGTATTTCGGGCAATGTGCACACATGAAGACGCGCGTTTTTTTTTCAGCGAGCGTTTATGCAAAATAACCGCTGTCCCTTTAAAAACGCGGCGTTTCTGCGTTTTTAATGGTCAATGGATTTCAATGGGGAACCACACATGTGCGCGCGTTTTCCGCTGAAATTTGTTTGGTTAATGCTTTGACATACGGAAAATAAATGAAATGAAAGGAAATAAAATATAATAAAATAAATAAAATAAAATAAAATAAAATAACACAAAGTAAAATAAAATAAAATAAAATAAAATAAAATAAATAGCTCATATAAAATTCACATAAAAGTAATTATTAGAAATACATAAATCACCATGTAAAAACAAACAAAAATAAAATAAAATAATATAAAATAAATTACAAATTAAAAAACAAAATAAAATAAATTAAAATAAAATAAATAAAATAAAATAAAATAATATAAAATAAAATAAATTAAAATAAATAAAATAAAATAAAATAAAATAAATTAAATGAAATAAAACAAAATAAAATAAATTAAAATTAAATAAATAAAATAAAATAAAATAAAATAAAATAAATAAAAAAAGTAAAATAAATAAAGTAAAATGAAATAAAATTAAATACCTTGACAATCTCAGTAAGTGATAATTTAAATGTATTTTTACTACAAAAACCAATGATTTTGCCGATTTTAAAGAACATTAAATTGATGAACTGGAAAAGCGAGCGTTTTTCGAAAAAAACTGCTGCTAAGAAATAATCTAGTAGGTATCCCTCGTATTTTGTAAAATTAGATGTGAATGGCCATAGTATGTACTTTGTAAATTAAAAGTGTTATTATGAGTGCGTATTATTGAATGAAAGGAAAAAAGACATATTTATGTACACGGAGAAAACTATACGGATGTCCATTCATATACATATGTATATGGATAATCCTGTCTGATCCATAAACTATTTATAACATATCACTATAATGGGTATCACATCAAAAACAAATTTGTAATATATGTATAAAGAAATGTGGATATGGTATCCATTATATTGATGTGACATCAATATAGTTTTTTTCCGTGTATGTACAATATGTAAATACTATGTATATATATGTATATACATACATGTATGAACATTGACAAAATAAAAGACAAGTTCAAATAGATGTCACTTAAATACCTATTCCGTGTGTTTAAAAATGCAAAATACTTATGTAAATATTATTATTGTAAATACAAAGTCGAAGTGGATGGTTTTTTTACTTGATTTAATTCATTTATTACAAAGTACCTACATATGCTCTTTAATTTATAGAAAGCTTTAAAAAGCTAATTCATATTCACTATATACATACATTCATACATACATATATGTATTGTATACATATACATATGTACATATATATATGGATGTGTATACATACATATTTATTTATTTATTTTCCTTCTTCCAGATAATACCTAAACAATGTCAATAGCAGAGTTTTTCGAGAATCAGGAAATATTCATAACTGGCGGCTCAGGTAAATCCATTTGCAAAATTCTAGCTTTTTATATGTACATGGTTGCCACTTGTAAAAAAATATCCAACTAAAGTCTGGAAAAAACAACTAAATTAAAATAAAAATACCAAATTTGAATTTCACGTTTTTACTGCAAAAAAAAAAAGCCAAATTTATTCAAAAAAATGTCAGATTATATACATACATATAATCTGTAAAGTAAAAGATCACCCTAATTCAAAACTTGTTTCAATAATGCCCTATCTCGGCATTAGATTCAAAACGTCCCAATTCAAAGGAAATTTTATATATATTAGGCCGTATTAATTAAAACCAAGCAAATCCTTTTTTTACTCAAGATTTCGGATATTTGACATTAAATTGTATGAACCAAATTTCAAAATTTGAGAGAAAAAAGTACAATTTTCACATGTAAAAAGAATCAACCAGATTTTTGGTAAACATTACAATGCTGATTTTTTTTATATAAAAATTTTTTTTTTAATTTAAAATCAAAATCTTGAAAAACTGAACTATGTAATATTTAACTGAACTCACACTTATTCCATATGAACCAATTTTGGGTTATTTTGTTTGTTTCTAAAACGAAATATTGCATAAAATCAAAAATTTTATTTTAAACAAAACTGGTTGATTTTATTTTTAATATAAAAATACTATTAACTACTATTAACCATTTTTGGTTGATTCTTTTCTCAGTGCTAAGCAAAAGCAAATGCTTGGTTTTTATTAATATGGCCCATTATGTTGATTTCTAATTAAAAAAAAAAAAAACAAATCAGAAAAAACCTACCAACCAACCAAATTCGAGAAAACAAAAGTTTCAACTAGGCTACAATTATTAGATATATGTGCATACATACATGTACACATTCAATGTACGCTATACAAAAAATTTGGTTTTGAAGTTTATGCACCTTTTGACGATACATGCAAATTATATTTGGTTTGCATGGTGCTATATAAATGGTTCAGGTGTTACTTTAAGTCATAGACCTTTTCACCTATGTACATACATAGGTACTATGTAAATTTATTTAATTGAAACCATAAAAAAACTGTATGTACATTAGGCATATAACTTTTTACAATTTTTGCAAATATGAAAAACGGCATACTATAGTCGAATAGAGAATAAAAAAGTATGAATCCCATTATTTTTTTTTTGCGAAATTGCAAAAAAGTTTCCGCGCAAAACGAAATTACTTTTTTTTATCAGAACTGCTGAAAAAAACAAAAAGTTTTGTACAGTGTACACGTTTTTCTTCATAATAATAGATATTTATTTAACTAATAATCTTCCTATTATTACAAACCCCTTTTAATGGACCTAAGGGAAGTGACCCACCCACCCCAAACTAATTTTTCTTCAGAAAATTCTGATTCAATACATATAATAAAAACACAGCTGTGCGCGGAACGTTGTTGAACCGAAATCACCTAAAAAAGTGATATTCATTACTTGTACAATATTTGCCACCACGTGGTGGTATGCCAAATTTTTCGTCAACATTTGTTATATGCCTAATGTACATATGTTCATATATGTAGATCACTAAAATGCAAATCAAATCTTGTCGTAACTTATAGTTTATTAATAATACAGTACTTTAGCGTAGAATACTCTTATGCATTGGCGGCCTTCGGGCGCGCTTTAAAAAAATAACCCTCAGCCGTGGAGCGGTGCACAGTATTTTTGCATAGTAGAGAGTGTTAAAATTAGTAAAACTAACCTTTACAGAACACTTCCTAAAAGTTTCATTGAAATTTTCTTAGTTATTTGGAATAAATACGGCTTACATTAGTTGCTTGCAAATTTTTGTGTCGAACAAAGTATAATTCTTGCACTAAAAATTTTCTGCTCTTTCTAGGATTTATTGGAAAAGGTTTGATTGAGAAAATTTTACGTTCTTGTCCCAATATTGCCGCAGTTTACTTACTAATGCGCCCCAAAAAGGGTAAATCCATTGATGAGCGTTTATGTGATATTTTTAAATCCAAACTATTTGATCGGCTACGAGAAGAGCAGCCACAAAATTTTCAAAAAGTTCATCCAGTTGTGGGCGATTGCACTGAATTGGGTTTGGGTATTAGTAAGGAGGATTTAAAACGTTTGCAGAATGTGAATATAATTTATCATTCAGCAGCGAGTGTGCGGTAAGTTAAGTTTTCAAAAAAAAAAAAAAAAAAAACACATGGCAGAATTAATATCCTGCTCAAAAGCTGTTTACTTAAGTATTTTTATACTTCGTTTTTGATTGCGGTTGGTATGCACTCAGAGAGCTCTTACGAGCTTAGTATTCTATGTCAACTTCCAATTTTATTTTTTATTCATGTACATACAGCATCTACTCACTACATTGTATTCTGAAAGCTTTTCCGAGATCTGGGCAAAAGGGTTGAATATGTGTTCCTTATATTTTCAGATTCGATGATCCATTACGTGATGCAATTCTAATGAATACTCGTGGCACTCATGAGCTAATCAAAATCGCCGAGAACATGCAACATCTTAAGGTTTTTATGCATGTATCAACGACATATTGTTATCCAAATCGCCAAGTTGTTGAAGAAAAGGTACATATACATTTATTGTTGTACTGAAAATTTCAGACTCAAATTAAGGGAAAAAACATTATTCTTCTAGATTTATCCACCCTATGCGGATTGGCGTACAACAATAAAATTGGCCGAAACATACGACACGGAATTATTGAATATTCTAAATTTAAAGTGAGTTGAGTTGTTAACTAGTGGAGCTTGGAAAAAGTTCGGATGACACATACTTACATAAAATTGCAATCTCCGTTCCGAATGGAAAGCTCCGTTAAAAATTATATTTTTATTTCTATAAACAAGTTAACTACAACTTATTTCATGTATATATGTACATATGTATGTGTATATTATATATTTAGATATGGTGATTTCCAGCCAAATACTTACACATTTACAAAAAGTTTAGCCGAGCAATTAATTTCCGAATACAAGGATCGACTGCCTTTCATCATTTTTCGCCCTTCAATAGGTTAGACATGTACATACATTCTTTTACTCATAATATTATTGTTATTTTTTTTTTTTAATTTAATGGAGGTATAAAAAAAATAATCATTTTTGCTGATATTTACAGTCATTTCATCAATTGAGGATCCCATACCCGGCTGGGTGGATAATTTTAACGGTCCTATTGGCATGTTGGTTGGTTGCGGCATTGGTATTCTCCGTACGAGCTGCTCCGATCCGGATATTATATCTGATTTTGTGCCGGTAGATGTTGTGGTGCGTGCCATGTTGATTGCCACCTATCGCAAGGTTGTTGAAGAGAAAAGGGAAGAATGGTAAGAAAGGTCGACTGTGCCGAATACTTAATACCTTTCATGAGGGAAAATTACATGTCTGGTATATGGTCTGATTTCTATTATTTTATACTGTCCACTTTCGTGGTTTATGCTTAAATTGAAAAGTTATGTCTCAAAATGACTACACTCGAAAAAAAACTACTCTCGATCAAAGTTTCCTTATTTTGAGCACGCATCCCAATACAAAATTTTCTTTGTTTTGCGTAAATTTTCTCAAAAATGAGGAAAAAAAACCTCCAAAAGCAGTCAACCAAATTCGTTGTTATGGTGATTTGTATGGGAATTCAAGTTATCAAAATTAAAGAAATTAAATCTAAAACAAGGGAAAATTGTGAATGGAAGTGCGCCTAAGAAATTTTTGTTTATTTTCATGCATGAATTTCTTTAAAGCAAGTATATGAAACCATTGCAACGCATGTAAATAACTTTATTTTATAATCCTTTTAACATGTTTTAGGGAAAATTAACTCAAAACAAAGAAAATGCTGTTCAATATAGGGAAGCAATTTCTTTCACACTTCCATATATATTTTTCTCTCAGTGTATATCTGAACATTCGGTGACACTCTCTTATACGAAATTTCATTCAGCTATTGAAACAATTTAGGGACTAATTTGGGTTCAAACCATACCTGGGTAATACTGAGTAATACTTGGACTATTACGTACTTAAATACTTTATATATTTTGATCTTGAAGTAATTAGTCCGTTCTAAGTACTTTCAGAATATTCACTACTTCAAAGTATTTGAAAAGAATTGAAGTGTGTACTTGAATCGATTTTTCAATTGTTTTCAAGTACTTTCAATTACTTAGAATTGACGACGGAACGTCAAGTTGAAACCAATATTTAAAAAAACTCGAGTGCGCCCACTGTCGAATTTCGACAGTTTTTTCTAGATATTTAGGATTAAGATACGTTATATTTTTTCTTATAATTTTATTTATGTTGAATTATTTTAATTGTTGAATTATTGTGTAAGTACACAGAAGATTTTTAATTATGTTGAATTATTTTTTTTGTTTTAAATTAAATTTAATTATTTATTTATGTTAAATTTCAAATGCATTTTGTTAAATAAACATAATATGGACTACAAGCGACATGTAAAAAATATAAAATATCGTTGATTTTTGTAATTTTTTTAAATATTGGTTTCAAGATTTTAAGTAATTGGAAGTACTTGAAAAGAATTGAAAAATCGATTCAAGTAGGTACATTTTTCAATTCTTCCCAAGTACTTTCAATTCTTTTCAAATACTTTGAAGTATTTGCTAAAACTTCAATTCTTTTTCAATTCCTTGTACTTGTACTTGAAAATTTTGGGAATGCCAATACCAGTACCTACAATTCCTTTAAAATGTACTTGTCACAAGTCGTACTGGTACTTGATATTACCCAGGTCGTTCAAACAGACGAATAGACAAACACAGAGTCATACAGACATACGGGTATGTCTGAATCGACTCAGCTGATTATTTTGATCATGACAGTATATACATATGTATATATTTTAGTGGTCTTTGTATGTATGTACATGCATATAAATTCTCCTTCTGGTACTTAAATACACCAAAATAAACACCCTTATTACGGTTGGCGTCGTCGACGTCGTTGTCACTTTTCAGTCGACATCACGTCGTCTCGACGTCGTCGTCACATCGACGCAAAATCGGTATTAGCTAAGCGTTTTGAGACGACGTCGACTGTTTATCGGTAAACCGAATGACGAAAGTACCATCCCTATAATTTCTGCACTAGAAGTTTGATTTTATTTACAATCTGTGCGCAATTTTTTCCGTATTTTTAATCTGTGCTATTTAGATAATTTATTTCTTTATAATAAATGTATTTTGCATATGATTCATCAAGTTTTAGCGATGAACATAGCAATGAAGTGCTCGAGTAATTAATAAATAAAAGAAAAAATATTTTAGTTGAAATACATATATACATATGTATGTATGTACATAAATATTTAATAAATTAGTTTTCTCCTCAATATTTCTTAAAGGAGGTGCCAAGGCATTCAATTTAATGGTGATTGCTTCTAAATGTTGTAAAAAATTAGTTGGTATCGTACCCGATTGAAAACCTTTGGGTCGGCTCCGGTATGTGCGCTCACCGAACTTATTTTTAAATTAGTGGGAATTTTTCAATAAAACGAGCAGGAAATATTCTGCAGATGTTAGTTCTACTAATTTTAACACTCCCGTAATAAAATTTTATAAACAAAAATGCATACATACTAAATTTTCTTCTTGTCACCATTAAACACCGCGTCGACGAAAATGGCAAAGAGTGACCGTCGACGTCGACTTGGCTGATACCATGGAGGAACAATAAAGGAGAATGCATAAGATCAGCTCACTTCTTCTTCAATCTTCATAAACACACGAACACAAGCATTTTTTTTGTTGACATGTCACATACACACGCACCCTAGCATTTCCATAGGGGCCGTATCTGTCAAATTCTTCTACATTCCTCTTTGCATGACACTTATCGCCCCACTATGTATGAAGGTATGTCGTCATGCGAAACCCTTTATTGTTGAATCATGGCTGATACCAAGAATTATCTAAAGAAGGATATCGCAGTAGATAAGCTCAGGATCCACCTATACAGGTCGGCTCTTCAGATCAGCTGACTTCTTCTTCTTGGTAATTGGATCATGGATAAGCTGATTGGAATTGTGTATGTATACTAAAAAGTGTGAATGTCAGACAAAACGAATTGGCAAAAATTTTACCTTGAAATTCATTTCTCTTCTCTTTCACATTGACATTTTTAAAGAAAACACACACATAAAAACGGAAGTAATATAACCTCTATTTGGGTAAGCCTTGGCTGATACCAAATATGTTTCGATAGTTGTCACAAGTTATCGACTTTACCATACGTAATACCGATTTTGATAGGTCGTCGCCGACAGCGTCGAGTGAGTGTCGACGACGACAACCGTAATAAGGGTGAAAGTAAAATAAATGCATACGAAAATTCGAATAAATATAATTACTTAAAACAAATACATAAAATGAGGCGTTTCAAAATGAGCCAAATTTTGTGATTCTTTTTTTAACACAGTCCTAGAAATATGCATCGAGTATTCTGTTGCTAATCCGATGCACATCGGTAAACGGAGGTGCAATGGTACTGGGAAGAAAGTCCTCCCCAATTTTTACTTTTTGCGAGGATTCTCTGTAACCAGTTTTACCATTAATGGTGGAATTTCAGATTCCATTTTCCATTTTGTTATTGTTTTTTTTTTTTTGTTTTCAAATTCAATTTAAAAATTTTTACTGCTCCTACTCCACAAAAAAACTAGAATATTAAAGCAAATTACATGCATACTTTACACCATTTTTCCACCATTTATAATAAAATTTCCAACGATTTCACTTCGGAAGTAGTTAGAGCAGACCAGAAGGTGTGTGCATGCAAAATTTTAAGCCCAAAACCCTTATGGTTCAGGCTGTAGGATATTTTGAGTTTTATTTTATGAAAAATAAAATAAAAATCACACTGTAATTTTTATTCTTGAGTAAAAAAAAATAAAAATTATACATAATCATTACGCTTTGAGGAAAAAAATAAAAATCAAGTGTAATAATTATGTATTTCTGATGGAAAAAAGTAAAAATCAATAAGTAGTAATTATGCTTGAGTAAAAAAATTAAAATCCTAGCATAATACTTATTTGTGATCGAAAAAATAAAACTTATATTATGTTCAGATTGACTTCATTTAACGTGTTAAATGGCCTACAACCTGATAAATGGGCAAACCCAGTTCTTGAACGTGATAAATTGCACGGAAATTGTTGTTGGAATTGAAACTAGGTAAATAATTTAACACGTTCAAAACCCAGTTTCGCGCAGTGTTGCATTAGCAAAAATGTCGTTACTTACAGGGAACATACCCAAGTTTTTAAACGAACAGGTCGAAAATTGGCAAGTGTCAAAAAAAAAAAACCAAGTGTAGAAACAAACGCCGTTGTTCGCAAATAATTTAAAAATGGAAAACGTGAAAAGAAAAAAATTTAAGTGGTCCACCTCATTCGAGAGTGCTATAATACAGGTATGGGCGATTACATTTCGAAATCTTGCTTTTAATTGACCAAAAGCATTTTCTACCACTCTTCGACACTCTCGCAGGCGCTTAATTATAGCATTTGAGTATATCTCCTCCAATATTTTAAAAAGGTCTGCTAAGAAAATTATTATTTTAAAAATTACGAAAAAGTTTCCGTGCCGAACCATTTCTAAAGTTTGTTTACGGTTTTGAAATGAAAACAACCAGCTGTCAAAAGTAAACACAGAACTGCAGTCTGAAAGGTCTCGTTTAACGAACAAGGTTTGTTCATTTATCACGTTAAATGAAGTCAATCTGAATGTACTATTAGGCTGTAATTATTACTTTCGATTTTTTTGGATAAAACTCTTAAATTAAAAATATCTGCAATGTACATATACAAAGATAAATATAGTGGTATATTCAAAATTATTTTCCATCCTTGATTAAAACACAAAGTTAAATTAACCGTACACATACTATGTACATACATATGTATGCCTTTCATTCACATTTTTAGCAACAAAGAAGATAATAAATTAGAGGTGATAAACTGTGCCGCTTCGAAAATTTGCCCAATAACCACAGGTGAAGTTATTGAAATTGGTAAACGAGTCATAAAGGAAACGCCATTTGAGAAGACATTATGGGTGCCAGATGGAAGTATAACACGTTGTCCTTATTGGAATCTCATAAGGGTATGTATGTAAATCATATACATATTATGTAATACTTTTTCTATATTGGCAGCGAACTCTCTTTTAAATAACTGAAAATACTGTGGAAAGCATTTAGTACGTTTATCGTTCCCCTAAAAATTCTTCCAGTTTTGAAGTATTTAGTTTATTTTGTAGAGTTTCACAGACAAACATCGCACCTAAATCATAAACTGACACAGCTCAAGATTTTTGAAGTTAACTTCTTAGACGCCGATACAGAGTTTTCATGAAGAGTGAAATTTGAACAGGAAGTAGCAGGTACATTTCCGTTACGGATATAGCAAATATATGAAAGGTATTGAACATGGCTTTTATACAGAGATGTACTATTTATGATTTCTTGGTCGGGTCCCCAGATATGGGTCAAAATGTGGACCTTGATAACCCCGAAATATGTCTGAGTAATATTTGTATCAAATGAAAGATGTTGAGCAGGGATTTCACATAGGGATGCACCCGTTGTTATTTCTAGTTCGGGTCCCCGGATATGGGTCAAAACGTGAACCCGAATGACCCCGAAATATTTCTGAGCAATATTAAGCGTGTTTCAATTACGCTGTTCCTGAGTCAGATACAAATGTTTACATGTAAATGCCACAACAACGATTTTAGCCCTATAGAACCAGATAAATTTACATATGGTTCAATTTATGATCCGGTTTGTTTGAATTGTTTCTTCCATGCTGCCAGAGTTTTTAATGTATACCGTACTAACACTTGCACACATTGTGCATGTTTTGTTGCCATTTACATAACAATGATCCCGATTGTTGATCTAGAGCTCGGTGTAATATGTAACTAAAACGCGCCTATGTGTATCAAAGGAAATGCGCTGAGCAGGGCTTTTACATATAGATGTACTGCTTATGATTTCTAGGTCGGGTGCCCAGATATGGGTCAAAATGTGGACCTGGATAAATACGGAATATTTCTGAACAATATTGGTATCAAATTAAAGGTACAGTGAAACCTCCCTTGGGCGGACACTCACCGTCGGGCAAATTTTGTCCGCCCAAGAGAGGTGTCCGCCTAAGGGAGTGGGTTGCTATTTTAGAAATTTTTTGAATTTTAAAGGATTTATTTATTCATATTTCACTGAAAAAAACAAGGATTCTTATGTTTTCAAAATTTCACTTAAATACATAAAATCATATACATAGTTATGTATGTACATATGTATACATATACATAAAGTATTAACATACATATTACATATCAATTAGTAAGTTGCTGAGAACTGGGATATCTTTGAAATTATTTAAAAAAAATGCGAAATTGTCCATTGACGAGGGGTTTTTTTGATTATTTAAAATAAAATTGTTTTGCAGATGGCTTTCAAATTTCTGCAACAATTCAAATACAATAAGGTCTGCCGTGCAAAATCTTTTCAAATTTGAAACTGCAGTCAAAGCCATTTCGTTCGAGGAGATTGCATTACCTACTTTCAGCGGTAATACTTTCAGTATCGGTACTATCATCTAACTGGAAACCCGTGAATGTAGTTATATCTATTCCAATAGTCATGTGGACATTTATTTTAGTTGGTGATTCCCCTTTCATCGTAGCGCTTTTTACCTAACGAACATTCCACGAACTTTTTTTATATTAGGCGCATTTCTGTCGTACCAAGTATGAAAATAATACTCGCTTATTCATCAAATTACCTTCAAAGCAACAACACCAACTCGACTATTTTAAAAAGTTGCTATACATAGGTACTTATATTTTGTCCGCATAGGAGGAGTTCGCGTCCGCATAACAGAGGTTTTTATGTGATTCGTTAATAAAAAAAATCAAAGTGTCCGTTGACGAGAGGTTCGTGCCCGCTTAATAGAAGTTTTTAGTTCAATTCAATAGTAAATAACTGTCCGCGTCCGGCCAAGAGAGTGTCCGCCTAAGAGAGGGCAATTTGTTCTAAAAATTGAACCTAAACCTTGGTGCATGGAAAAATGTCCGCTCAAGGGAGGTGTCCACCTATGAGAGGTGTCCGTTAGGAGAGGTTTCTCTGTATACCATTTTATGCCACTTTTCTGATACCATATGCTTTATATTTGTATAGGACACGCCACTTCGTTTTGAATTAATTAAACATGGATTAAAAAATTTCCTAAATATAAAACAAAGCAACAAGCTTATACATACATCATTTCACTTCAGATTTGTTCGCTATAATTATTCTTAATGTAAGAAGTTAACTTCTATCACGTGTATTGTGCTCAGAGCTGGGCGATAAGGATTACGATTACAAGATGATTACGATTACAGTAATCGTAATCTTAGAAATTTTGAAATTACGATTACTGTAATCGTAATCGTCGTTACAAAAATTACGATTACTGTAATCGTAATCGTAAGAAACTTGAAATTACGATTACTGTAATCGTAATCGTCGTTACAAAAATTACGATTACTGTAATCGTAATCGTAAGAAACTTGAAATTACGATTACTGTTCTCGTTTTCTGGGATTACAATGTGTAAAAAACAGTGATATACTTACCCAACATCATTTTCCAAGAAATAATAATAATTTTTACATACATGCATACATATGTGTTTATTTCTCACACATTAAGTAAACAATTAAAACTGGGATGTGTATTAAGAAGAGAGAAAATTAGCGGAAATAATAAAGATACAAAATTAAGACTGCTGTTTGGATAATTTACATTCAATAATATTCAATATTAGCCTTAAGCAGAACTAATTTTTCAAAAGAAACATCGGAAAGTGCATGGCGTCGAGGACTGTTTATAATGCCCGCCAACGAAAATAGCCTTTCCACAGGTGCTGACGATGTAAGCGGGGTGCTGAATCTTAAAGATGCTTTCTTTATCAGAGGATATCTTTTAAAACAGCCATGGCTACTATCAGCATCGTTCAAATATTTAAAAAATTCTTCTCCTATAATGTTTGAGCCACTACCAGGAAGCACTTCAGGTAAATCAGTGTTTTCTAAAGGTATATTGAGTTTTAAATAACATATATATTAAGTTGTTATATAGATATGTAGTTAGGTATTTACCGCCGAAGTCAAAAAAATCTTCATCTAATATTGGCTTTTCATAGTTATGGTCATTTACATCTTCAAAAGTTGCAGTGGAGTTTTATTACTTTTTAATTTTGTTATGAGATAAACCTAAGTAATTTGTTTAGTAAAATCTAGCAATTGTAATACATATTTTTTATACATGCAAAATCCAAATTTTACGAAGAAAATTAGTGTGAGCTACAGCTCGATTTTTATGCATGTGGCCATTGTCTCCAGCCCACTAAAAGCTGCTATCTCAACCGCAAATATTTCAAAATGTATATAATATGTGTGAAATTGCAAGCTTTACATAATTATTTGTAGTTTTTAGCACTTCTTTCAGAGCCAAGCATATTTTCCTCCCTACACCGTTTAGTATCAAAAAGCAATTTTAATAATTTTTTACATGTAATTCTTAAATTTTGTAATTAAGATTACAGAAAATAAGGATTACTGTAATCGTAATCGTCAAAAACTTGAAATTACAATTACTGTAATCGTAATCGTCGTTACAAAAATTACGATTACTGTAATCGTAATCGTCAAAAACTTGAAATTACAATTACTGTAATCGTAATCGTCGTTACAAAAATTACGATTACTGTAATCGTAATCGTCAAAAACTTGAAATTACAATTACTGTAATCGTAATCGTCGTTACAAAAATTACGATTACTGTAATCGTAATCGTAAAAAACTTGAAATTACGATTAATGTAATCGTAATCCTACGTGTAATCGATTGCACAAGTAATCCTTATCGCCCAGCTCTGATTGTGCTACACGCGGGTGATTTTTTTGAGATCGTTTTTTTTTTAATGTTCCCTTTATCATTTCATTGCCTGGAAAGAAACAAGTTTTTCTACTCCTGAAATTTTTTGAATTTTGAGTTGTGTCACTTTGTGATTTAGGGTGCGATATACATATGCGGAGAAAAATATATTGATGTCACATCCATATAAATATTTGGATAATCTTGTCTGATCCATAAATTGTGGATGTCATATCCATATAATGGGTATCATATCGACGCTTCCAAATAATACTGTACTAAGTCTGAAAACTGTGTTTTGCAGGAGAAGCTCTCAAAGTTTAAACTCGATATGAAACTTCAGTTCTATGCCAAGTATACATATCTTCGCATGTAACTTATGTTTGGATTGAACGATCAAAACCAAAACTCTACAATATCAAAGTTAGGGTACTCTTTATATAAAACCGTAAGAAAAAGTTAAAACTTGCTACGTTGTTTTTCATGGCAAGCTTTCAAATTTCTTGGGACATTGGTGACTTATAAGTATTTCAGTATCGTTAACCTGATCATAACTTTATCGCTATCCATGTGAACTGTTCGTGGTGTCGTAAATCCGTAAACAGCTGTCAAGCAGATCTAGGAAGGTAGGCGCATAGGCGAATTCAGAAATTTCCCATGTATTTTGTTATTGTAATTGGTAGATTGTAATGTCAAAATAATATTTTTCTTTGGTTAAAATCTGAATTCGCTTGGGACTCGCCCATTACTATTGGCCATGATGTGAATTCGCTTTGATTTTGATATTATAATCTACCTTCCAATATCTGCTTTCACAAGTGTCAGCTGTTTACGGATTTAGAGTTGCTAACCAAAATCCAATTGGTCTGTAAAGGCCCTTGGCAACCTACAATCTGGATTGTTAGTTTGAGTTTTTTTTTTTTGAGTGAGTTAGTCAAATTTGAGTTTTTTTTTGTGTGTAATAGTGCAATCGGCAGCCGTCGTGCTACACGTACTTGTTGTCGGCTCGCGGCGACGAAAACCAAAAATTTTTGATATTTGCGTCAATCACCCGACACTTACACATATACACTTCCTCTCAATCCAGATTGTAAGTTGACAAGGGTCATAAGTTAACGATAAGACTACAGAATCACGATAAGGCACCAATGACTAGTAACACTGCTTGTCGTAAGGTTGGTTGAATCAGCTGTTTTATAAGGTTACAGATAAGTCACCAATGTCTGCACCTTTAGAAACCACTCGTACCAAAAAAAAAAGATGTTTACACATCAAAAATTTTTAATATATAAAGAAATATGGATGACTTCCATAGTTTATGGATCAGACAAGATTATCAATATATGTGCATATACATATATATGGATGTGACATCAGTACAGCCATATATATAGTACTTCTATATTCGTAATACCTACGAGTTCCATCAGCCAACGTTACAGTACAGACATATAAAAGAAGAAAGAGAAAACCGAGCAATCAAATTTGAAAAATGACATATGAATTCAAAATAAACCGCAGTGACGGCACATAAAAAAAAAATTATAGGGAATTTACATATTTATTATTTGATTCTCGTATTAAAAAATTAAAAAATGTCGAAGCGGTGCTATATTTGTGACAATAAAAGGTATAAAACAAATAAAATATTTTTACATACGTAATAGAGAGATAGATAGATTTCTTACATCAATATGTATGTATACATATATACTTTTAAAAATCATATAATAATACAAATACAATTTTAATTCTAGTATTTTAGCTTGCTGGTATTTTTGGCTTTATAGTCAGCATCGGGTTCGGTGCATGCCGTGTACGCCTGACTTTGCGCCAGTCCCATCTTGAGATGGGATGACAGTGCCCTGTTAGTATGTGACCGCCAGTCTGCTCCAGGAAAAAAACACTGCAGCTCCCACCCGTCCACCTTTTATCCGCTGTAAATATGTGGAACATATAGCGATTGGTTCGTAGTCCTTTCTTTCATCCGTCTTGTTATATTATTACCTGTAGTCCCCTGTTGAGGTCGGTTTGGAGAGTAACGTAGTCTGAACTTTGGTCCTCATATGTTGCTGTGTCCAAAAGTTCGTTGTCTAAATTTTCCTGCTATTCAGTTTAGAAATTCGCAGTACTTTTGCTTAGATCACCGTGCTGGCGGCCTTCGAACGTACATACTTTACAAACATAACCCTCAAACGGAAAAAAATTCTACTTTTTGATATAATGCCCATGGATCGGACCACAGTATTTTAACATGGAACGCTTTCCGCCGCGATTCATAAAAATATGAGTGCATAGAAAATAGATTTTTCTAGAACATTTCCACTAATTTTCATAAAAAAAATTCACAAAAGTTTGCATCTCAAAATAAATGTGGCAAATTTCTTATATTAATTATAAACAAATTCAAAAACTAAAATCAAAGGGGTATATGTCCCCTAGAACACAATGATGCCTTTCAATTTTTTTTTTCAAATGCCTCTGAACTCAATTGAATGTATTTGTCACACATATTTACAGATGACATTAAATGTAATTGAGGTGCATGCGCAGAACTGCCAGTTCCACAAAATTCTTGGATGAATTCATACACATTGCACAGATAGAATACTATCAATATAGAAGTACTATATATATGAGTACAGCTTTTTCCGTACACGTATGTATGTGTGTATGTAGGTTTTCCTCCAATAAATATTGATATTAATTTTATGTACGATTATGTTCACAATTAATACTATATTACGGGTATTATAATATTATTTTCGCTTATAAACATTTTACAGTTCGCAACTCTTCAAGTTTTAGTAGCAATTTTCGTCGATTTCGGATTACGATTTACCAACACGAAACCATTGTGAGTGAATAATTTTAAATGGTAAAATATAATTATATAGTAAATTTAACAAAAAAAAAATATTTTTGTGTATAGCCTTCTGAAATTGCAACGACGCATTTATGCCGCAACCATCGCATTGCATTTCTTTGTAACAAGACAATGGGACTTTTTAAATGACAATTTTTATTCGTTAAATTCTTGCGTACCGGAAGCGGAAGTGTAAGTAAAATATGTGCATACATACATACCTATATATGTAACCACTATAAAAATACATAAACAAAAATCCAACTATCAATTTTTGCAGCGATACATTCGGCTTTTTACAATTCAAGGATCTGGACTATGAGCAATTCTTTCGGACGGGAATTCGAGGCGCGCGTGTATTTTTGCTAAACGAACCGGCTACATGTTCGCAAGGCGCTTTGACTCGAATGAAAATCTACAAAGTATTGCATTTCACTATCAAATTAATTGGAAGTGTTTTGATTTTGCGTTGGTTTGGACGTTTCCTTTATGCAAATTTGAGTGCTACATTTGTGTAGTGCAAATGAAACAAACCCCGCAGGAAAAACAACTAGTTTTTATACCATAATTATAGTAGTTTGTAAATTTGGGCAACTACATAGTTTCCCAACTGGTAGTTTTCTATGAAACCAGGGACCGTAACGGTTATGAGTGAAAATTGATTTTTAACAGTCATTCTCCGACTTTTATGAATTAATCAGAAAATAAAAGCTATATTTTATATTTTTATTTTTATTGAGTCTTATTTTTAAGAATTTTTCATCGAAAGAAAACAATTTGAATCAATTGCCCCGTTACCAAGGGTATGTTCAGAAACGCAGCATATAGCGCAACAGCGGTAGTAAATATTTTTTTGATGATTGTGATGAGCGACGCTTAATGAAAAATTTGCGTTTATGAACGCTTTGCTTGTACTACAAAAGCAGGTTGCGCTTCAAACTGAGTTTCTGAACAAAGCCCAATATTGCGCTACTTCGCCGATCGACTCTCCTTGTTTCTTGTCAAAATTTTCCAATCGTTTGTCAAATTTTTACTAGCCTGCGTACTTTTCTATCGATTCACACACACCCTAAAATAAACAAAAAGGGGAAAAAAAAGGCCAGAGGGATCGGAAAAATATAAGTGGTGACTTTTCGTAGAACAAAGGGCACCATTCCATTTCATATTAGTGCATTTGCCGAATATTTTATTTGGGCAAAAATAATTGGGTTTTTAAGACAGGTGGCGACATTGGCATGGGTAGGTACCACATCATTAAAACTAAAAATTTTTTAATAACAAGTAAAAAAAATTAGCTTTATACAAACTTTTCTTCAGGGTTTCTGCTGATACCGATGTAGGGGGCGGAGACCGAAGAAAATCGATTTGATTTTAAAGACCACCCTAATGTACATACATATTTACCCCAATAATTTCATAGAAAAATTAAGGGCCAGAGGACTGTCTTGCTTAAGAAAATATTTCTTGTTTTTTATTATTTTTTTTTCTTTGTTGTTCAAGTCTTTAGTAATTTCCTTTTTTAATTAACATTTTAGCGTAAGCAATTTAATACGCATGTAATTAAAGATAGGACAAAATAAAAAAATTAATTTTCAATTAATTACTTTTTTTTGCAAAAATATACTGTATATTAAAAGTAAGATGAAAATTTGTGTTAACACTTGGATGATAAATGAAACGACAAAGTAAAACACCATTGTTCGGTTTATCATCTAAATGTGCACAAATCTGTTGCATGAATTTTAGAACACACAAAGTTTACGCCAATGATACATGTTATACTATGTATGCACATACTTACAAACAAGTATGTATGATAAATACATGTACATACATACATATAGATTACATGGAATGTGATTTGATGCATTTCTAATGAATATTAATAAACTCCCATTCTTTATACGAAACAACTTGTATGTATATGTATATTACAAAAACTGCCTTGAAACTTTCCAAATATAAGAAAAAAATCGACGTTCTTAGTTTGTTTTTTTTTTGGTTGTTGTAATCATCTCCTGTCGCACAGTCGTCACAGAATGGACGAATGTATGACAAGGGTTGCTTTTTGCCAATCTTATTCTTTTCTCTCAATTTTCATTTAACATTTTTAAATAATTATTAGAAAATAATACATTTGTAGTATAAGAACTTAAAAAGAAAAAAGAAAAAATTCTTTAAATCTCCCCACCGCCATGCAGCTTAGAAACATTTCCTGTGCACAATTGATGGACCGGATTCGTCGTATTCCTGTTTCGAGATCCACATCTGTTGGAAGGTAGACAGCGAAGCGAGAATAGAACCACCAATCCACACAGAGTATTTACGTTCTGGTGGCGCAATGATCTTGATCTTCATTGTGGATGGTGCTAAAGCGGTGATTTCCTTTTGCATACGATCAGCAATACCTGGATACATGGTGGTACCACCAGACAGCACTGTATTAGCATAAAGATCCTTACGGATATCCACATCGCACTTCATGATTGAGTTGTATGTGGTTTCGTGGATGCCAGAGGCTTCCATACCCAAGAATGATGGCTGGAAGAGTGCTTCGGGACAACGGAAACGTTCATTGCCAATGGTGATCACTTGACCATCAGGCAATTCATAGGATTTCTCCAGTGATGAACTGGATGCCGCTGTCGCCATTTCTTGTTCAAAGTCCAAAGCGACATAGCACAATTTCTCCTTAATATCACGAACAATTTCACGTTCGGCAGTAGTTGTGAATGAGTAACCACGTTCAGTCAGGATCTTCATCAAGTAGTCGGTTAAATCGCGACCAGCCAAATCCAAACGTAGGATGGCGTGTGGCAGGGCATAACCTTCATAGATGGGCACAGTATGAGAAACACCATCACCAGAATCGAGCACTATACCAGTGGTACGACCAGAGGCGTATAGCGATAGCACGGCCTGAATGGCCACATACATGGCAGGTGTGTTGAAGGTTTCGAACATGATCTGTGTCATCTTCTCACGGTTAGCTTTGGGATTTAAGGGGGCTTCAGTCAACAGAACGGGGTGCTCTTCGGGGGCAACACGCAATTCATTGTAGAAGGTGTGATGCCAGATCTTTTCCATATCATCCCAGTTGGTAACAATGCCGTGCTCAATGGGGTATTTTAATGTTAAGATACCACGTTTGCTCTGTGCTTCATCGCCCACATATGAATCCTTTTGGCCCATACCAACCATCACACCCTGATGACGTGGACGACCCACAATTGATGGGAAGACAGCGCGGGGTGCATCATCTCCAGCGAAACCGGCTTTGCACATACCGGAACCATTGTCAACAACCAAGGCAGCAACTTCTTCGTCGCACATTTTGTCTGCTGTAATAAAACAAAAGAGAACAAAATTTTTCTTTAGCAAAATGCATTTCCTTTTTGTAATCACTATTTACATTTAAACTGTTTTCCTTTATTATAATTAGATGAGAGCTTAGACTTTCTATTGCCAATTTTAGCTAACTTTTGATTTTTTACATACAATTTTTATTTTAAGAAATTAATACTATTTAAATCACAAATTCTGAAGCATAGAACAAAGCAAACAAGTTATCTAAAGAATAAAAAAATATACCTCGACAAGTCATACAAAAAAATTTATTTATGGATATATTTCCTTAACCGGCATTACTACAAAAACAAATGAGCAGGCATACGCCCGCCTTCCATGAAAAGTAATCAAAGGAAAGGAAGCAATAAAAAAAAACGTTGGCAACCATGAGTCCCTAATAAAGCCGGCTAGCCTAATTCAACGAGTACTTATGCGTAAGTAGTGGTAAATATCTCTACACTTCGCACTAGCACCATTTGAACTGCGTACGTAATCTTTTACTGATTCTTCCATTCCCACTACGTCATTGAATTATTTTTTTATTTCCAATTTGCACGTTTTTGCACATAATAAAACTATAAAAAACAAATTAATCTCACCTTGAGCTTGAGTAGGAAAATTGTAAAAGAAATTCAACCGAACACTTTGACAGTCCAACAACGAATGGAACGCCGTTAAATGAAAAAATGGCAGTTAATTTCTACAAAAAAACGAGTAGCGAGTAGTGTTGCTGCACTCTTCGTTTCTCAGCGGTTTAAAAAAAAGTAATCAATTATCAAATTGTGAGCGCCACTCAAAAAGGCAACAACACATGTATAATTCTTTCTTCCTTTTCTTGCTCAACACTAGCCTACAATAGGGAAATACTAATGTATAAGCGAGAGCGCAATAGGCAAGTTGTTACCAAATGAGTAGAGTTGAACCGCGTTTTTATTTTTTGATTTAACCCTCACTTATCGTATGTAGTGGTGTGCTTGTGTCAATGGTAGGAGGCGATTCCATTTTTGTGACCATATATGGTAATGTTTGATGCACAGTAGTGAAAAATTTTAACGTACTAAATATGTACATATGTATGTATGAATGAATGTGTACATATATGTATGCTCATCGTTATGTACATATGGATGTAGAATCTACATTGTAGATACATATATACTATCAATTGGCAATAAGTTGACAAAATAGATACATACATATCTACATATGTATCTGTATATCTGGTGTTCGCGAGGTTTAAAGGGAAATTCATTTAAAATAGTCACAATGCAAAAAAGAGTATCTTTTAACCCTTGAATGGTAAACATCGTTTGTGAGGCGCATTTTTTTGCGACCTCCAAATAATTTGCTCCAGCGATGCCGTTCCAAATTTTATAAGCGGAGTGAAAATTTGCAAATAGCGCATAGTTTCGGAGAGACGGACGACCGAGAGGATTGAAATTGCGGAGTGCTGTTAAAAATAAGCAAATCAACAAAGAAATGTGAATATGGGAAAGCAAACGCAAAATTTTGTTTTCGAATTAAGGAGCATATTTATTAGAAATGAATTTAATTAAATTAAAATTTGTGTTTTTATTCATAACGCATTTGTTTATAAACTTTTTCCTGATGAAAACAAAAAAACGTAAAAACTAGCTAATGAGTTTTTATAATTTTTTGATTTTATTGATTTTAGCGGAATTGGTTTGCAATTTTCCATGGAATCGCGCACAAAACAAAGATCAAAATGTGAAAAGTTGCGAATGCTTGATTAGAGCGCTTTCACATTACTCGGTGCGGTATCGGATCGACATTTTTGGTTTTTGCCGAAAGTATACCGAAACCTTACCGACCACATGTATTTCAATTGGCACTTTCACATTAGTGTTGCATACATGAAATCGGAGCGGATTAAATTCGGTATACCGCAACGCGGTAAGACCGGTCAGTAAAATTTGAGGAATTACTGCATACATTTTTGCGGCGTGATAAAAGAAGAAGAACAAAGTCAGTAAAAAACTCGTTTCGGCTATAAATGTAGCAAGTTATAATGTCTTCGTTTTCGCTAGAAGACATTATTGTTATTATTGAGTGATTTGTTGAAGTTAAACATTTTGTTTTGCAAATTTCGATGTTTGTTTTCGTCGTGCCGAGTAATGTGAAAAGGCTCTTAGATAGTCGCTAAATATTGCCACTGTGGCAGAATTATAAGACGTAAACAATAACGATGCCAGATTGTAATTTTATGCATACAAAATTGAAAGTAGCAATTTCTGCATATACACAGTTGATTCAAAATTTCTTAATTATTTCATAAATGGAAAAGTGGAGTGATTTACTCAAAGAAAGAGTGACGGAGTGATAAGGACAAAATCCAATTGGAGTGACGGCGGCATCGCTGATTTGCTCTTATCAAAACGTGCGTTCGTGCCAATAAATGTATGTATTTAAGTCTTGTGTGAGCTTGTGTGTACCAGTGTTGCTTTGCTATTTTTCGTTACATGTAGGCGTCGGCTGTGAGGCACTGTTTAACAATAAAAGTATTTTTTTATGTTGACTCAAGTTTGATATTTTTGTTTTTTGCTGAAAATTCGGACAATTTTGCAATATTATAGTGTTGATTTTAAATGGCTACGTCTGAAGCGTAAGTACCAAAATCTAATCGGACCATGAAAGTGAGTTGGACGACGATTTAGGAGTAAGTTCGGATGATTGTGTGGGTATAAAAAAGGTAAAAGAGCTACATACATAGATGCGATATTTATGATCCGAAATTGAAGCGTACGAGTGTATGTATATTACTGCGCAAAATGCAAGAAAACTTACTGCGTGGGGTACAGATTACCGAACTGCTGGCAATCTAACTATACAAATACATACATATGTATGTAAACAAACCACAAAATTTATTTTGCTGTTCACAATTTTTTAGAAGCAGTATATACCGACTATTTTACTTTTAAATATCCTAGCTATATACATAGTGGCCGCTGTGGTGCAGTGGGTAGAGTGCTCGCCTGCTATGCCAGAGGTCTCGGGTTCAAATCCCAGCCCGAGCAAACACCAAAAAATTTTTCTAATTAGTAAAAATCCAATTATTGGGTTTTTTAAGAGCAGCGGTCACCTCTCGGCAGTGGGCGGCATACCCTCCGAGAGTATTTCTGCCATGAAAAAGCTTCTCACAAATAATGCATTCGCCGTTCGGAGCCGGCATAAAACTGTAGGTCCACCCAATTAGTAGGAAAAAACAAAAAGGAGCACACCTCGAATTGGGAGAGAAGCTCGGCCATAAAACTCGTCAGAGTTATAATAGCGCCATTGTATTATTATATTAGCTATATACATACATATAAAATCTCCAAGGCCGATAAGTTCTTAAAAAAGATCTTGAAGGATACTATTTTTATAAATTTCGTTTTCGAACGATGTCTGAATACCACCGATTAAAATTTATGATCTCTTAAAGTACCCTACTGTGTCTTAGATATTAAGAAAAATTAATTGATTTTTGTTTATTTTTTTACTAAAGATATGGAAAATATATTTTTGTTTTTATTTTAATAAATCTTTGTTTTTTATAAAGTGGCAATTATAAAAGCCGCCTCACAGGCGATGCTTACCAATAAGGTGGTAACAAATATGTTTACCATTCGAGGGTTAATAAAACCGAAATTCGCTATGTACATTGATAGATACTTACATATGTACATACATACATACATATATGTATCTACAATGGTATTCTCTAATAGCTTATGATTAGAAACATATGTACATATACATACATATGTAAGTATTTCGAAGTGGTTTTCTGTTGAGAAAGCAGATCAACGGTCACTTGCTGTTCGCTGGAATTCTTGAATCGAAAACAACAAAGTGTGGGCTTATAGCAGAGGAAATTGTTAGGGCGGAAATTAATAACGTGTCAAGTTCAAATATGGGCAATGAACATGTATGTATGTATGTAAGTATGTATATATGTATGGTGGGGCAACGCTTTATTTCATATATAGAAATGATGTATAGAACCGGGTTTGAACCTAATACCAAATATAAATATGAAATAGACCGAATGAATCAATTTTTAATCTCTTTTTTCTCAAATAAGTATCTAATATGAAGCGGTCAACATAATAGCAGTCTTTTAGGGAGTGTTATCTCTTTTAGCTCGTAAAGTTTTTAAAAGCTTTTTTAAGGAACAAATTTATAATAGAAGTGAGATTTAGAAGAAAAGCTAAAATTTTTGCTAATATTTTTTTCTCATATTGGGAATCGGAGGCATTAGAAAACCGTGTGCTAACTAAAAAAACTTGTTTCGAAAACTAGAAACTATCCAGAACTTAAAAATTTGATCGAGTTTCAACTTAAATGATTTTACATGTCTTCGAATTCAAAAACAAGGCAGAAAAATCGTGGAAGATATGTACATACATACATATGTACATATGTAATTCAAACCTCGCGTAAATAGCCAGAGAAGAAATTGAGAATGAATGTTGTAGCTGAAATCTACATACAATGAATATCATACACATGAATGAATGAATGTAGGTACATATGTATGTACATGCATATGTACCTACACTCTTTCCAGTGACGAGTTGTTAAAGACTTCTTTGAAGATAGAAAGCGATCAGCTTGTTCCGTAGGTACATATGTATGTATGCATATACATATGTACATATTCTTGGAGATACATCTGTATGTACCTCAGTATATACGTTATTAACCACACCCGTCTATGACGTCCAGTATTGTTTCCATGTGAACCAGTGTGATATATTATCTAATTAGATATCATGTTACCATTATCTTATCAATTCAACACTTATTTATTCAAGCTCAAAGGCCAGTATTTTTTTTTTTTGCTATTTGTAAGTAGCACACGAAAATTCGAAATAGAATTTCAATATGTATAAAATTACCTATGTACTACATACACATGTACATATCGATCGGCTGAGAATAAGATCGTCCTATTTAAAAAATTGTTTCAAAAACGCCCTATTTGAAAAATTGTTTCAATAACGTCCTATTTCAGATTTTGCTTCAAGAACGCCCTATTTGAAAAATTGTTTCAATAACGTCCTATTTCAAATTTTGCTTCAAAAACGCCCTATTTCAGAGAAAATTCCATATATATTTCTCTGAAATAGGGCGTTTTTGAATAATTGTCTGAAATAGGACGTTATTGAAAAAATTTTTCAAATAGGGCGTTCTTGAAGCAAAATCTGAAATAGGCCTTATTGAAACAATTTTTCAAATAGGGCGTTTTTGAAACAATTTTTGAAATAGGGCGATCTTATTCTCAGCCGTCGATATGTAGGTAGGTGCATAATTTTTTTAACTTTTTAGGTGCATAATTTTTTAGCTTCAACTTATAGCTAAATACACATGTAGGTAATATGTTTGAATGTATATATGTATGTATATGTATACATACATATTTTCGAGGAGCCCACTATACAAATTTTTTTATCTGCATATGTAGGTAACATGTATTTATACACGTTTAGTTTATTGCTTTTATCATAAATGATTAAGTATTCCAAGTACCTACAAAACTTTTTTTGTTTTACAGATCTTTTACCAATGCACATCTTAAATTTCACCATTTTTCTTTATTTAATAATTATTTTAATAATAGTCTTTGCTCTCTTTTCACTCGTATTTTCTTATTTTCATTTTTAATTTTTGCACTTCGATGTACATTTAATTTTCTATTTATTTTTGTAAATCATTTTTTTAAACATGTACTTACTTTTTTGTTTTACGTTTAAGGTTTACTAAAATTAATTAATATGTAGTATGTGTTTAGTCTTATATAGGACTCTGCTCTTTCTATTTTATGTTGCTGCTGTGCTTCTTTTGTATCACGCGCACACTACCAGAATATAAAATGTAATGATGGCGCAAACCCGGTTAACGCGCTTTATAAAGCCCCCTCAACTATGCCAGTGGCTCCTTATCAGTAACGGCTCTAACTTTGACCATATATGGATGTGCAACCGCTGGATAGTAGTTATCGGAGAGTTTTTTTTTCGTTCAATTCATACTCGCTAAATTTAATTTTAAAGCTGACGAACTCGACTGAATTCCACGCAAATGCTGTATGTGTAAACGGTGCAGCAATATGATATATAGAAAGAGATGAAATGCGTACGTTATTTAGACCAGTGAGAGTGAGATTTTTTGGAATCCTCTCTAGTTGTTTAAATGCGGCTTTAATCAATGTTGTTTCTTAACACTCACAGCGCTTTTAGCCAGAGCTAAAAATACATTATAACATAAGACGTTATTGTTCATATATATATACATACATATGTATGTAAATATGTATATATAATACATATCTAGGTATATCGAAATGGCAAATAAAATAATTTATTTCGCTAATTTAATGCGAATCGTTTTAATTCCATTATTATTTTTACTGCAGGGAACTCTTATTCTACACATTTGTCAAAAGCACTATTACATGTGCGTATGTATGTAATAGATTTGGAGCAATTGTCTCAATGTCAAGAAGAGTAAAATATCTTAAATTTGTGTCAAAGCTGACTATTATGATTTCGATTGCATTTTCGTCATGAAACTGCCAAATATCAACAATAAAATTTACTTAAAAAACGAGTAAAAATTAAAATCTTTATCGTAGGTATTTCCTATTCTGAACGATAATGTTGCATTATTATCAACATGTACCCTGTGTCATATGAAAATGTATTTTCATGTGATGAATGAAACAAAAATAATGCAAACCCTCTAATTGTGTTAAGAGCAAAAAATTTTGCTCTGTGGTCAGTTCAGATTTTCCCAATAGGACAAAGAGCCCTGCAAACATAGAACCATAGAACAGAAAAATTCAACAGCCTGTAGAAAATGTAGAATTAGTGTGACATTTTTGCCGGAATAGAAATTTTCGAAATGTATTTTTGCCCCTATCTTAGATAAAATTATCACAAAGTTAGAAGAAGAGTGGAATATAACATTCAAGGTACCTAATCCCCTCTGTCATTTTTTTACCCTCTTTCTGTACTATTTACAGTGACTAAAGTACTAAACAACACTTACATATATATGTATGTATAATTGTCCGTGTCCAAACACAGCAACTCTGCCGCGAAATTATCCAACGATTCTCTTTTGTGCCGCTGTTCTGTCTTCCATTTGTCCAAACACATCAACTCGTCGCTGGCCAACTTTTGTTCATTATGTTTTGTTCTGGCATTCTTCGAACGCTCTGATTGGTCACTGGCGATAAGAATTGCTGCACAAAGCGTGTTGTCCGAGCACCAACGACTTGGTGCCCCCCTCCTTTCCTCGTCGCCTTCTCACCCAAAAACGAACAAAAGCAGCGGGTTGCTCAACTTCGTGTCTCCGTGTTTGGACGTCGACATTCTGTGTAACCTAAATCAAACGCAAGTCGCCAATTTAACGCACGCACGCAAATTTTTCATATGCGTTGAACCGAAATTGACTTGCGTGCGTGTTCAGATAAAGAAATAGAAAAATACAGAAAATCAGAGAAAATCTTGTTATTTTGTGGAATATGTACCTAACAGACACGATATCAAAAGCAAGTGTCAATTTTTTTGCAAACAATCACCCACAATGCTTAATTTCAACTGTCACGCAAAACAAAAATTGGGCGTCGAATTTGCTTTTTACGCACGCCGTTCAATTTCGGTTACTCCCATACAAGTTGTATGGGCATGTGCAATTTTTGACAGTAAATTGACGGCGTGCGTTTGATTTAGGTTACACAGATTGAAAGCTGAAATTACGCTTTGCACTTGAGCACTACTATTCTCGTAAAACCTGTATCGCTCTCCGCTTTTACCCAAAAAAGTTATATTAAAAATCATCCAACGAGAGGCTAACAGCGAGACACAAAACTCGTTTATATATGTACATCAGGGCCGTGCGCACGGGGGGGAACTTCTTGGGGGTTAAACCCCGCCTCCCATGACCCAATCTAAGTTGCAATGATTTTGCAAAAATTTTCAAAACACAGTTTATAAATTTTGCATTGAATCTTGACTCATAATTTTTGACAAAATTAGTACAATAATTTTACGGAAGATGAAATCCCGGTCCAAAAACCAAGATTCGCTGGAAAGCAAACACACCGATGTAACATCGTAACCGACACGGTAGAAGATTTCTATCGAATAAGTACATATATTCCATACTTCGATCTATTCGTCACACATCTCAAAGATCGGTTCTTAAATCAGCGAAATATTCTGTGTAATTTTGTTTGCCTTTTCCCCAAAAGAATGCAAAATATTGAGGAAGCGGCTTGCACAGAACTGTTTAAATCATACGAGACACTATTACATAATATATTTCCCGAAGCGTGGATAAGCGAAGTTCAGCTGTGGAGGGAACGTATTGCATCTATGGATATTCAAAATCCACTAGAAGCTCTTGACATTTGTAAAATAGATGCTTTTCCAAATGTTCATCAAGTGCTTCGTATCATGGCCGCTTTACCGGTTACCACAGCAACAAATGAACGTACTTTTTCGACGCTGCGACGATTAAAATCTTACTTGAGGTCAACAATGAAAGAAGATCGTCTTAATGGACTCGCGTCCTTGAATATACATTGCAATGTGAATGTGGACATAAATTCAATATTGACAGAACTCTTTTCCGTACCTCGAAGAATCGCAATGTTAAACGGACTTTAATTATAGCCATGTATTCATAAAAGTGCGAATAATATACCACCATATCACAAATTCTCTATCAAATACAGAAAAATTTTTACAACCAAAAAAATTTCTTGGGTATAATTTTAAGCATCAGAGTATGCAGTTTCAGAAAATTTAGAGAACATTTAAATTTATGATGTATGGGTCTGGATATCTGTTTCAGCAAATATGTTTATCTTAGCGAAAAATGTATGCGAATGCAAACCAAAATTAAAAGCCCCCCAAGGCTAATTCCTGCGCACGGCCCTGGTGTACATATATACATAAATACGATATATATATATGTATGTATGTATGTTTATCATCTATATTATATACATATTTATGTATATGTTGTATATTATATACATATATTATGTGTATGTATATATACATATGTATATTCCCTGCAAAAAAGTTTTTCTTATTTTATGTGAAAACAAATGTAAATAAGTTTTTTTATTGTTCACAAATTAGGTCTATAAAAGGAGTACGCTGGCAGCTCTGCCTCTGTTATGCACTCATTTTTTCTGCTCCTAACTTTCTAATAGATAGGCACCAAGGCTTATCCAATACAGGTTAAGTTACTTGCGTTTGCTTTATCTTGTTTCTTCTTTAAAAATGTCAATGTGACACGGTAGGCAGGAAGCGACGATAGGTTGCATGAAAATGTCGAGAAAAAAGGAAAGTGGGGTTGTGTTATGTGATGTGTATGGAACATCCGTTGAAATTGAAATCCGAGCTGCTCCTTTTTCAAGGATATCCACATTTTTTGTTTTTTTTGAAAGGATCAAATATTGAGAAAATCGAAAATTCGCCACCGTCCAAATTTTTCCGATTTCAATACATTATTTGGTCGCTAAGGGATACAAAAAAGGTATTAAAAAGAAAAATGGACACCTGTAGTGGAAAAATCCAATGTGAACAGGACCTAAAGGATAACCACTGAAATATAAAATAACACAAAAAGTACCCACTTTAATTTGCGTATAACTCCTAACATGTTAACTCTACGTGAAAATTCCTTATAATATGTTTCATTCAGAATAAATAAAGGAATATTTCTTTGATATACAATTTTGATGTAGCTGCAGTGGTTAATGCACTTTGGTCCATCTAAAGTGAAAATTTCAAAAAAAGTACGTTTTTTTATGGTGCTATTTTAAGTTCAAATATTTTTCTAGTTTATGTAAATATTTTAATCTAATGATCCAATTCTCATTCTTACATATCTATACTTTAATATTAAAAAGAATTAGAGCTGAAATACGCGCTAGCTGTGCACGGTGGGCGGTAAGCAACAATAGGTTGCATGAAAATATCGAAAAAACGATCGCCGGCTAAACACTTACGTAAAATGATATTCTAATATACTTCATAAACACACAGCAAGCGTGAATAAAATCTCCAACATTTTTTTTAAACGAAAATTAGTACCAGCACACAGCTAGGCACATATTCGTTGGGCCATCGTTTTTACGATATTCCCATGCAACCTATTGTTGCTTCCCGCCCACCGTGCACAGCTAGCGCGTATCTCAGCTCTAACTCTTTTTTAGTTTTAACGTAGAGATATGTAGGAATGAGAGTTGGATCATTAGATTAAAATATTTACATAAACTAGAAAAATATTTGAACTTAAAATAGCACCTTAAAAAAAACGTACTTTTTTTGAAATTTTCACTTTAGATGCACAAAAGTACATTAAGCACTGCAGGTACATCAAAATTGTATATTAAAGAAATATTTCTTTATTTATTCTGAATGAAACATATAATAAGGAATTTTCACGTAGAGTTAACATTTTAGGAGTTATACGCAAATTAAAGTGGGTACTTTTTGTGTTATTTTATATTTCAGTGGTTATCCTTTAGGTCCTGTTCACATTGGATTTTTCCACTACAGGTGTCCATTTTTCTTTTTAATACCTTTTTTGTATCCCTTAGCGACCAAATAATGTATTGAAATCGGAAAAATTTGGACGGTGGCGAATTTTCGATTTTCTCAATATTTGATCCTTTCAAAAAAAACAAAAAATGTGGATATCCTTGAAAAAGGAGCAGCTCGGATTTTAATTTCAACGGATGTTTCATCTATAAACATCACATAACACAACCCCACTTTCCTTTTTTCTCGACATTTTCATGCAACCTATCGTCGCTTCCTGCCTACCGTGTGAAAGAGGAGAGAAATGAATTTCAATGTAAAATTTTTCCCAATTCGTTTTGTCTGACATTCACACTTTTTAGTATACATACACAATTCCAATCAGCTTATCTACTACGATATCCTTCTTTAGATAATTCTTGATAGGCACTTATCCTGGCCTTATTTCGCATAATGGAGAAGCCTTTGGAATGAGGTGTGCTCTCAGCGAGAGAGTTCTCCTTATGGCCCGATGACATCAACACAGGAAAATCAGCTTTATTTTAAACCTTACGCCATACAAATTTGCTACCCCTATAGTTTTCAGACCTTATTTTGTAAGCCTTTAAAATGCTATTTTGAATTTTAAATAAGGCTTAGATTTTTGGTGGATTTTGACAAAAAAATTAAACCGACACTTTTTATTTACTTTCCGGCTTTCCACTCTCATTAAACGACCTTTAGCGTAAAAACGAGTTTTGTGTTTCGCTGTTCGCCGATCGTTGTATGTTAAATATTTAACAACTCTTAACTTGCATATACATATATCCATACATACATATGTACGTATACATATATATTCGATATTTATGGTTTTGAATTTGCAATATATGTATATATTTAGCTACATATCGCCCGTTTTATGCAATAGGGATTTAACTCAAAATTTTCGATTTCTGGGATTTTGCCATATATTTGAATAACTGAGTCGTGCCTTCGAGTCTAGTCTTACAAAATACTCAAAAAGATAAAAATGGCGGAAATAAAAGTGATTTTGTAGTTAGCCGTAGAAGGAAACTATTTGAAATTACAAAAGCTTATTTGCGTTTTCCCAAAAAAATTTTTTTGAGTTAAATCCCTATTGCATGAAACGTGCGATATGCATATATAGATATGTATGTACAATGTACCTATATACATACCTAAAAGTAATATAATTCCCAACATGGTGTTATCTAAAGAAGAAATATCTACTTGTATAAAAGATTTGGAACATCCAATTATATGTGATATTGATGTAATTACCACGCAATGGAGGCTTTAAACCTGACAAAGACTGATCTTAAACGTGATATGGATGTTTGTGCTTTTGGGAGAAAGTTAGTTTGTATAAAAATGGAATGGACGAAGCATGTTTTAAGGAATTGACCGACTTTATAAACAACATTATGTTATCAAAAGAACTTTGCTTAAAAAACCAAGATCCGCATTACTTTTATTTATTTATTTATTTATTTAGTCTATGAACAATGATATTCTTACAGACTATTTACATTAAAATATGAGTTATTAAAAAATTAATAAATACCTAAACAGAAATAACAATTAAAAAAATGTGTTAAGGTTATGTATAAAAAACCATTTCGGTGATGAAAAATCAAGTTGGACAGAATTCGAGATCAAATTAAATTCACTTAGGGCTCTAACCATGGGAGCATTGCGCGCATATTCCGTTCTACAACTTATTCCATAAAAAGGCAAGTAATTCCTAAGATTACGCTGTGGGATATTAAAGTTAATTTTTTCCAAAAGAAGGGGGCAGTCAATGTCACCTCTAATGATGTTGAAAACAAATGAAAGTGAGAGGACTGTTCTTCTTGCTTCCAATGTCTTTAGATTAATTAAGAGCAGACGGGAATTATAGGATGGCATAGGTTCATTGAATTTAAGAGACCGTAAAGCAAATTTCAGGAAGACTTTTTGAACCCTCTCAATCCTAGAAATATAACATTTGTGACTCGGCCTCCAAATAAAAGTAGCATATTCTAGGTTGGAACGAACGAAAGCTGTAAAAAGTAATTTAAGAGTGTAGGGGTCAGAGAAGTTGGAGCTATTACGCCTCAAGAACCCTAAAACCGAGTAAGCTTTCGAAATAATAAAGCTTGTGTGCGTACTGAATGAAAAATTACTCGAAAAAATTACGCCAAGATCCTTAATCTCATCAACACTTTGCAATAAAGAATGTGAAATGTTGTAAGATGTTGGCACAGAGTATACAGACTTCTTAAAAGTAACTTTGAAACATTTTTTTATATTAAAAGCTAGCCGTGAAGCGGTGCACCATAAATTTAGTCTATTTATGTCATCTTGCAACATAATAGCATCATCATTACTCGTAATTTTCGAGAAAACTTTTAAATCATCTGCATAGAGCAAAAAATTTGCAAATTCAAAGCAGGTATTAATATCATTAATAAATAGTACAAACAATAGTGGGCCTAATATGCTCCCCTGGGGAACTACAGAGGTGGCAAAAAAGGGAACAGAAGTCACACAATCAACTGCAACTACACAACTTCTATTATGTAAATAAGATTTGATCCATTTTAAAAAATTAGAGTGAAACCCTTTTGGCCAGCCAGAGGCGGATTATCCCTAAGGCAAACTAGGCACTTGCCTAGGGGCGCGTAGTTACAAGAGGCGCGCGAGCTCACAATTTTTAAACAAATAAGGAAAATAACATATCGACGATTAAGAATTAAAGCTGATGTATAATAGATCGATAAAAGATAAATCGATTATATTGCACAAGCATCGATATATTGTGCAATATTGCGCGTTTGTTGCGTCGTCAGGCTTGCCAGTACTGGCGATTTGTCGCCAAATTGGCGATTTTTTACAAACTTTGGCGACCAATTTATGAAAATTGGCGATGGCGACTTTTTTGGCGAATTACTTTTTCAAGCCTTTTTCTCAAATTTTGAAAGTTTCTTCATACAAATTTTTGTCAAATTACAAAAAATTTGAGAAATAGCAATTGCTTTTTGTTTATTAATACGACCCATTATCTCCACTTTGCCAATAAATCTTACGATATGTAGAGATCTATTGAGAAAATAAATACATATATACCTACTACATACTCTGGCAACCATTTTCTGCACACTTGAGTGCAAACCAAAATTTTGGTCTGCACACAGCCTATCCACGATACGACGGTCTGTACAACTTTGACACCCTACGGGACAGTGAACTTCAGCTGACACCGCACGTGCTGTTCATCGCTGACATATGTTTTGTGCATCGTCGACAGCACTTTCTTAAGGGCCTTGTGAGAAAAGTGATGCCTGGCTTTGCGTACGTGTGATCTTGCATCACCTTCTCTCTTATGTACGTTGGCTATCTATTCAAAATAGGTTTGTCTCTTTTACTCCAATCACAAGTGATCAAAAACAATAGCACTCTAGCTAGCAGCATAGTTTATATCTATAAGCAGCGTTGCCACAGCCAAAATAAAAAATTTACCAAAAATTACAAAAAAAATTACCAAAAAATTACCATTTTCTTTATCTATATATATATATATATAAATCAAGCCTATTTCTTTTTCGCCGGCTTTCGCCCAAACGCGTGGAGGGATTTTGACCAAATTTACACACCGGCTGAATACCTTGCCCTAGTTGGTTCCCGAGATATAGGTCAAAAGGTCAAAACGTGGATCCGGATCCCCTTAATATTTTTGGTCGATATTGGTATCAAATGAAAGGTATTGAGCAGGGAATTTACATAAAACAGCACTCATTGTGATTCCTAGGTCGGGTCTCCATATATGGGTCAAAACGTGGACCTGAATGACCCTCGAACATTTCTGAGTGATATTGGTATCAAATTAAAGGTCTTGATAAGGACTTCGACATAGAACTATTTTATTTGTGATGCCTAGGCCGGGTCCCCAAATATAGGTAAATCCGTGGACCCGGATGACCCTCGAATGTTTCTGGCCGATATAATAATAATAATACGATGGCGCTATTATAACTCTGACGAGTTTTATTACCGAGCTTCTCTCCCAATTCTAGGAGTGCTCCTTTTTTGTTTTTCCTACTAATTGGGTGGACCTACAGTTTTATGCCAGCTCCGAACGGCGAATGCATTTTTTGTGAGAAGCTTTTTCATGGCAGAAATACACTCGGAGGGTATGCCTTCCACTGCCGAGAGGAGACCGCTATTTTTAAAAACCCAATAATTGGGTTTTAATTAATTAGAAAATTTTTGTTTCTTGTTTGTCCGGACTGGGGTTAGAACCCGAGACCTCTGGTATAGCAGGCGAGCACTCTACCCACTACACCACAGCGGCCAGTAACTAACTTACTTCAAAAGTTACACATTTTCTACTGGAAATCTACGGTTACAAAAGCACACAACCCCACCAACATACTGGTGACAAACGTCGACAAATTCACTGATGCTGGATGGTAGGTTTTAAAAAGAAAAAAAAAACAAAAGAAAAATTAATCCAAGCGAAATGCAAGGTGGCGGTAGCCTAATGATTATGCCATTAGCGTACCAAACGAAAAATCTGGGGTTCGAATCTTGGCGGGCGCCCAGAAAAAAAGTAGTCTGAGGAAGAGATGTGGTGATCTCCGAAATATATTTAGGCATAACATCTCCCAAAAAAAAATTAAATGTTTAACACCAAAATTTTTCTCATATAATGGTGCATTAGCCCATGGTATGGAAAAATTACCAAACCGGAAAAAATTTTACCAAATTACCAAAATCGGTTTTAGAGAAAAAAAATTACCAATTTTGGTTAAAAATAACCAAAGTGGCAACGCTGTCTATAAGTTGCGACACTCTCAGCTGATCGTTTGGCATGTTGTGCCTGTCACCATGTAGTGCTGTGCAAAAGTTACAAAAAAAAAATTGAAATGAATTTTGAAATCGTTAAATCTTTAAAATTATTGGGTGAATTGAATTTGTAATGCTATATTTGTAGCAATAATAACAAAAAATTAACATATTTTTGAGTTTTAATTGATTTTGGTCGATTCTTCTTCATATTTGGTTTATTTAGTTTCCAATTCTCCCATTGACACATAATGTGCCTGTCACTTTTTGCAACAACAATTCCCATGATTGAAATTTGTTTTGATGGGAATACAGTGAGTCACAGTGAAAGTGAGCCATCATTTATTCAGAAATTGTTATTATTAAATATCTTTGTTAACAATTACTTGACTTTCCTAATCTTTTTGCGACGGAAAACTTTCAGCAACATGCCAGAAATTATGAAAAACAAAAACATACACATATATACGCGTCACAATCAAAGTAAGCTTTCTGGCAAATCCAATTTAAATACTTAAGGTTTCTCTCATTTTTATGCAATTTGACGAATTTAAACACCGAAGAAGTTCAAAATAGAGCAAGTTCGTTGGTAACAATGTATTCCAATGATTTAGAAAAATGCTTTGTTGACGAATGTATCCATCTACGTTCTTATTTAACAACGATAGCTCGAGACGGAGAACTGCCCCGAACAACGAACGCGGTATTACAGGTTCTGAGAAATAAAGAGCTTGACACAATTTACCCAAACATTGACATAGCCTTAAGAATGTGCGTATCGACGGCAGTCAGTAATTGCAGCGGGGAGCGGAGTTTTTCCTGCCTAAAAAGAGTGAAAAACTATCTTCGCTCAACCATGACAGATAAGAGATTAAATTCGTTAGCAATACTAAATATTGAATCTGTCTTATTGCTGTCATTAAACTACGACGATGTTATCGACAATTTCGCGAAACAAAAATGTAGACGCAGAGATTTTTAATTTTTTAAATTTTGTTTGCTCTGTTACTACTTACTTATATTTTTTCAATAAATAATTCAAAACTTATTTTGTTAATTTATTAAATACTAGCTGTTGCCCGCGACTTCGTATGCGTATAGTTTCTCTTCTATTTTTCAACTCTGTTGGTAAATAATAAGTACCAACAAAAAAGACTGGATTTCAACTCTAAGATGATGCCTGCTTTCAACCAGCTCTTCGCATCCGTGTTTGAACAGCTCGGCAGGTAGTCCGTCTTTTCCAGGAGCTTTATTGTTTTGGACCCGGGGTATAGCTGTCCTCACTTCATCATAGTCGGGTGGTGGAATGTTTTTCCATCGTCAGGGATTGTGGTATCGGGTTCGACGACTCCCTCGCAATTTATCAATGAGAAGAATTTATCGCTCCATAACATAAGTACACTCTGTACGTCGGTTACCAGGTAGCCATTATTTTATTTCTTATAACAAAATAGCCATATTAAGCATTTTGAGATTAAGAAGGTTCACATTTTATGAGATATCTCCGAAGCCAGTTTAGGTATTGAAATTAATCAAATGGTTTATGGCAGCATTCATAAACACCTTTCGTTTGATACCCATATTGTACTAACACATTTTGGTGCACATATTGGCCGATAACTCCGAAACCGGTCGAGATATCGAAACAAATAATACCTTAAACTTTAAGTTGAGCGTCTAGCAATCCACAAAAAAAGTTTCGTTCAATTCCATTCAGCACTTTTTGAGTGATACGGCCACAAACATACGGACAGACAGACAGACAAAAATTCTAAAAATGGTTGATTTGGATTCTACTGGCTTAATAATGCTTCCCCCAATCATTTTTTCTCGATATCTGCAATGTACAGACATCGACCTGTTACAATTTTATTATATATAGAGATTAACAAATTACACTGCTCTACAGCCAAAAAATACTCTGAACGCGACCATCCTTTCTATATGTAAAATCGGTCGCTGATTCCGAAAATCGGGTTAATTTTTAATTCTATGGGAAGGTTTTTGAAATATCGGCAATTTACCGTTATTTGGCCAATGAGTCCACTTAATCCTGTATATCTCTTTAACACAGTGAGTTATCTTCCTTAGGGTCACACCAAACGAAAGAAAATTAAATTTCCTTTTCACGGCTCCTATAACATTTTTCTTTAGTTCTTATAGTTTCTGAAATATTGACGATTAAATTTGAATTTTTTCGATTTTTTACGATTTTTTGAAGAAAAAATTTACTTTTTCAGGCAATATCTTTAAAACCAATGATTTCACCTTCGGTTTTACTCCTTTGCGTGAAGCTCCATTCCATTTCCAAAAAAATAAGCTATCAACGAAGAAAATCCATGGTAAGCTGGAAAAGTTATAGGCGATCAAGTAAATACAACCAAGTCGCGCAATGCCTCTGCACGGGTACATTCTATGCATATTGTACCAATACCTACACATCTGCAGTAGCAGCACATTGGCAGCGCAGTAGATACAAGCACGTTTACGGGTATAACATGCATAGAATATACCCGTGCAGAGGCACTGCGCGACTTGGCTGTATTTACTTGATCGCCTATAACTTTTCCATTTTACCATGGATTTTCTTCGTTGATAGCTTATCTTTTTCCCAATAGAATGGAGCTTCACGTAAAAGAGTAAAACCGAAGGTGAAGACATTGGTTTTAAAGATATTGTCTGACAAAGTCAATTTTTTCTTCAAAAAATCGTAAAAAATCGAAAAAATTCAAATTTAATCGTCAATATTTCAGAAACTATACGAGTTAGAGAAAAATGTTATAGGAACCGTAAAAAGGAAATTTAATTTTCTTTCGTTTGGTGTCACTCTAAGGAAGATAACTCACTGTGTTAAAGAGATATACTGGATTAAGTGGACCCATTGGCCAAATAACGGTAAATTGCCGATATCTCAAAAACCTTCCCATAGAATTAAAAATGAACCCGATTTTCGGAATCAGAGACCGATTTTACATATAGATAGGATAGTCACGTCCAAAGTACAGACAAAAAATTTCATTTTGTGATCCAGTGTTATCTAAGCTTTTACATCATCTATATCTACATCTACACTGATATTATAAAGAGGAAAGATTTTGATTGTTAGGGTGTAAAACAACTAGGTAGTTAAAATTTATAGTATTATGATGGCCATTTATGGTCGGTACAGGGGCGCCGAGAAAGTGGCTGCCTAGGGCGCTCTGGACCTTTAATCCGCCACTGTGGTCAGCGAAGGATTTTAAATGAAATGTAGGGTAACTGTGCCAATAAGCGACCACCCGCCAGTAACCGGACACTTTTGTCTCTTACCGCTTAAAATAAGAAAACTGTTTATTTTCTTTTAATTTCGAAAACTGCAATCGAATTAGCCATTAATTTTAAACAAATTCGCCACTTGCTTTTTGTTTCATTTTCAAAAGAAAACCTTCTGGCGTCACATTTAGTTTGCGTGTATGAAGTGAAGTGTGAAAACGTGTGATTTCTTATTTTTTTTAAAGTGGTGCTTCATTCCTTTCAAGTAAGTTTTTATTAAAATTTATTGACAAAAGTGTTTCAAAAGGCTATTTTCATACACAATAATCATGAAAATACGTAATAACAGCATAAAATCATTAGAAAATATTTTTTTATTATATTCACCTGTCCGGACACTGGAACGACAACAAGAGTATTTTCCAACAACCGGACGCTGTGTCCGGATACTGGAAAGCGTTAAAAAAACCTACGATGGCAGTAACCGGACACGCTTTTACTTTAGTATTATATTTAATAATACATATGTGCTTAAATTTCGATTATTTTCCGAATGAGTTTTAAAAATGTGAAGTTAAATGATATTCGTACAAGGTTATGTTAGGTATTATTCGCCGCCACCGCTCATCCAGTGCGAAGGTCAGGATTTACATTTTGTGGAATAACATCCGAGGAATAAAGAGGTCAAGCAACTGATCCTGACGGAAACATAACCAGATTTGTCGAGGAAATATTGAACAATGTTTTCCACTTGCTAAATAGGTACTTGACTATAATTAAGTACCTATTTTTGTAGGCCTCATGAACAGTTGTGATACCACGTGGATCTCTGTATTAAACATCATGTAGACGGAGACTGGACTCCTGTGAAAGCGAACCATCTTCTTCGCTTCGTATTGGGTGAAATGTCAGATATCTTTGTGTTTTCAAGCTCTTCCAGACATCCAAAGGTGCATCTATCGAGCAAGCGTACCTGGGGTTAGAGCGGGACAAGAGCTCTCTATGCTTTATACCTCTTCCCCATCCCTGCAGTTTCGACAGAAATCGTTGGTAAGGAGAACCATTCGCGTTCAATGGATACCCATGAGGCAGTAGGCCGTAATTATACCAACTAGACGGCCAATGAGGGGGTGACTGAGAAGAGAGATATTCGAACAAAGTCGATGAGTATCCAGGAAAGTCTTTATGACACTCCAAGTTCAACGATTCTAGATAAAGTAGAAAAAAAAGTTGTGGACAATGCTTTATCTTCTACCACAATCTCTTCTGAAAAAAAAAATGATCTCATAAGTACAGTGCGAATAGTTATAAATAACATTAAAAGAAAACCACCATTGGCTTTCAGAGATTTCTAATTATTTAAAAGAAAATAATTAAGACCGCGGCTATCTTCGACCGGACGTTATAGATACCTTTCATGAATGAGGGAATTTACACACATGGTCTGATTTCCATTAACTTATAATGTCCCTGCTTTTGGGTTATGTATGTATAGTTTAACGTCCTTATCCGTTTAACTGGAGAATTTATATTATATTATATATATGTATGATTAATGGCGTTTTCTTTTCTACGAAAAAATGTTGCCCTCCTAAATCCCAATTATCGAATTACGTATCCTGGCTTTCTATAAAATGGCTGAATTTGTAGATAAGGGCGCCCTCTTACTTAGAGGTCAATATTTGGTGAAAGGACCAGACAAACTTACAAAATGGCTAAGAAAATCAAACAGGGCTACATTATTTCGAGAAAATAAAACGCCATAAGTCTTAAGGCCGAGCTTTATTCCCGATTCGACGCGTTCTCCCTCCATTCCGGCTCCGAACGGCGAATGCATTTTTTGTGAAAAGCTATTTTATGGCAGAAATGAACACGGAGAGTATGCCAACCAGGTGTTACCGCTAGTTGCAAAAACTCCAATAATTAAGTTTTAATTATTAATTGAATTAAATGTTTGGTGTTTGTCCGGGCTGTGAGTTGAACCCACGACCCCTGGTATGGCAGGCGAGCACTCTCCTACTATATGTATATGTAAATATATACATATTTTCCTTAAAAATGTATTGAAATAAGTAAAGCACGTGTCAGGATTGGTTTTTCTTGTTATTGGGGCCTTTTCTTTATTTATTTATTTTACATTAAAATTTAAATATTTTTTCTAATGCCTTTTCTAAAGTTTTTTAAATAAAAAATATAAATTAAATTATAAATTTATGGTTTTTATAACGAAAAAATAAGTGTCCGGTTACTGGCTCTTTACTGTCCGGTATCTGGGAAAAGTGTCCGGAACTGGCATCCGGTAATACATCTTGAGGAATACCCCTTGATTTTTAACATTTATTTTTTTTCTTCTTCCTTTTTTTTGCACGGATTCACCTACATATATACAAAGTATTACAAACAATTTTATTTAATTTTTTCAGTCTCCATAGACTCCTGTGCGACTGTGCGACACCCCTTAACCGTCTCCGATCGTGACCAAAATTTATATGTGCTGCTTTCGACTATATTAGCATCGACCCAGGGAGTGAGGTTCACGAAATATGATATACAATTTCTCTCCATACATTTGGGAACCACCCTAACGTACACACATACTAGACATATACGCCGACAGTGATTCCGGCGGCGGCGGCGCTAGTCCAAAAAGATTTCGGCGGCGGAGGCGACGCCGGCGTGCTTTTTCGCGCCGGCGCGCCTGCCCCAAATCTACAAATCACAATCCTTATTCAAATATTAATTTTATTTAGTTACCTTAATAGCGCTGACTGAATTGAATAAATAAACTAATTTCCACCTTAAATTGTTGAAACTTTTTTATTAACAGCAAAAAACAATTGTTACATAAACTAAAATATAAAATAAAGAAAATAAATATTAAAGAATATACACAAATCCATATGTAAGGATAAATTTAAATTCATTTGCTTATTTTGTATGATAATAACCATGCATACATATATTTACATATGTACATATTTATATATATATAAGGCACTTTAAAATAAGTATATGTATATACAGTGTTGGAAAAAATAATAGGGACAAAATTTTGCAATTCTCCATTTATTTCATTTTAAGACCAAATAATAATTACCATATATTGATGCTTACACGGAGAGGACATGCTTCAATGACTCTGGGGTGGTTTTTGTATAATAATTTAATTTTTATGAATAAAAATAATGAAATGTATAATTTAAGTTGGAAATAATAATAGGGACAAACTTTAAATTCGATTGTTTTTTCAAATAAACTACAATATTATTGCTGCAGCTAGATTTAAACTAATGTTTAGTTGAAGCTCCTTTATTTTTTATAACTTCCTTACTTCTTCGTGGCATAGGGTTGACCAAATCAGCGCAATTTGCAACTGGTATTAAGTACCAAGCTTCTTTAATTTTTTTCCATAACTCTTGCTTATTTTTCCATTTTTGATCCCCCATCGTCTTCTTTAATATTCCCTATAGGGCTTCGACAACTGTGAGGGCTACTCAAAAACAGCAACTTTCTTACGTTCAAACTATGGGTCATTTTCGGCATCTAATGATATCAAGGAGGGTTGAAATGGTGCAGTTTTGAGTAGAACAATTAGCAACAGACCTCGAGAAGTAGGACTAAATGGAAGAGATCCCAGAAAAGTTCCGTATCTGAGAAAAAATTATGTAAGCCAATGAACTGAAATTTTCCAGTAGCTTAAATTCTTTAGGACTGAGGCTAGTAAAGTAGGGAACAGCCAAAGTTTTTGTTAATAACTTTTAACCGGCAAAAAACAAAACATTTTCGCATTCAGCTTCGTGTTCCTGAGGTCAAAACACGTCGATTGGTTCCTTTTTTTTTAATTTTGAAGAACTTTAGCAGTTAGCAAAACTAGGAAAATATGTACACATCTCGCTCCATACGGGTATGGCGCGCCAGCGCACGCCGCCGCGCCGATACGACGGATTATGGCGGCGGCGGCGTCAATCGGCGGCGTATATGTCTAACACATACATACATACATATGTGCATGCGTTTTCAATTAAGGCCATAAAAAGTATTTTCAAGGTCATTGAATTTTGGCGCTTCGTCGCTAGCTAACAAATGTGGGCATATTTGCTATTTCTAGTAAGTTAAAGCAAGTTTCCTTTTTCTTCAGTTATATTTATACTTACATACATATATGCACACATCCTACATAGGCAGTATGTATGTATATTGATAAAGCCAAATGCAAAACGAGGTTTGATGTTTAAAAGTCGCCTTTTATTATAATACTAATTTTTTCCCCAATTCAGCTTCGTCATTCTACCTAAAACATATTGTGTTCAGACATGCCAAACTAATTCAGTCAATTAAACATTAAATTGAATCCCTGAATTTGGTGTTCACAGACATTCAATTAAACAAATACACAACTAGATACATATATATCTGTGCCCGCAAATTAAAGTAGCCTAACTCGAGATAATGCGAAATTGAGTTATTGTTATAGTGTTAATCTTTGGAGGAAAACCCATCGATCTGTCTTATCCCCATTTAAATTGGAGTAATATTTAAAAAGTTATGAAGATATAAAAATTATCCTAACTCAGATAGAAACATTTTGCACCAGTTAAAACAACTTATCTTCTAGCAAATCTCTTAAGTCTAGTATTGTATGAAAAATCGTTTTATTAAAACATCCTAACTAGAGTTATGTGGGTACTTCATGGACGTATTTATTTGCGTTTTCAGTTTTTTAAAAAAACCTAACTTGAGTTAGGAATTATAATTTTTTTTTGTCAATTTTGTTTTCATAGCCTAACTCGAAATAGGTTATTTTAAGTGATTTTTTTTTTATTTTTACACAATTTATCTCGAGCTAGGTTTTTTTGTTAGAATATTTTTCTCATTTCATGCGTTATTATCTTCAGTTAGGTTTTTTTGTTGGAAGCAAGTGGATACGATAAACTGAGATAAGAGATTTTTCAAGGATATATATTATAGAAATTCAATTAATTATTATATACTGTATACATAAAACACTTTTTTTCATCAATTAAACTTTAATGTGGCCGCTGAGGTGTAGTGCGTAGAGTGCTCGCCTGCTATACCAGAGGTCTCGGGTTCTAACCCAGTCCAGACAAACACCACAAAAAATTTTTCTAATTGATTAAACCCCAATTATTGGGTTTTTATAAATAGCGGTCACCTCTCGGTAGTGGGCGGCATACCCTCCGAGTGTATTTCTGCCATGAAAAGGCTTCTCACAAAAAAGCATTCGCCGTTCGGAGCTCGCATAAGACTGTAGGTCCACACAAATTGTAGGAAAAACAAAAGTTAAGAAGCACACCTCGAATTGGGAGAGAAGCTCGGCAATAAAACTCGTTAGAGTTTTAATATCGCCAGTGTATTATTATTGTTATTGTTTTATTTATTTATTAATATTGATAGTTAAGCTTAAAAGCTAGAACAGATATTTTTTTATATAGCACTAGCAACTCAGGCCTTCGGCTAATTGTTATTGTTATTAAACTTTAATCGTGTAGCGTTTTACAAGGTATGGATCCTGGTAACATGGAGGAAGAAGACTTTCTAAATATGGATTATAGTAGCGACGACTCAATTAAGGACTCATTTTTTAACGATAGTCAGTCGAACACGGGGTCAGATAGTGCTGATTAGCATATGCCTTCCTACACCTTTTTGCGATCTTCTGAATATTTTTATAAACGCTTTCTACACTTTTTATTTAATTGTACATGACTGTGTTTCCGGACAACCTACGTGTTATATGTGGCATGAGACCCTTGCAAATTGTGGTGGCAATGGAATAGCATCGTGCTTATTCAAACACTTAAATAGTTTACCATTCAATATTAAACATGTCGTTTTTTATAGCGATTGCTGTCCTGGCCAAAACCAAAACTCTTTTATTAGTACTATGTTTTAAATCTTCATGCAAGGTGATACTAACATTGACAAAATTTACCACAAGTTTTGGTTCATGGTCATACGCATATGGAGTGTGCTGTAGACAGGGCCGTACCCAGGAATTTATTTCGTGGGGGTTACATCGTTGTGGATTTTTTTTTTTTTTTTTGTTTTTTGAGAAAAATATATAACTTATTTCGTGCACTAAATAAAAATAATAAAAAAAAATTCTGGTTTCTCAAGTGCTATTTAGAGGAAATTTTTTTTACGAAACTTTTGATTTTCAAATTAGGATTTTTATAAGAAGTTTTAAAAATCAGGAAACTTTTATTCATTTAAAAATTAGACTGTTTTATTACAAATACGATGAATACTTTATTTTTGGTGATTTTATCCAAGTAAAAAAAAAATTATATTTTATGGACGAAAAACTCGGTTAGATTACCCAGCTTTTTTCAGCTGTAAAAGTCCGCTCAAGATTTTTAGCTTATGTTGAGACTCTAACTTTTTTTTTTTTGCAACTTTGTTATTTGACATCCGATTTTTAAAATTGATAGATATGTCATCATTTTAGTCTTTTGAGCAGGGTTTGAAATTATTTTAAAATTTTTTTTTCATTTCCACTGAATTTCATTTTCATTTGAAAATTAAAAAATTAACAGCGCAGCAGAAGTATAAAAAATAAAAAGTTGTACTGTACTGCATCTGCACAGCCTTAAGTTTCAAAAAATTATAGTCGACTGTTGCTGTATTGTGGAAATTTGTACAGCACAGCAAAGGGCAAACATAATTTCGAGTTTTTACAGCACTGTTGTGATTGTTTTTTTTTTTTATTTATGGGAACACAATCGAAATTGTAATGTTCAAAAAAAAACACCAATTTCAAAAAGTCGCACTTAAAACTAAAATTCTGTTTATCTGTGTTTTACTGTCGACTGATCTGTTTGAAATTACACAGTAAAGCAACAGCACAAAAAACAAACAAATATATTCGACTGTTCTGTGCTTCGACTTAAGATATTTTCAAAGGAAATCGAAATTCAAAAGTTCTCAAAAAATTATGATAACTTTCGCAAAACAGCAACAGCTTATTTTTGAGACTGTTGGTGTTATGGTGGCAAACAGTGCTTGCACTCAAAATAATATTTCGTAAATATTACGAAATCTTTCGTACATATTACGAAATTCTTTCGTAAAATTGAGCAACGAATGGTTTCGTAGTATTTACGAAATACTTTCGTATATTTACGAAGGCTTTCGTACTATTTACGAAATACTTTCGTAGTATTTACGAAAGGTTTCGTAGTATTTACGAAAGACTTTCGTAGTATTTACGAAATACTTTCGTAGTATTTACGAAATACTTTCTTAGTATTTACGAAATACTTTCGTAGTATTTACAAAGGCTTTCGTACTATTTACGAAATACTTTCGTACTTTTGAGCAACGAAAGATTTCGTAAATATTACGAAACCGCCTTCGTACATTTACGAAGGCTCCTAGAGCTGTCAAATTGTTGTACAATTGACCAAATTATTTTTTAGCTTAAAGTTAAAAATACCTTAATTATTACATACATATATTTATGTACATATGATGTATATTTCAACGAAATTTGAAAACTTTTTCAAAATATGTATATCAATAAAATAATGCTAAGAGAAAGATGTTTTATATATGCATAAGAAATAAGTTTAGATAATTTCATTTTAGTTTTAAATATCTACTGAAATTAATTTATTCAATTCATTTAAAAGTTTTTTATTTATTTTAATATTTTATATTTATATTAATATTAATTTTAGTAACTAATAAAATAAGAGGTACTTATTGCCTATACGTGTTCTTACAAACATAGGAAACTTTGGAAATCGCAATTTGCAAATGTGGACGTCGTTCCGATCCACTTAAACAGATAATAATAATAATACAATGGCGCTATTATAACTCTGACGAGTTTTATGGCCGAGCTTCTCTCCCAATTCGAGGTGTACTCCTTTTTGTTTTTCCTACTAATTGGGTGGACCTACAGTTTTATGCCGGCTCCGAACGGCGAATGCATTTTTTGTGAGAAGCTTTTTCATGGCAGAAATACTCTCGGAGGGTATGCCGCCCACTGCCGAGAGGTGACCGCTGCTCTTAAAAAACCCAATATTTGGATTTTTACTAATTAGAAAAATTTGTTTGGCTCGGACCGTGGTTTGAACCCGAGACCTCTGGCATAGCAGGCGAGCACTCTACCCACTGCACCACAGCGACCACCCACTTAAACAGATACCCCTGTGAAAAAGTAAGAAAAAAAAGAAATAGAAAAAGGAAAAGAAAAAGAAAAAGAAAATGAAAAAACAAAGAAAAATAAAAATTAAAAATTAAGACTAAGATTAAGACTAAGATAAAGATAAAGATAAAGATAAAGGGAAACTACTTAAAACCTTAAAATTCAAGCAGCTACACTCGGAGAAAAAAAAATTTTATTTTTATAATGCACGTTTTAAACCAGGTCGTTTTTATTTTAAAAATGAAAATTGTAAATTTAAAATGAAACTTTTGAAATAAAAATGTATTTTGGATTAAATAGAATAATTTTTAAATTGAAAATTAAAATGAAGGGAATAAAAGCACAAGTTTCAGGTTCAAAATCTCATAGGGCTTGAATTAAAAATAAATATTTTTAAATTAAAATATTTTCTTGATTTTACAATTTTACAATGAACCTTTTTAAAATAAAAATGGTCGTATCTACATCACTTTTAAATACGTTTTTGCCAATTTTAAGCACATTTTCATATGTTTTTAAAATTTTTTCTCTGAGTGTAGAAATATCTCTTTATATTATTTTATTGAGTATTTATTTAGGAAAATACATAAGACCGAAAAAAGGAAAAAGTAAATGCAACTAATGTACTCACCTTTAAGTTTAATTAAGTTGGAAAATATCACAGTTTATTTTGTATATCAATATTGTCTTTTTATATACAATGCATTATTCTTTTACGCATTATTTCATTACGCACTTACTACTTAAAATAATTTTTGATATTATTGCACCGACTCAACACTTTACAATGAAAGAAGACTTGTACAGTAAAATATTATTGTACGAAAGTATTTCGTATATATTACGAAAGTATTTCGTAAATCTTTTAATCCTTTGATAATATTACGAAAACTTTCGTACAATATACGAAATTATTCGTAAAGATAATTTTAAGAAAATTTACGAAAGTGTTTCGTAATATTTACGAAATATTTCGTAATATATACGAAAAAAATATTAGAAAAAGGTTTACGAAAGCCCTTTCGTAATATTTACGAAAGATTCGTAAAATTAGATTTTGTTGAGAAAAATGCTTTCGTAATATATACGAAACTTTCGTACATATTTCGAATCTCTAGACTACGAAAGTGTTTCGTAGTTATTTTACGAAATTTTATTTTTAGTGTGGGAAGCTTTATATTTCCTCCTAATGTCCTTTTATCTGTGAAGTCGTTTTAATATAGTTGGGTCACCTAACCGAGTTTTTCGACCATAAAACATCCCTTTTGTTTCACTTGAAAAAAATCGCCAAAAATAAAGTATTTATCGCATCTTTTTAATATTACGCTTAAAATGTTTGCAATAAAACAGAATAATTTTAAAAAGAATAAAACTTTCCTGATTTTTACAACTTCTTATAAAACCCCAATAAAAACCAATTTTTTTCAATAATCGCAAAAAATCAAAAAATGGCGACTTTCCAAAGTTAGTATTGAAAATATGTAGGTGAAATCGGACCATATATGGGATCTTTCGAAAAACACACAAAATGTTATAATTCAGAAACTAATATAACCCGAGTAATGAATTTTCAGCCATGACTTTAAGAAGTTATAAGGAAATATGCTAAAATTTTAGAAATGTAACATAATTTAATTTATAAGTGGTATGTCGGTAGAAGCGTACTTTAATTATCTTTAGAACGGAGTAGATACGGTTTGCGGGTATTTGTAACTTAAGCGAAAAGAATTTTTGATTGAAGTTGTAACCAAAAAAACTCAAAATTACGTTATCTCAAAACCCTAACCATAAGAAAATGGTTTTGATCTCAGCAGGTTCATACTAGCCCTCCCCTATACCTGAAATTCTTGGTATTTTCTCAAACTAATTATTCGTAAACTAGTGTTTTCAACATATAGCTTTGAATATGATAGAAGTAAAATTTATCTACCAGAATTTCGTGGGGGGTTCAAACACCCAAAATCCCCCCCCCCCCCCTAAATACGGCCTTGGCTGTAGACATGCCTTAATTGAACGAAAAAAAAAAAAAAACGAATATAAAGATTCATCACTGGGTTTATAAATATATGTATTTTGCACATGACTCTATATGTCGATTCAATCACAATTACCAGCTATTTTCTATCAAACAGTAGTGCTACCGCGCCCCTTTTTTCGGCGGTTCCAGCTGTTATAGCTTTGAACCTCTCGCCTGGGAATTTTCATTAATCAATTCTCGATAAACCAAGCTTCTTGTGGTGATTTCCCTAGTACCATGCCTTTTTCAGTATTCGGTAAAATAAAACGCAAATTCAGTTCGGATTGAAAACGATCCGCGGCGTAGGATTATGGATTATTTTTTTCAGGCACAAACAACAATGATTAGCGAAACGATTTTTATTTTATTTCATTCATTTCAAACAAAAATTAAAAGTCAAAAACTCTAAGACTTCTAATTCCACTACTTAGTTAGTTATATCCACTTAAATTATCGTTTCGGGTCGTTTTCGACTCGAACGTAGGTCTACGCTTAAAAACACTTAACTCGAGTTAAATGGAAATAAAAACCTTATTGGGAAGAATTCGACACAATAAAAGAACTTAACTCGAGTTAATTCTGCTTTTCGTAAAAATTGCATCCAATAAAAGCACTTAAGTTATAAAAGACAATTTTTTGCAATTAACCTTGCTTTAAGATTTCTGGTTCACAACTATTCCTTCTCTAATACTACAAATCCATTATTTCCCCTTTTAAAAACCCGAATTGGTCCAATGGTTTGAATTTTGACAAAAAATTGAGTTTTCTCCGTTCACCATATTTTGAGTTAGGCTACTTTAATTTGCGGGCACAGATATGTACATATTGTTGTTCCACTAGGCCCATTTCTGAGGGGATGCGATATTTTTTTCATGCCAGGATACTTGTTTTTGTTAGATATACCGCAGGTACCTACTCCTAAAGTATATTGAGCACGGATCATTTCTTCACTGACTAAAGTAGGAGTTAGGCATTGTCATGCAAGTTGTTATCTTCCCTAAAAGAAATGTAATGAGGAAAGTATTGATGATTTGTAGATCTTTGGGCCTACTGGGGTACCTTTTCGAACCAACCACTTACGGTGCTGTCCGTAGAAGAAGGGAAAAAGGGACTCCGAAAATAACGCCAATACAGAGTGCTCTGAACGTAGAATGAAAAAGGCGTCAGAATATTTTTTTTTTATAAATATGAAAAAAAAAATTATTATTTGCAGTTCGTTTAAGGTTTTTTAACGTATTAGCATAAGTACTTAGTACCTGGATGACCGAGCTTATCTCGGGCTGCCATTTTTTCGCAGGTTGTCGCAAGCGAAATAAAATGTTAAAAGAAAAAAATTAGTGGAAAAATGAAACTTTTCAGAAGTTTACGCCCGAGACCCCTTGTATACTAAATTTGATGAATATTGTTGAAGCCGTTTGTGATAGTTTTCGTCAGCCAAAAGTCGAATTTATTACTTTTCGTCAACCACAAAAAATCGTATGCTAGTTTTCGTATGGTACGACGATATGTGATTATATGTAAACATACATATGTATATATACATATGTAGTTATGTATCTTTGTACGTAAATACATTTTTCTATTATAAAAAACGCGAGTTATTTATTAGTAAGTAATGTACATACATACATATAAATATATATGGATGAACATGCAATAAAAGGTAATATAAAATCCAGTAACACCAGTTTGTGCTAATTTATCCACTCGGTCCATCATGTGGGCATATGAATGGGTCGTTGAACAGTCACAAAAATTTTGTACACACTTTGTACATATGTACATATGTATGTAGATCTTAGTGCATTGCGCAATTTCATATACATAGTAGAAGTAAAAGTGATTATTTATCAAAAAACTTAAAATAGAGAGAAATAAATACATATCGTCCCCTCAATATAACAATAGCGTATAATTTTTTTTGGGTTTTGAGAAAATCGAGTTTAAAGTTTTTGTCAAATCAGATATCTATTAAATTTTTGAACAAGAAATTATACACCATTTTTTTCAATGACATTTTGACCCACTTTGTGGAAGTAGAATTTGACGAAATTTAGACCAGACATAGAATCAATGATGGAGATTCTAAATATGCAATAAAAAAATAATGGCGTATGAGCACATACGCTATTGTTATATTTAGGGGACGATATGTACATACATACGTACATGCATACATATTTATGCGAAACAAAAACAAAATAATACTATGGATTCAGATCGTTCCACAATACATCGTATTATTTTGTTTTTGTTTCGCATAAATATGTATGTATGTATGTATGTATTTACTTCTCTCTATTTTCGTTCGAAAAGACACTGAAGATGGCGCATACTAGCCGAAACCGGGTTGTCTCTCCAAACCAAACCTGACAAGGGATGAGGGAAGATCGTTCCACAATACATCATATTCCTACCCTGTCGGAAAAACAAGCAACCCAAAAGTACAAAATAATACCATTAGGATCCCTGTTTCTACAACTGTAACTCTCGTTTGGAGAAAGAGCTGAAAACTGATTGATAAATTTGTGCCATCAAAAAAGAAACATTACGACCATTTGGTCCGTAGGCATGATACCTCAACATTAGGCTACGAGCGTATAGGTAGGTAATTGGAATTTATTCAATTAGTTTTATTTTTTTGAAAAATTTTCAAATGCTCACGTTACTAATACATACATACATACATACCTACATACCAGGGCCGTGCGCAGGAATTAGCCTTGGGGGGGGTTTTAATTTTGGTTTGCATTCGCATACATTTTTCGCTAAGATAAACATATTTGCTGAAACAGATATCCAGACCCATGCAATTCAAAGTGCCGAACTTATGTATTGGCCAACCTTATTTTTTGCAACTTTTACCAATTCTTCTTCCGTAAAATTACACTACTCGACAAATTTTGATCAACTTTAACCACCAAAAATGAAATAATACTTTTCTAAAGCGAAATTTTACGCTGATTCCGAATATCATCTCCATTTTTTTGTGGCAGACCCAGTTTTTGAGATATTGGTAAAAATGTGGAAAAGGCCATATATACAAGACATTGTATCAGATAAGTGCATCAAAAAGTTTTATTATACATCGTGGTAGAGGGACCTCCAACAAACATTTTTTGCCTTCACACTCCGAAATTGGTCAAGTAGTTTGGTTACAATGGCAAAAATAATGCAAAAAAATTTGAAAAAAATCGAATTTTTTTTAAAGAAATTTCAGATTTGACTGCCCTAAAATCAGAAAATTTGTATGGGGGACAAAAAGTTAGGCCCCCTGTCCTATAGAGAATTGAAACATTTGAAGATCAATTGTGTAATAATCGGATGTACCGTTATTTATATTTATCTATTTTTATTGAAAGTCCTTAACCAAAAATTTTTCGGAAGAGTAAAATTTCAACAACAAAATTGGGTTTATTCATAAAATTTTATTAAGGAGTAATACTCAAGATTATTTCAATCCATTTATTACGTGTTTTGAAGTGCGCAATAACTCCCAAAACAGCGATTAATAGGAAAAAAATTAATTGAATAAAAAAATATCTGCATTTCTCCATTTTAAAGAGATGATAAATAATGAGCGATGTGAGTAAGTACTTTTGACTACTCTTTTGTGATTTTCTGCATTTGTTACACGTATGATTGCCCAAAAAATAGTCTCCCATCATATCCTCATACCAAGACCCTTGATATCGCCATTCAAAAACTATTAAGTCCTGATGAAATCTCTCATCCTGTTCATCACTTTCAGCACCTAAGTTTGCAGGGAATTATGAAGACGTGATGGAATTTTAGGCGGCATATTGGACAATCATACGTGTTAGAAATGCAGAAAATCACAAAAGAGTAGTCAAAAGTACTTACTTACATCGCTCATTATTTATCCTCTCTTTCAAATGGCGAATATTTTTTTTATTCAATTAATTTTTTTCCTATTAATCGCTGTTTTGAGAGTTATTGTGCACTTCAAAACACGTAATAAATGGATTGAAATAATCTCGAGTATTACTCCTTAATAAAATTTTATGAATAAACCCAATTTTGTTGTTGAAATTTTACTCTTCCGGAAAATTTTTGGTTAAGGACTTTCAATAAAAATAGATAAATATAAATAACGGTACATCTTATTACACAATTGGTCTTAAAATGTTCACAATTAAATTCTCTATAGGACAGGGGGGCTAACTTTTTGTCCCCCATACAATTTTTCTGATTTTAGGGCAGTCAAAACTGAAATTTCTTTAAAAAAATTCGATTTTTTTCAAATTTTTTTGCATTATTTTTGCCATTGTAACCAAACTACTTGACCAATTTCGGAGTGTGAAGGCAAAAAATGTTTGTTGGAGGTTCCTCTACCAGCGCTTCCTAGATGTCAAATCGCCACGATGTATAATAAAACTTTTTGATGCACTTATGTGATACAATGTCTTGCATTTATGCCCTTCTCCACATTTTTACCAATATCTCAAAAACTGGGTCTGCCACAAAAAAATGGAGATGATATTCGGAATCAGCGTAAAATTTCGCTTTAGAAAAGTATTATTTTATTCTTGGTGATTTTTGGTGTCGAGTAGTGTTATTGTAACTAATATTGTCAAAAATTATGAGTCAAAATTCAATGCAAAATTTATAAACTGTATTTTGAAAATTTTTGCAAAATCATTGCAACCTAGATTTGGTCATGGGGGGGTTTTAACCGCCCCCAGTGCGCTCGGCCCTGCTACATACATAGGTTTGTTCTCCCTCAGAACGAAACAAGATACTGAAATTGGCATATAGCCGAAAGGGTCTATGAAATAACTCCCACGAAATAAGTCCCACTTTTAAAAGCGAAATAAGTCCCACCAAAAATTGCTTAAAAAAATGAAATAACTCCCACGAAATAAGTCCCACTTTTGAAAACGAAATAACTCCCACTCAAAATGAAATAACTCCCCCTTGAATAATATATTTCTTAAATGAAATAAGTCCCACTTTCATAAACGAAATAAGTCCCACTTTTTCACTGTTTAATGCGATTTCAAATAAGAAGTATTTGGCTCTTCGAAAAAAAACACACGTCGAATAATATGAATAATCAAAGCAGAGGAATAATAAAGAGATAAGGACAAAAAATTATGGTTGTCCCTTTTACGAAATATCCAATATATAACTTTTTCCATAAGAAAAAAATGAGAAATAAGGCCATAATAGCCTTATATTTCATGGCTCTATCGCACCCCTCCATAAAAAAATCATTTATTTATCAGATAAATATTTGAAGGGGTATGAAAAAACTCTCACTTTGCAAAACTAATTTATTCCCACTCTAAACGAAATAAGTCCCACTTAAAATAAAAATGCGTAACGAAATAAGTCCCACAAATTGACGAAATAAGTCCTACTTTTAAAAACGAAATAACTCCCACTTTCAAAATAGCAATTTTTGATGGGACTTATTTCGTTTTTAAAAGTGGGACTTATTTCGTGGGAGTCATTTCATAGACCCAGCCGAAATCGGTTTATAACCAAATCGAAATTGACAAGGGATGACGGAAATTCGTTCCACAATACATCACAATCTTGCCCTGTCGGAAAAGCTAACAAGAAAAGAGAATAGGTAATTATTGATGTTATAAGTATTCATATATATATACAAATGTATGTACATACATATGTACATACATACATATATTGCCGTTATTTTCAGTTTATTAATCATTTAAATATTTAAGTGATTCCAGAGGTTACTATTGATTCACAGTGAGTCATATTTAAGCTACAATATTGTGCAAACAAATAAATGTATGTATGTATGTAGGTACATAAACACAGGTGCATATATACATACATATGTATTTGCTAAGTGTACATATGTATGTATGCACATACTTATGTGTATTTATGTACATAGGTACGTATTCCATTTTTTGGACTTTTTATTTCCTTCCTCTATGACTCATGTCTGGAATCACTTAAGTTTCCAACTTTCAAATGTTCTCAGATTAGGAACATACATACATATGTACATACATTCACTTATGTATAGCGTTTTCGATTCCAGAATCGACTTGGAATCTGAATTTCAGTTTCTAATATTTTACTGTCACCTGAAGGTATTTTGGCAACTTTTGATATGTCTCCAAAGGCAGGGTACCTTTTTGTAATAGCATCCATTTTGGTCAAAACTATTTGCCGACATGGTCCTGGCCTTCAGAGTTCAAAAGGCCATTAGAAGAAAATATAAGGCTTCAAAATACGAATAATGACGTATCAATTTTAAAAATCGGTTGTCAAATAACAAAGTTACAATAAACAAGTAAGGAAGCCTAAGTTCGAGTGGAATCGAACATTAGATACTCAGCTGTATGCTTTCATTGTTTGTTTGCGTTTGTTCGATATAGGGTGTATTTTATATGACACGAGTGCTGCATAAACAGGGCGCAGCCACGCCCATTTTCAAAATTTGTATCAATCATCCAAATAAGCATATAAATATTATTGTTAGTGCAAAATTGCATCCCTCTATGACTTTTAGTTACAAAGACTTCACGTTACAAATTCCAAAAGGGTGTTCCAGAAATATCTTTGTTAAAAAGTAGGCGTGGTCATAAACCGATTTCAATACATTTTTGCGTGTCTATTAACACATGTTATAAAAGTGTATAAACCAAGTTTCGTCATAATATCTCAGTTATTTGTCGAGTAATAGGCACGTAGAGTCCTTTGTATAAAAAGAGGCGGTGCCACGCCCATTTTCCAAACTTTTTTATTTTTTGTTTCCGGTCTATTGTAGAACTCATGTCACAAAATTTCAGTGATAGATCTTTATATTTGACAGAGATATCGCTTAAAATGTTTTTATTAGGTCACTTTATAATACCCATATATAAAAGTGGGCGTGGTCGTCAACCGATTTTGGTAATCTTTCGTCCACACATTTGGCTAAGTAAATATATCACGCTTACCAAATTTCATCGATATATCTTTAACGGTTTCTGAGTTATGGCTTATAAAACTTTCAATATTTGCCCCTTAATAAGTGGGCGTGGCACCGCCCATTTTCCAAAATTTTTATATTTTTTGTTTTATGTCCCTAGTTGGTCTCCTGCCACAAAATTTCAGTGATAGATCTTTATATTTGACAGAGATATCGCTTAAAATGTTTTTATTAGGCCCCTTTATAGTTCCCATATATAAAAGTGGACGTGGCCGTCAACCGATTTTGATAATTTTTCGCCAAAACATTTGTCTAAGTAAGCAAATTACGCAAAACAAATTTCATCGATATATCTTCAACGGTTTCTGAGTTATGACATATAAAACTTTCAATGTTTGCCCCTTAATAAGTGGGCGTGGCACCGCCCATTTTCCAAAACTTAATCAAATTTCTTCATAACGGCCTGAGCTCAATACGTGGGTAAAATTTTATCACTCTAGCTATATTAGTGGCTGAGATACCAAATTTCCGATTTTTTCTATATAGGAAAAGTGGGCGTGGTCATGGTCCGATTTCGCCCATTTTCAATACCAACCGTCCCAGTCTCGATACCAACTTGCATTTCAAATTTCATCAAAATATCTCAATTTTTACGCGAGTTATCCTGCGTACGGACGGACGGACGGACGGACGGACATGGCTCAATCGATTTCTCTTTTCACCCTGATCATTTTGATATATATAAGTCCATATCTATCTCGATTATTTCATTATGTTACAATCCACCGTTATGAAATCAAAATTATAATACTCTGTGTACTAGTACAGCTGAGTATAAAAAACATTTCGGCGGTATTTCGCGGGAACAAAAAAAAAAAAATCCCCTAAACCTTCTCAACATAAGCATGAAATTTAGGCGTGGACTTTTACAAGTTTCTTATTTCTTATGGGGACCAACCCAGTCTAATATATATGTGTTCAGTTCTAACACGGTCTTTATCGGATCAGTAAAATCTATATCTAAAAATTCGAGAAATATTTACGTTAAAATTTAAAGAGCATAAAAAAGAACCACATCATGTTTAAAAATATACATACATACATATGCATGTATGTACAGTTAGACAAAAAAGTTTACATACACCCTTCCCTCATACAAAAAACACATTGGTATGCTCTTAATTTTGACCGTTTTTCTATTTTTTTCCACTAAGTAGCTAGTTTAAAAATAGTACATTTCAGACGATTTATCATAATCTTGTTTAGCTCCATGATAGTGGCTCCATTCGCGATTAAAAGAAAAAGATCAAAAAAAATCGTCAAAAAAGTTTACATACACTTAACATTGGGTATAAAGTTTTACTTAAAAATTGGTACCAATACTCTGCTTTTTTTTACCTGTCGTATCTAATGAAAACCCGCACCGACACTGCATGGTTTTAACCGTCATTTTTTATTCATAGAGCGAAAAAATTTGTAAAAATGGGTCGTGGTAAGGAGTTATCTTTAGAAGTGCGAAAATTAATACTAAAATTATATTTGGAAAACAAATCTTTACGCGAAATCGGAAAAATTATTGGGAGGTCCCATGCAAGCGTACAAACTATTATAAATTCCTACGGTAAAAATGGAAATTTGCATTCAAAACATAGATCGGGCAGACCAAAAATTTTAACACACCGGGAAGAACGCAATATTGTGGCCGCTATCGTCCAAAATCCCAGAATGTCGGCTGTAAAATTGACGCAAGATGTGTGCAAGAGTACCAAAAAAAAAATGCATCCTCAAACTATAAGGAATGTCCTAAATAGTGCCGGGTTAAATGGACGAGTCGCACGTCGTAAGCCTTATATAAGTAAAGTAAACAAGGCAAAGAGGTTAGAGTTCGCTAAACAACATATTGACAAACCGCTTTCGTTCTGGGAGAATGTGGTATTTAGTGACGAATCAAAAATTAACATATTCGGCTCTGATGGTGCACGAAAAGTATGGAGAAAAACGAACGAGGCACTCCTTGAGAAAAATTTATTGCCAACTGTGAAGCACGGGGGAGGAAACGTTATGGTTTGGGGGTGTATGGCTGCAAGTGGAGTTGGTGAACTTGTCTTTATTTCTGACAAAATGGACAAGCATATGTACCTCAGCATTTTGCGAAATAATTTGCGTCCGAGTGTGTTGAAATTGGGGCTCAATTACAGCAACTTCGCTTTTCAACAAGATAACGACCCCAAACACACGTCGTATCTTGTACGAGAATGGCTATTGTATAATTGCAAGCAACTCCATACGCCCCCACAATCACCAGACATAAACCCCATTGAGAATATCTGGAATTTGTTGAAGATCCGGATTAGAAAACATCACATTTCATCCAAGGAATCTTTAAAAACTGCTATCGCAACTGAGTGGGCCAAAATTAACGAAAATGACACAAGAAATTTAGTGCGGAGTATGCGCCGACGACTGGAGGCAATTATTGATGCGAAGGGCGGGCCCACAAAATACTAGATTACTTTAGGTCCTGATTTTTATATGAATTAAAAAAACCGTATGTAAACTTTTTTGGCTTGAATTCTGCTAATTTTTTTGTTTCTGTATTTGTTTTGCCATTTTATAAAAGAAAAAACATACTTTTTTGAGCTCTCCCTAATGTTAAAAATGTCTTCTTTGAAATAAAAATAAAAAAACACAAATTTTTCTTAACTTGAAACGTTTAACGGCGTAGTTACTGAAAGAAGGTAGGTGTATGTAAACTTTTTTGTCTAACTGTATATACAAATATGTTATACCTAATAAAAGTTAAGCTTAATCAACAAGACAAAAATTAAATTGAAATTTAGAGAATGTAAAAAATGTGAGAAGAAAACTAATTAGTTTATTCGAATGTCGTAATTTCCCATTTTATTCCAAAAATAACGTAAAATATGTAACAGTTTCGCTCTCGTTCTTGCCAAAAAAAAAAAACTACAATGATGTCATAACTGAAAAAAATTGTTTTCATCACTACAAAAATTTATAAGAGAGAAAGGCGTAAAAGCATAAATACTCTGAAAAAAAAACGTTGTAAATCTAAAGACTTTCGCTGTTAAGTCAACTACTTTCCGCAGTTGAAATGTGCCCAACAACGCTCCGTTGTTGTTTCAAGGGTGCGAGCGTTGTTGATTTAAGTCAATAACGGAGATTGTTGGAAAAAATTTTCACCTAAAAATAAATTTTTGTTTGCATTTTACTCTTCATCTTCTCTCCGCCCGGGTCCCAACTGCAAATATGTAGCCTCCCCGCTTGTTCTCATATTCTTCTCTCCTTATCATTCACTGGTTGCTATCTTTATTTCTTAATCCGATTTTTCTTCTTTATTTTATATTCTCCTCCGGATTCGAACCATGACATCAACCTGAAATTCTATCCAATCATCACATAGTGGAACATTCAACATTATATTGAATTGTAGTAACCTATTTATACTTCCATTTCCTAAAAAGGAATCCATGAATTATTTGAATCATTGTAAAAACAAAATTTAAAAAAATTTGTTCTCATTAGTTTTGTTTACAACGGAAACTGTTGGGTCAAATACTTTTGCCTTTAAATCAACAACGGGGAGAAAATTGTTGCTAAAGATAAACTTTTTTTTGGATTTTTCTCTTCATCTTCTCTCCATCATTATTTTTTTTGTTGGTTTTCTATATATATTTTCTCACAAAAATTTTTTTAAAGGCAAGCAAGTTTTTGAATCAACAACGCCCGTTTTTGAATAAATTGTTGGATCAAAAACTTTGCTGTAAAAACAAATACTTTTGCTGTTGAATCAAAGACGGAGATTCAACAGCCGAAAGTTGTTGGTTTAACTACGGGTATTTTTTTCAGAGTACATATGTATAATTATGTACATACATATGTATGCATATACCTACATACTAGGGATAACAATCCCGGGATCCCGGGATCCCTTTCTGACACCCCGAAAATCCCGGGATAGCTAGAATTTTATCCCGGGATTTTCGGGATAAGATAAAGAGAGAATATTCCGCTATTATAGCAAAGAAAAGTTATATTTTATATAATTTTTATTGGTCTCAGATCTGTATACTAACACACGGTGGGCAGGAAGCGACGATAGGTTGCATGAAAATGTCGCCAAAAAAGGAAAGTGGGGTTGTGTTATGTGATGTTTATAGATGAAACATCCGTTGAAATTAAAATCCGAGCTGCTCCTTTTTCAAGGATATCCACATTTTTTGTTTCTTTTGAAAGGATCAAATATTGACGAAATCGAAAATTCGCCAAATTCCAAATTTTTCCGATTTCAGTACATTATCTGGTAGCTAAAGGATACAAGAAAAGGTACTAAAAAGAAAACAGGACACCTGTAGTGGAAAAATCCAATGTGAACAGGACCTAAAGTATAACCACTGAAATATAAAATAACACAAAAAGGACCCCCTTTAATTTGCGTATAACTCCTAAACTGTTAACTTTACGTGAAAACTGCTTATGATATGTTTCATTCGGAATAAATAAAGCAATATTTCTTTAATATACAATTTTGATGTACCTGCAGTGCTTAATGTACTTTGGTGCATCTAAAGTGAAAATTTCAAAAAAAGTACGTTTTTTTTATGGTGCTAATTTAAGTTCAAATATTTTGCAAGTTTATGTAAATATTTTTATGTAATAATCCAATTCTCATTCTTACATATTTATACGTTAATATTAAAAAGAATTTGAGCTGAAATACTCGCTAACTGTGCACGGTGGGCGGTAAGTAACAATAGGTTGCCTGAGAATATCGACAAAACCTGCCCACCGTGAACAGCATTTCCTATTCTGAATGAAAATGTTGCATTATTACATTGCGGCATTATCAACATGTGTCCTCTGTCCTATTAAAGTGTTGCATTTTTCATGTGATGGATGAAACAAAAATAATGCAAACTTTTACTTGTGCTTAGAGCAGAAAATGTTGCCCGTAGTCGGGCCAGTTTTATATTTTGTCAATAGAACAAACATCCCTAAAAAGTGTTGTCTGTGTGGAAGAGAACAAAAAAATGTGACAGCCGGAAGAAAGTGCGACATTTTTGCTAGCATAAAAAAGGCCATTAGTCAAATTAAGGATTAAAATTTTTGATTTTTTTTTAATAATTAAATTTTTTTTGTTGAAGTACGCGTTGTAAGGAAACGTACGTTTGCTATTTTTAAAGTTTTAGCTTGTGGCAAAATTCATTTGATAATTTCTATTTCCTGATTTTTGGTCATTTATTTCTCAAATGTTTTTTGGAATTTTTCCACACGGAAAGTAAATAATGGAAGAAAATGGAAACAAAAATTTTAATTAGACTTGATAGTCTTACAACACTCTACTAAAATTAAATACTCAGCTGCATACTCGGAATTCATATTTATCTATTCAGAAGTTGCATTAATTTTCTGAATTTTTCGGCAAGCTTGGAAATATTCGCTTAAACAAAGTGCGTCGTTAAATTCTAAAAAAATTTTAGTGGAAATTATTAAATGATTGCAAGCCTTTTTATTAATATCCTAAAAGTACCAACTGCAAAGGCAAATGTTTTGTTCACCAAATGTATGTAATTTTCTTTGATGGTTGTGCTTTTTAAAGTAACTCTTAGGTATTATTAAATAATACGAATGATTTTACATTCCTACTTTATTTTGCTACTAATGAAATAATAAAAAATGGCAATAAAAATCTATTTTTTCTTTGCATTTTAAAGTTGTAGCGTTTCTCTAAAAATGTATTTACTTTTTTCAACCCCAAATGTGGGAAAATAATACTGGTCGAAAAATTTTTGTAACAGAAATAAAATTCTACGTTTCAAAAGGATTTCGGTGTAGTTTTTGAGAGATTCATGTCCAAAGAGGCGAAAAACGCAGTTTGTGGCCATATTCACTCCTCAATATTTTTAAAATTACTGACTTTCATTAAAAACTGATTACATCTATTGGAAGCACGATCATTTCTTTTGAAGACAACGTAGATATCTGAATAAGATACCCGAAAAAGCAAAGCGCTGTTTTCAAGAGAAATGATCGTTCTTTCAATAGCTGCAATCATCTTTTAATGAAAGTTATGGCGTTTTCTTTTCTGCAAAAAAATGCTGCCCTTCTATATCCCAATTATCGAATTGCGTAACCTAACTTTCTATAAAATGGCTAAATTTGTAGATAATGGTGCCCTCTTGCTTAGCTAGAGGTCAATATTCGGTAAAATTACCAGACAAGCTTACAAAATAGCTAAGAAAATCAAAAAGGGCAACATTTTTTCGAGAAAAGAAAACGGCATTAGTAATTTAACAGATTGAGCTGTTAATATAGCAAAAAATCGCATTTTTCGCCTCTTTGGACATGAATATCTCAAAACCTACACATATTACCGAAAATCCGACTTCAGATTCAGAATCAGCGCACCGAAATTCCTTAGAAAAGTATAATTTTATTTGAGTTAGAAAATTTTTTGGAAATTTTTTCGGCCTGTGTAATTAAAGTCCAAATCCCGGGATAAATCCCGGGATCCCGGGATTATAAAATAAAATATCGAAAATCCCGGGATCGTAAAAATCGGAAAAATTGGAATCCCTACTACATACCCTACAGGGAACTCAATAACTAGTGCACAAAATTTCTGGTTCCGAACTAGCGAAAAGATGTCAAAAGCGAACTAGATCAATTGTAGTTAGACCCTCACCAGTTCAGAAGGAGTGAATTGAGTGACCATTATAAGACACACTTTGATTTGTATGCAATTTCGAAGTGACAAAAATTCTATGAAATTTTTTTGTTCTTTCAATTGCCGTCGACTTTGTATATTTCTGCAATTCTCAGATGTTTAGTGAAGCATTTTATATAAAGAGTTTTCTATTTGCATCTTTTATGAAATGAAATGTTCCCCTTATTATGCTTTCCCTCAGGCTTATTTTTAATTTTTTTTTATTTTATCACTTTTTAAATATTATTGTATATTTTTATTAAATAAATAAATAAATAAAAAAATATTAGTTAAAAAAAAATTTAAAAAAATTATCATCCACCTTGACACCGACAGGATTCGAACCCGCGCTCTTCAGATTGAAAGGCACATGCGTTAGCCAGTCGACCATCACGCCACTTGAATGAAGTGTGTCAAAGGCTGCATTTAAGCGACAGATGCAAAACTGTAGGTACTTGTAGCTAGTTCAGAATTATCGAAATTTTGCCAATAAACGAACTAGTGTAAACTGTAGAATTTAGTACTAGTTCGGAACTATCGAAAATGTAGTGCAGAGAATGACAATTGACACCGCCTAGGACATCGCCGTGTTAAATTCGCCAGTTGATAACATGCAAAAGAGATTTAGCTCGTACTAGTAGTGTCGAAAAATGCACTAGAGCGACCTAGTTCAGAACTAGAGATTTTCCCTTCAGGGTATGTACATACACACATATACATATGTATTTAAATATCGTCGACCGGATAAATTAGTCGTATGTTGCATTTAAAGACTTTTGGAAAAAAAGGTTTGAAGTTTGGAATTGTATTTCTCCAAAACGCCTCATCAGATTTTCTCCTAAGTCTGGCAGAACACTACTAGGCCACAAAATTATTAAATTATTTTAATTTTGTTATACATATCGCCCGTTTTATGCAATAAGGATTTAACTGGAAATTTTCGATTTCTGGGATTTTGCCATATATTTCAATAACTGGGTAGTGCCTTTGAGTCTAGTCTTATAAAATACTCAAAAAGATAAAAATGGCGGAAATAAAAATGATTTTGTAGTTAGCCGTAGAAGGAAACTATTTGAAATTATAAAACTTTATTTGCGTTTTCCCAAAAAAAATTTTTTTTTGAGTTAAATCCCTATTGCATAAATCGTGCGATATATGTATTGCTTATTACTAGGGCAACCACAAAAATATGATTCAAAAACATTAAAACATGCCACAAAAAAGGCAAAATATGCCAAAAAAATATGACATATAAATCAAAAATATGCCCCAGAAAATTACAAAAATGCACAAGACATCGGAAGTGCGTTTCTGTAACAAATTCGGGGAAAATTTTCGTTAAATTGACGCCACAGTAATATGTTCCATACTTTTTCACCACCTAAAAATATGGTGCGGCGTCTGTTAGAAATAAAAGAATATAATCTCTATTGAAGCCTTCTCCCAAAAGATTTACAGATTCATCGAAAAGCCGAGCAGTTGTTTTTTGATTTGCAGCTTCCAATACTGCAACGTTCAAAATAAACTTTTGCTTAGATATATCAAAGTTTTCATGTAGAATTCCGACTATAACATTTGCCACATATCTACCTGCAGAATCTGTAGTTTCATCAATCGCAATCCAAATAAAGTGGTCTTTTAGTAGCGATTGTATCTTTTCCATAGTATTGCTATATAGTTGCTTAACATAAGTAGTTCGAAGGCTTGTCTCACATGGTATTTTCTGGGAAACCCATTTTTCAAAAAACTGCACTAGATTTATGTTACGTATTTTATATAAGGGTATATCTGCACATACAAATGCTTTACACAAATCCTTTGCGAATTCGACATATGACGGTGTCAAGCTATTCGCTACAAAGCTTTGTGATTGTGGCAAATTTAGTGATCGTTTGAGTTTGATGTGTTTTTCACTCAGCACATGCTGCTTTACAAGAAATGTTTTCTTGAATAATACGGTCTTGCGGCATAACTTGCAAATCAGCACGTCACCGTCAGTTTGAAGATCGGGAAATTCCTTAACGATCTGCTTCAGCTTTCCCGAGATAGTTTGTTTAGCTGTAAGAATTTGCATATGTACATACATAAATGTATATATTTTCAATCTTTATTTCAACAAGCAGTTACCGTTTCTTAAAATAAGAAAACGCTAGCAAAAAACAAAACCAGAGAATGCAAAAACAACTGAAATTTTTCAAGTGCCGTTATAAAATGAGATTTGCATAAATGTTTCGATAGTTCGATAATTAAATCGAAAGATGTCCAAGGACATGGTTGTATTTTTGCGCACTAATTCTGAAATTTTTTTATAACTTAGCAGAAATAATCAAGGCCGTAGGCAGGTAGGGGCGGGGGGGCAGCTGCCCCCCCTGGCTAGGTACTGCTTAATATTATAATTGCATCAGATAATAGTACAGAAACTTACATGTCAAAATAAAAAATGGCATGAATTTATTATCCCAACAAACATTCTCAGAGCACTCATAATTTGGAGTCGGATATGAATCACAAACATGTGTGAAATATGTATGAGCTTAGGAAAATTTTTTTTATATTTTTTTTTTTTTGTTTTTTTTTTTTTTAATGATAATTGTAATTCGAAAAATGGGAAGTATGTATAAAAGTATCACTAAAGTTCATTCGGAGGAAAATACAAATAGACAACACTATAAAGCAAGCAATGAAGGTCCCACAATGGTTGTGTTCAGAATCCCAACGGTTGCGCAACAGTTGTGTTTTTATCTTCTGAAGCAAAGTTGAGTATTTCTGATCAACACGCGAGTTTGGACGCTTTTTTCCATCATAAATTTTTTATGCTCACTTCGGACAACATGTTGTGCTTACGATTTTGACATATGTACAAAAATATAAATACCTATATTTATGAATTTTTTAATGTACATACATAATAAATATATAATAGTTTGTTTATTTTCTGTATCAGCTCGTTCAGAAGGTGCAAATTATATCCCTTTCCGCTCAGTGATATCTACACAACAGTTTTGCTCAACAGTTCCGACTTCTGAACGCAACCAATGATAGAAAAGGAGAATAAGCTGGGGTGAATGGAGAGAACTTAAGAACAGAAATACATACATTTCGGACTCCAAAATGAGCTCATAATGAGTGTGAATGCTCCAGTTTAGGATTCCTTTCTGATTTTTTTATGACTCCGAATGTTTACTGGGATTATTTATTCAAAAATTCTTGTCAATAATAACAAATTATTTAATGAAAAGTGACATCTCCTTGTTAATTGAGTATGTGTGAAACACAAGAATTTATTGTTAAAGGCTGGTATCGACCTCTCAAGAAACAGCTCAAGAAATTTTGACGTTTATTATTCCACCGTGAATACCAAGTGAAACGAAGAAGATCATCAAAAACGTAAACAAAATAAACCATTTTGTAAACATGAGAAATTGATAAGTTCTTAAAAAACATTAAATAAAAGCTTTAAATATTTATTTTCAATAGTTTTATTTTGTCGGTATTTTAGGAAATCACAATCAAAATTGTGCACTATATTTTTTCCGATTAATTCTTCCCAACAGACGTCAAAATTTCTTTAAGAAATAAATGCTCGATGATATATTTCTTGGCAAAACCTGTGTTGCTGTGTTCGCATTATGTTGAAAAATAGTGGTAAAAAAAGTGTATTAAATTTCTTGAGAGGTCGATACTCGCTCAAGAAAGTTTAACAAGAAAAATTTCTTGAGCATTTCTTGTACGTCATTTTATATGGAACTTTTGCGTTTCTTGAGAGGTCGATACTAAGCTTAAATTATAAATGTAGTGTACTACATTAATTTTCTGCCTGAAAACATTATAAAACTAAGTTTTGACTTAAGTTAGCCCAGATTTGGAGTTAACTTACTTTTGGGTTTCACCAAATGAGCGACTTGAATAATTTTGCACACAACAACCCGATCAGCTATTTGATACATAGTAGTATTTTAGTAGTTTTTTTCCTACCTTTTGACTTTGCGCAACCCAGTTTGTTTGACAGTTGATTTTGTCATTTTTATATTAGCAGTGTTGCTGTAGTCGCACTCAAAAATTAGTATTATTTTTGACATTTAAGAGCTGAACAGCAACACTTGATTTTAGTCGCAAACAGATTGATGTTTGACTGCTTCAAATATTTGATGTGCTTGCCCCCCCTGGATAAAATCCTGGCTACGCCCTTGGAAATAATATGGCCCGGATTCACTAACGTGACTAAAGCTAAAACTAAGTTTTGACTTAAGTTAGCCCAGATTTGGGGCTAACTTACTTTTGGGTTTCACCAACTAGTCTAAGAAAATAGTTTTGCAACCAGCAACCCTGCCAGCTAGTCAAGACAAAAGCTGACTATCTTGTGACTTAGCTCAGTTGCATGGTGGAACTGAAAACTTAAAAAGATCGGCTTAACTAAGTTGAGACCGGTTGGTAATACCGGACTTATGATTTTCCTCAAAGATGTAAAATATGACAAAATTGGCATTTACAAGTAAAATATTATTAAAATATGCTAAAATATGCTCTAAAAAATATACATCAACGACTTGTTTTTCTCTAGAAACAAATTTATAAATTAAAAGTTTTTCAATAGAACGAATCAGAAAAAATATGACATTGCATATATTTGGTTGCCCTACTTATTACATATTTTGGAATTTATAAAGGATTTTCTTCAGAAAAATTTTTTGGTACGACAAAATGTGTTTCCAATTTGAACTAAATTAAAGATTTTTTAAATTAGTTAAATATTGTATTTTATTTCTCATAAAAGTAAATAAATTAAATAATTCACAAACAGTAAAAGCACATTAGAAATTAGACGAAATCGCTTGTTACCTTGCACATACGAAAAAATACTGCTCAATATCGCTTAAACTAAAAGAGATAGCAAAAAAACGGATAACGTCATTCGAAAGATCTTTTCGGCCCAAATTTCACATACGACCGTAATTTATCCGGCCGACGATATGAATATCAGTTTTGTGAAATGCTAATAAAACTACCTATAAGATCAACACAAATTGTTGCTATTTGCTTTTTTATACTCAGCTGTACCTACATAGTACACAGAGTATTACAGTTTTAATTTCATAATGGTAGTACGTAACACCACGAAAGAATCGGGATAAATATATAGATATGTAGATATGGACATGAATATATAAAAATGATCAGCGCACGGAAAAAACGATATTGATGTCACATCCATACATACATACATATATACATATTGATTATCCTGTCTGATCCGTAAACTATGGATGACAGATACTTTCAACATTTCTGGTAGCACATGTCTAAAAATTAAGTGAAATCGGTTTATAACCACACCCACTTTTTAATAAAAATATTTGAAAAGCGTCCATAGAAATTCGCAACGTGACATCTCTGTAATTAAAAGTCACAAATGGATGAAATTTTGCACTAACAATAAGACTTTTCTAATTTATAGAGCTCTGCAAAAAATATACAGCTGAGTATATAATGCTTGATTCCACTCTTGAGCCACGCGAATATTATAAAAATGGCTGTTATGTTATTATTTTTATTTTTTACCCTAAATCTGGGCAATAAATTTCTTATTGTTCGTTTATTATGGGTGTAGCATGTTTTTTTCCGTTACTCTTTTGATGTTTCTTTATTATACCTTTCATGGGAATGAAATGGTATTATAACTTTGTGCCGAAACACGAATGGTGAAAGTACCAGAAGTAGGCGTGGCAGACCTACCAAAATATATACCAATATGATCAGGATCATGAGCTGAGTCGATTAAGCCATGTCCGTCTGTCTGTATGTCTGTTTAATCGCAAACTAGTCCCTCAGTTTTTGAGATATGTATATACATGGAATTCGGAATGTCCGTGTATTTTTAAGAGAAGCTGATCATTTGTCGAAATCGGCCGATTCGGACCAGTATAACATATAGCTTTCATACAACCGATTGTTCAGATATGGAAGGGCATGAAACTTTGAAGTATTTGCACCAATATGGACCTAGATAATGTCACCGATTTTTTTCAAGATCACACCACTGTAACATATAAGTAGCTGCCATAAAACCGATTGTTCAGATTATATATTTTAGGGTATAACTTCTCCATTTAAATCATGACACTTCTTTTTCTAAGGAATCTTTGCATAAATAACCAACGGAATTGAAAGCATGTGTCAGAGATGCTTAACGAACGAACGGATTCTATTTCGTTTTGTTAATTCACAATGCTAAATTATCAAAATGGTTTTGTTTCGTTAATTCGCAACGCTAAATTATCAAAACCATTTCGTTTCGATAATTCACAAAACTAAATTATCAAAATGCAACCGGTAACGTAAAAACGACGTAAATCAACAAAAAGATTGCCTGCACGAGGCGCATACATACACAGCTGTCTCTCGTAGCAGTTCGTGTGCATATGCATATATGTATGTAAGCGAGTACTCGGCCGATTGTTCGCGACGGCATTGTGAGCGAACTAAGCATTTCAACATTATAAATTTGGTTATGATAATGCTAATGAACGAAATTAAATCATTTTGATAATTTCTTTTCGCTAATCAACGAAATGGTATTATTTCGATAATTTCATTATCGTTATTTTGCGACTATAAATTATTTTGATAATTGTGTAAACGGTAAAAACCTGAATAGTTTCAACGGAAACGATTGTTTGTTTTCGGTAAACGATAATATTAACGGTACGATGCATCCTTGGTATGTATAAATTAAACAATATCAGACTATGTAATGTTATGTTCAGACACAACCTTAATTGAACATTAAGAGCCTTCATTCAATTTTCAAGCCTAATGATTCTCAATTTACCATACAAAAATTGACTAAGTTAATGCTTCATTAGAAATTAATGAGTTCTTAATGAAGAACAATTCTGCATGCAACCCTGTTAAAAAGCTTGTTTCATAAGCAAAATGAAATGTCATGATCAGAGAAATGTCATTAGCGTCAGGGTCCACTAAACAGGTTGGTTCGTCAGATCAGCTGAATTCTTGTTCTTCTTCATCACCTATCAAATTTTTTTTATTTCTGCTTATTCTATACATGCATTCGTGTTTACGATTGGTAAAAGTTGTGAGCTGAATGTCAAATTATTTCGTCCCCCTTGCAGTTTTGACATTTAGGTCACGAGAGTTTGATATTCAGCTCACTGCGTGTATGTATGTATGTATCTTGAGCCGACCTGTTAAATGGGCCAAGTAAATTAAATATGTCTGAACACCAAATCTAGAGATGTTCAATCAAGCCCAATTGACTTAATTAATTTTTATGACTGAACATGATATAACATTTCATTTTCCCATCATGAAAGGTATGAAGTCTTCGGTACGTCCGAAGACAGCCGCGCTCTTACTTGTTTTTTATTTTTTATACCTTTCATGAGAATGAAATGGTATTATAACTTAGTGCCAAAAAATTTTTGTCGAAAGTACCAGAAGGAAGCGTGGGGACCCACCAAAATATATACCGATATGATCAGAATCACGAGCTGAGTCGATTAAGCCATGTCCGTCTGTCCGTCCGTCCGTCTGTGTGAACGCAAACTAGTCCCTCAGTTTTTGAATTATCTGAATGAAATTCGGAATACAGGTATGTTGTTATATGCAGCTGATCATTTGTCGGAACCGGCCGAATCGGACCACTATAACATATAGAAAACAACCGATTATTCAGATATACATGAAATTTTTGAATGTAATTTGTGCATAACTTCCCCATTTAAACAGCTAAGGACATGAAACTTTGAAGTAGACGTGCCCATTTTGGCCCAAACAAGGTTACCGAAAATTGTCAAGATTGGACCACTATAACATATAGTTCCACAACATCCGATTATTCAGATATACACATTTTGGTGTATAACTCCTCCATTTTAACAGCTAACGGCCTGAAATTTTGAAGTATTTGTACCCATATGGACCCAAACGGGATTGCCGAAAATTGTTAAGATCGGACCACTATAACCTATAGCTCCCCTACAACCGATTGTTCAGATATGGACATTTTGGTGTATAACTCCTCCATTTTAACAGCTAACGGCGTGAAATTTTTAAGTATTTGTACCCATATGGGCCCAAACAGGGCTACCGAAAATTGTCAAGATCGGACCACTATAACATATAGCTCCCCTACAACCGATTGTTCAGATATGGACATTTTGGTGTATAACTCCTCCATTTTAACAGCTAACGGCGTGAAATTTTGAAGTATTTGTACCCATATGGGCCCAAACGGGATTACCGAAAATTGTTAAGATCGGACCACTATAACCTATAGCTCCCCTACAACCGATTGTTCAGATATGGACATTTTGGTGTATAACTCCTCCATTTTAACAGCTAACGGCGTGAAATTTTGAAGTATTTGTACCCATATGGGTCCAAACGGGGTTACCGAAAATTGTCAAGATCCGACCATTATAACATATAGCTCCCATACAACCGATTGTTCAGATATGGACATTTTGGTGTATAGCTCCTCAATTTAAATAGCCAAGACACCATTTTTTCTAATAAATCTTTCCATAAATAACCCACAGAATTAAAATTATAAATTAAACTTAATCCGGCTATGTACATACATAGGTAACTTTTCATTTCCCCACTCATGAAAGGTATGAAGTCTTCGGTACGGCCGAAGACAGCCGCGCTTCTACTTGTTTTATTTTGACAATTGGTTGACATTGAGCTTTTGTTTAAATTAAGTCAAAAGATATGTATGCTGTACATATTTCCCCCATTCACGATGAAGCGATTGATCGCAATTTTTCCTTGTTTTTGCTTTTTTGGCATCATTGTGCTTTGTTTTTGCTTTTATTATACATACATATATGTACATATGTATGTACAGTTTGTCAGTTTGTCAATTTGTAATAATGATTTCATACCCAAACAAGGCAATACTTTCCGTTCAATATATGTATGTACATATGTATGTATGTATGTATCTTTGTGTGACTGAAGCAGTGAGCTACCAAATTTGAATCTCGTAACTAAAATGGCAGTTTATAGATTTTTTTGTTTTGACGGCAGGTGTTGTGAGAAGCGTAAAAGCCGTAATATTTCTGATATTTTTTTTTTAATAAAGAAAACTGAAAGCTGAATAATGGGACCGTCAGAATGAATACTTATCCGGCAATCCATCTGCGTTTAACTGACACATATGTACTTCAATTTCATATATTTGTTACGGCAAAGTTAAAGTACTGAATGTGTCGATCGTCATTCAAATACATGTAATTCTACTCTGCTGTCAGTTAAAAGAATTGCTGGATTGACGGAAAAGTATTCATTCTGACGCCCCAATAAGTAAGGAAGCCTTGTTTCGAGTAGAACTGAAAATTAGATGCTCAGCTGTATATTTTTAGGTATTTATATAGTTATATCTTTAAAGATAAATATATGTAGATATAAATACCTACTTGTTTTGATTTTACAATTATTTGGGTCGACGCATTCCATGTGAAGGTCTTGTCCAGGCCCGCCGAGAGGGGGACGACGCTGAGGGGGTCAATTGCCCCGGGTCCGGGCTTTACAGGGCCCGGGAATCTCAAAATGATATCCAAGTTTTTGCTTACAGAAAATAAACAAACAACAACTTTAATCACCTTTCGTAGATAGCAATCATTTTAAATTTCAACAAATTTTATAAATCTCTTAACGTGTCGGCACCCCACTTAAGGAATTGTTGGTTTTTGGCGTCGACTTTGCAGCATAAATTTGAATTCGTTTTCTGTTGCAACAGAAAAATTCAGTATGATGCTAATTCTTATACAGCGATATGGGTATTTCCTGGGCGTTTCGACCGGTATGTTCGCACGATTTTTTGAACTTTTGAGGCAGAAATATCGCGAAATATTGTATCGTTTTATGATAAAAGGAAAGATTTAGGCCACAGCTAATGATTAAAGTATGTTAGCGACAGAAATTTAGTTTAATGCCTCTGTTTTAGCCACTTAAACTGCGTTCCGGACGCTACAAAAACACGTCCACCATTAGCCGTGGCCTAAACCTTTCCCTTTATCATAAAACGATACAATATTTCGCGATATTTCTGCCTCAAAAGTTAAAAAAAATCGTGCGAACATACCGTCCGAAACGCCCAGGAAATGCCCATATATGTACGTGTATGTATGAATGTAAACAGCGATACGCCGAAAACAAACGAAGCTTGCGAAGCTAAAATTTGCTTTGGTGCTTCGTACAGTTGAATTCGATTGCTGTTTCACTAAAGCGTTCAGCAGAATCAGTCTTTTGATATACCAAATTCCTACCAACAAATATTTGTATTCCAATTTAAAGAAATTTATTTCATACAAATAAAGCAATATGTGTTTAAACAGAATTCATTCAGACCTATGGTCTCATGGACAATATTACTCAGTATGACCCATGGATTAGGAAACTGGATGTGCCTTTTGAACAATAAATTTGACCCACCCTAATATGTATATTTCTATGTAAACATATTTACTTGATCTGTATTAATGTACAGATAAATTAAAGTTCGTAACTATATATTCATTGAATTTTGATTTTGAGAATTTGTTCATTTAGTATGGGGGCCCGGATTTTCTCACGGCGGCCTTGTATCCCGATTCTATAACCTTTCGTTATAATAACGAACGAAATGTTATCGCAAGGCTCGTATCGCTTGCGATATGAAAAGTGTTTCTGTAACTCATGAATTAACCTTGCGATATGATAATGGTGAGTTGTCGTTATATCGCTGGAACAATCGAAAAATGTGCCATATCCAACGAAAATTAAACAAAGTGCGCGTTCGTTGCCAAATATTAATATTTAACGCTACACAATTTTAGGCTGAAACATAGATTAGGTTTTCCCGATATCAATGGGAATCGTTACAGTTTCATTTTATTTATTTTTATTCGTTATCAAAAGTCAAATAAAATATTAAAAAAAAAATAAACAAAATATGTAATAATAAACAAAATAATAATAAAAAAACTAAATATCCTGTAAGATTAGCTCTGTTCAATAACAAAAAATTTTTACGAACAGATCGCTATATAAAAATGACACCTTTTAAGAAAAATTCGTAACAATTTTTTGTTATTTAACACAGATATTGTATATGTGATTTAATAATAATAAAAAAAAAACGAAAACGATAAGGTAAATAGAAAAGGTAAAACAGCGCCAGTCTTTCGTCTTGTCATGCACACGTATTTATACATACATTCTTTTTTCACTTAGCTATTACCTTTTTCCATTGTTCCGCGGGTTTGCAAACTCTGCGAGTTAGGCACTATTCGGCCCACTAAATGTTCCCATCCGACTTATTTATTGGATTTCATAACTTCCATGAGCTTCACTTTTTGCAACTTGGAAATCTTCCCACTTATAATTTTATTCTACAAAACACAAACTAATGTAATAAATAAAAATGCAAGAAATTTAATACAAACCTCACTCATTATTTTGAAATGTATCTGTTTTCACTACCCTCAAAGCTGGTGATATGAATATCGCAAGAAATAACGAAAACCAAAATCACCACACTTACAGAAACACTACCTTGCGATAAATATGAAACCTGTAGTGAGTTTCTGTAACAAAATCGCGAAAATTTTCGATCAAAATGACGTCACATTAATACGTTCCACACTTTGTCACCACCTAAAAAGCAGGTGAGAATCTATCGATTGACGTCATTATGACGTCACTCAGGCGAAAAGATTGATAGAGTTCAGTTACAGAAACGCAGTGCTGTAGTGAGTTTCTGTAACAAATTCGCGAAAATTTTCGATCAAAATGACGTCACATTAATACGTTCCACACTTTATCACCACCTAAAAAGCAGGTGAGAATCTATCGATTGACGTCATTATGACGTCACTCAGGCGAAAATATTGATAGAGTTCAGTTACAGAAACGCAGTGAGGGTTGTATTTTGCGTTATAATTCATATCGCAAGGTTACAGAAACGGACTACTGGTCTTGTCCACACATCGAATCGGGTTGGGCTGTTTGCCTACATATGCTGCAATTTATTGTACAACCGTGTTGTACAATCTCATTTTCTAAAAAAATACTTTGAGTGAGGATGGAATAGGATAATATTGCGCTTGGAGGAAGAAGAAGAACGTACAGCAAAAGTAAGATTAATTAAAAGAAAAAAAATTGCAAAAAAGTGGTTCGTGCGTGCTTTCCATTTTGTGTTATTTATTCTTCAAATATTTATGTTTTTTGTGTTGAATTCGCTTATTTTTACTTATTTTAATTTGATATGTTCACTTCAAGAATTCTCATAAAATGAAATGTTGAACAACATGTCCCCAAACGATGCAACCAAGCTGTACAACTTGCCAAAAATCAAAACTTTTTTATTTTTTGTACAACCGATACACAACTTCATACAACAGCCACAAAAACGTTGCGATTTCCAGCGCAACATGCTCAAGTTGTATAAGAAATTGTAAGGTGTGTGGCTAGCAACAAAAAAGCAACAACAAAAAACATACAACCACAATCCAAATATTAATTTGCAATAGATACTTACACGGTACGTTAAACACCTTTAAGAACAGCAACGAGGCAAGTCAGTTTAAGTACCGGCACGACCCGGTTTTACATTCGGCCAAGGATATGCCACATCGGCAGCAATCCTTTGAGTTTGTGGGAAATGCTTTCACCGCACACAAAAACAACGTTGTACTTACATTATTATGGAAAGGAAAGTTCTCTCCAACTAATAAAAATATACTACAGCGTTGTATGTACATACATATGTATAGTGTGGGTGTAGTTGAAATGCACTTCCGCCAATCTGTCGAGACATACATAAGCACCCGCCACTGGAGTTTATTAATTGCATTTCAGGCGCGCGCAGATCTATTCGTGACACGTTCACAAATATGTACATATGTATGTATATCTGTGGTCACAAGCAATAATCGCTTAAGTCGACTTAGGAAGATTTCGAGTTATATATACCACGTTATTCTCCTTTTAGAACACTATATTTCTGTAAAACCCCCATGCTTATAACTTAATTCAATCAAAAGATATAAAGAAAAACATTTAGGCTTAACTTACAATAGAGGTATATTAAACTTGCTATAACAGCCAAAGTAGACGTATATACTTAATCAAATTTTTTCATGACATTTTGTTTTATTTACAAAATTTGATCGTAACATTGTGGATGGCTCACAGGTTTTGCGTCCATAGTTTTTAATCGACTTTTATCATTTGTTAAGAAACGCTTTCGAATATAAAAATCAATTTATCTCGAAATCATTTTTTAAGACTTAAGTGATTATTGCAAATTACCACAGATATGTATGAATTCCTTAACTGGTGATATTTGTTAAGACGTGAAATGTGCTTATGTTCGAAGTTATTTATTGGCATTGGATATCTGGCGACTAACTTCCCATGAAATAAGCATGTGCATGCATTTTTATGCGTTCATAGGTGGATTTTAGTTAACTGTAAATTATTAAAAATACTATTATTTAATTGTATGCACTCGTATGTACGTACATGTGTATGTATGCATGTATGTACATTAGGGTGCGTTTAATTTGTATGAAAAATTTAAAAGTTCATAAAAAGACTGTCGCCCCCTCAATCTGTAGTAACGTGGTCAAAGATATCACACATAAATTTTGGTCCCGATTGGTGGCGGTTAAGGCGTGGCGCATTGAGGTCAAATCTCAGAAAACTCTATGAAGGGTCAAAAAATCAAAATATTTTTTTTTAATTATCTAATACCCAAAATTAATACTTCTATATCCAAGGATAACAAATATAAATTTTCGTCCCGATTGATGACGGTTTAGTGGTGTTTTAATGGGGTCAAATTTCGGATTACCATATGCGACACTAAAAACGTAAGTCCACACCATGTTTGTTACTACAGATTGAGGGGGCGATACAGTAAAATATCGTTAATTTGAATTTTAAACGCACTCTAGTGTACATATGTATATATGTATGTGAGTAAAGTAGTTAAAACAAGAAACAATAAATTTTACATACATTTCATTATTTCTTAGTAATTATTTTTATTGCTGTGTATTTGGTTATTATTTCCCTCTATTATTTATGTATGTACATATATATAGGAATTATCGTTACAGTAAATGGGCAATTGAGTTACTGTTAGTCTATACTAACTATACTAAATAGTAAAACATTTGCCAGCGTAAAAGTCGATAACAATTTGGTAATGATTTGACAACGTTGCCCCAAAATTGTTTGTTCAACACAAACAAATGCTAAAAATTATGCAAGAGGATATTCTTAATATTTTGGCTCAAAGTGCGATTAATAGTCCAGTTAGTCAAGAACGTGTGGTCCGCCCGCTGACGCAAACGCCCTTATGCAATTTTTAGGATTTTTTGAGACCGTGGGGCAACGAAGCAATCAGCTGTTTTACTCAGACATATTTACATATATTGTAGTGTCGTGGTGTGGGGCGATGAAATAGAATAGTGCAAATAGTTTTCCAAATGCAGATTAACATTTATCAATGCATTTATAGCAACTAGTACATCTATTTATTTCTGTATAAAACAAAGAAATTACATTCAATATAACATCAATTTTACATAAATGTTTTACAAGTCAAATTTTAATTGCTTACCGCAGTTTGCGCCTTCCTCTTGCTTATCCACGACACTAATGACTTTGAAATCGAAAGTGCAGCAAATAAGTCAAAAGGGAATTGACAAATAGCGATGAGCATACATACATATAAATCAAACCGGTTAGAGATGGTCGTTTTGTCACATCCCCACCCCCGTGGATCGCTATGATTCACCACAATCTATGTCCAAAACGGCCAACTTGGAAACTGGACGTCGAAGTACTCCTGTGCTCGTTCTAACATCCGCCCGCCTTATCTCGCCATCCGCACCCCTATACACGCATTCAACCACACCGCGGCACCACTGTCGCCTCGGCATATTTGGATCACAGATGAAGACGAGATCATCCACACATAACTCCTTCGAAGGTACGCACCACTTAGCCCGCCTTGTCAGAGTAGGCAAATACTCCATTACCCAACGCTTCCAAAACCTGTCGCGCAGCTGCCTTGCAATCCTCCATTGCTTCCTCAATGCACACGTTCTCTCTTCTGCTTCCTGTATACAAGGTGTCTGCATCGCGTTAGGTGAGCCCAACAAAAAATGATTCGGAGTAAGTGGCTCCTCTTGGTCGACGGAGATCGGAAGATGAGTGAGCGGCCTCGAGTTCACAATATTTTCCGCCTCAATGATTACGCTTTGCAAGGTATGTTCGCGGGGAGCAACTTCCTTCAATGTATGGCTTAGCACTCGTTTCACACAACGTACCATGCGCTCCCATATACCGCCTTCCGCTGGATTGTGTGGGCAATTAAAGGCCCACTCAATGCCTTTCGATGATAACTCGTCACTCACACGCTCGCTGTCGAACACTTCATCAAACCGTTTCGCTTCTTGATCAGCGCCAACAAAATTCTTACCGTTATCGCTCCTCAGTTTCACTGGTACGCCTCGTCGATTGATAAAGTTTCTGATAGCTAGGATACATGCGTCGGTGGACAAATCGTAAGCTACCTCTAAATGGATTGCGCGGACTGTGATGCAAGTGAAAAGGGCTATCCACCGCTTCTCAGTACGTCGACCGATCGTAACTTTTAGAGGACCGAAGTAGTCCAGACCAGTGTAGCTGAACGGCCGGACGTAGGGCGTTAGTCTGTCCTTAGGAAGAGGGCCCATAATTGGCTGCACTGGCCTGGAGCGCGCGACTCTGCATTCCATGCATTCACTTACCACGCGTCGTAAAACATGCCTTATGTTGACGATCCAAAACTTACGCCTTATTTCACCAATCGTTGCCTCTACATTCTGGTGCTTCATTTTACAGTGATGATACGCGACAATCAACGTCGTGATGCGATGCTTTGGCGGCAGTATAATTGGATGTATGGCGTCCAGTGGTAGCCAGCTGGCTGCTTGGATCCTACCACCCACTCTGATTACTGAAGATTCGTCCAAATACGGCGACAAATTGCAGAGCTGGCTCTCCTTAGGGATGACCTCTCGATCTTGTAGTATTTTTAGTTCCGTACCGTATATCGCAGACTGGGCTTCCCGGCATAAGTATACTTCAGCATCATGTAACTCTTGCGACGATAGACCCTGGTTACCACCAGTAAAGCTTCCATAGCGCGCGCGTTGTATGAACCTTAACATCCAGGCCGTAGTTCTCTTTAATCTAATATATGATGAAAAACGTTTAAAATCAATAATACTGTTATTGTTGGTTAAAAATATATATCTCTTTCGAGTCTCGTCGTCATTGTCGCACTCTGCGCGTTCAATGGTTGAAGTACGCGGCCACGACTCTTCGGGCATATACAAAAACTTTGGACCTGAGAACCATCGCGTTGACGGGTCAAGATCTACCCCACTCGTTCGACGTGTTGCAGCGTCAGCGACATTTTCACCTGTAGGGAGCCATCTCCAATCTTTCGTCGACGTTTGCGATAGGATCTCCGCTATCCGGTGCGCCACGAACGGCTTATACTGCCTATGATTTGAGTTAATCCAGCTGACCACGGTTGTTGAGTCACTCCAAAAAACACGCGAGGAAACTTCAAGTCGATGCTCGTCGATAACCGTTTGGGACAGTCGGGTTCCGAGTACGGCGGCTTGGAGCTCGAGCCTTGGTATCGTCATTGGTTTCATGCTAGCGCATTTCGATTTCGAGCATACAAATGATACGTTGATAGCTCCATCATCGGTGATATACCTCCAATAACAAACAGCAGCAAACGCGTCCTCACTGGCGTCGACAAAAACGTGTAGCTCCAACTGCTTCGGCGCACCATACTTGAAATAAAACCGATCTATTTTAACCGAGGTCGTTCTTCGAACCTCCTTCTGCCAACTTCTCCAAGCGGTGGTGATGTCATCAGGGAGTGGCTCGTCCCAATTAATCTTACGCTGCCATACTTCACGCATTATAAGTTTAGCTCCAACGGCTAGATGGCTTAAGAATCCCAGTGGATCGAAAATCGACATTACGTAGCTAAGTACTTCGCGTTTTGTTGGCGGCCTGCTACCACTGATGACGTCAGCGCCTAACCGTTGGAATCGTAATTCGTATCTGAAGGTGTCATCCTGAGGCTGCCAAAACATTCCAAGGACTTTTTCGGCTGATGGATTCTGTGCGCTGAAATAGGTACTCCTCATACTGTTCGCGTCCACTTCGCTACCTATTGCTTCAATTACGGCTATTGAGTTGGAAATATACCCACGCATATGAAACCCGGCTGCCTCATGTATTTGGGACACCTGTTTGGCGATACTCACCGCCTGCTCCACCGACTCGAAGCTGTCCACAAAATCGTCAACGTAGTGATGCTTCAGAATTGACTCTACTGCGCGAGGGAATCGATCTGCGTATTCCACTGCATTCAACGTCTTTACATACTGCGCTACGCACGGGGAGCAGGCGGCACCGAAAGTCATAACTTGCATCTCGTACACATCTGGTGGACTATTTTCGTCATCTCTCCATAAAAACCTCTGACTACACCTATCTTCTCGCCGAACGTACACCTGATGAAACATCTCGGCTATGTCTCCACATACGCCGACTGACCCAATACGAAAGTTAAATAACACGGAGGGCATCGGCTGATACTCCTGTGGCCCTTTAAGTAAACATGAATTTAGTGACACACCCCCTACAGATGCGGCAGCATCAAACACAAGACGCAACTTCCCTGGCTTATTGGGATTTACTACCGCAAAATGGGGCAAGTACCATAACTTTGAACTTAATATTTCTCTTTCGCAAGGTGCCAACTTTCGTGCATACCCTTTTTCAATGTAACGATGTATAATTTCTTTATATGCCGCGGCGAAAATGTGGTCCTTTCTAAATTTGCGTTCGATGCCAAACAGTCTGTTTTCGGCCATTTTATAACTATCTGGCAGCTCAACATGGTCGCTCTTCCAGAGGAGCCCTGTATGAAACCTACCATTTACACGAACCGTGGTTTCCTTAAGTATGCGTTCGGCACGTTTGTCAGCGTCGCTCTTCACTACCGGAGCGGGTCGTACCCCAAAGCTATCCATATCAAAATACTCTTCTACTAGCGCGTGTAAATCATCACTCACCTTGCATACATGTAGACACGCAGCGTTTGGAGCGACATTGTGTCCAGTCGGCCCGAAGATTACCCAACCGAGCTCGGTGTTAGCTGCATACGGACCCCGATCCTCCAGTGGCATGGTGATGGACGGCAAACCCAAGTGGCAATGATCCAGACCGATGAGAATCATTGGAGTTACATTTGAATACGGTACAGGCCAGCTTGGCAGGTCGCTGAGGGAAACTCCACGTAAATCATTGCTGCTCAGACTTTGCACTGGAAGATTAAGGTTCGGCAAAACGTAGACCCGACGTAACTCGTGACGCTTACTCATTCCCTTTCCGCTGATATAGATGTTGACCGATGATGCTGCTTCCTTGGCGGTTCTTCCACCGAACCACTGCATGTTCAGATCGCATTCTTCTCCACGGATGCCCAGCTTTCCAAGAAGACTCTTGTCCATCATGGTAATGGAGGAGCCTTCGTCCAACATAGCATATGTGTCAACCCTTCGATGCGGCCCATACAGCGTAACTGGCAAGACGCGGAATAGAAGCCCTTGTTTGGACGTGTTGGAGGAGCAGCTCAGAATTGGTTCTACTACGTTGGTGGTACCTACCAGCTGTTGTCCACGTTGTGATGTGTTCGTCGTACTAGCGTCCCGGCTTGCCTCGTGCAAGAGTTTGTTGTGCTTACGTTGACAACCATCAACCATGCACAATGTGCGACTACGGCAGTCGCGCGACGAATGGCCACTCCTCAAACACGAAAAGCATAAGTGGTTCTGCTTAACTTGTGCCCATCTATTAGATACATCGGAATCTAAAAACGTTTTGCATGTCATTACTTTATGTTGCCCTTTGCATATTGGGCACCTAACAGAGGGTTGAAGCGCGCTAGGCCTATTTTCTGTGGCATGCAATACTACTCGACGACGGCTATCACTTTGTTGCAAGGTACAGACTAAACTGGCTAAATCGCTGAGCCAGTCGCTAAAGTTGACAACAGTTGGGTACGGTTTAATGGCGGCGGCGAATCTGGCCCAATCCATTCGTTTGCTGATTGGAAGCTTACTGACCAGCTCCTCCAACAACGTTGGGTTGGACAGATGATGTGTGCCATTTACAGATTGTAAAAAAACAGATAAATTTTTAGCCTTCGTTGCGAACGGAATAAGCTTCTCTATGGCGGATTCTGATATGGGACTAATCTCTTTAAGTTGCTGAAGTTGGCTTCGTATCAAATACTCCGGCCTGCCAAATCTAAACTTAAGTTGCTCTATGACAGCATTGACGTTATCTGGGTGTATAAGCAACGATTTGACAACCTCCCTAGCTTCGCCTTTCAAACATTTTAAAAGACGTTGGTTATTTTCTAAATTAGTGTAACCGTAGGCGACGGTAGACTGGCTAAACGCATTTGAGAATAATGGCCAGTCTTCAGGTTTACCACTAAATTCAGGCAAATCTTGAAGCTTACGCAGAACATGATAATTAACACCAGTGGCTAACGATTGCGGCGTGCGAAACCCATTTGAAAAATAATCTATATTTGTTGTTGTTGTAGGAGGACGACAAGGCAGTGCACTAAACACGACGTTCGACTGATACCCGTTATTGACGTTAGGCATTGTTGTTGCTGGCTGTGAAGCAACTGTATATAGGTACGTTGGCGAAGCACCTGATATAGTTGACGGTTGCCCACCACTGGTACCGTTTGACTGTGCATATGGCACCATATCATTAAGGCTACAGGCTGTGGGCTCGACGGATTGGTGGGTATTTTCGTCAAAATGTCTACGTTGGTTGGTGTTGTACACCTGCACTTGCGTATCTCGGAGCTGACTCTCTAATGATTGTATTTTATCTAATAAGAGACTCACCTGTTGTGCTGATATTAAATTATTTCCAGTTTCTGACCCTGATGGCTTACATACGGCGGCTGTGTTATTTGCAATAGTAGTAGCTGATGATGTGGTGCTAATGTTTGTTGCCATCGGCGTAGTGGTTACTGTCGAGGCGGCAGTGGCAATAAATGTGGTTGTTGTTGTAGCTGCATTCACATTTGTACCTGGCGTGACTATAGGGGTGGCGGTAGTTGTAAATGTAGCAGTAGTGGCTGCGGCGGCGGGGGCAGCTTGTGTGACCACTGATGTTGAGGCGGCATTGACGGTGGTGGTCATAGTTGAAATCCCTGTGGCTGTATTGGCTTGCATAGCGGACATTTTCATAAGCGCTGATATTGCATTGGCTGACGACGCACTGATTTGGGATGATGATGATGATGATGATGACGCACTCATCACGCTAGAACTCTCGGCTAGTTCTGGTGTTCCTTCTTGCAGGCGGGGGCTACGTCTCGGCGGAGTACGTTTCATGGTTTGCCAAGGTTGTGCGCAATTGAAAATTAGCGCAATTACTATTTACGCAACGAGTTTTAGCGCGATGAAAAAATGTGCAATGAAATATGTATCCGTGAAAAAATTGTATGGCTGACAACGGATCTGCAAATCAACCGCTATGAGTGTCCGTTATGCGAAAAAATTCCAAAAGCAATGCGGCCAATGCACTGCGAAATAAAGCTGTAGTGTCGTGGTGTGGGGCGATGAAATAGAATAGTGCAAATAGTTTTCCAAATGCAGATTAACATTTATCAATGCATTTATAGCAACTAGTACATCTATTTATTTCTGTATAAAACAAAGAAATTACATTCAATATAACATCAATTTTACATAAATGTTTTACAAGTCAAATTTTAATTGCTTACCGCAGTTTGCGCCTTCCTCTTGCTTATCCACGACACTAATGACTTTGAAATCGAAAGTGCAGCAAATAAGTCAAAAGGGAATTGACAAATAGCGATGAGCATACATACATATAAATCAAACCGGTTAGAGATGGTCGTTTTGTCACATATATATATAGTGTTTATGCAACTTATGCTGTATAGCTTTCGTTCGTGCATTTGCATGCGGCTGTGAAAAACTGCGGTAATTCTCAGCCGTCTTATGCATTGTTCGAGCTATATAGCATGAAGGAGCAAATCGTACTCGGGATTTTTCACAAACGAAAAAGAGGTTGGCACTCTCGCCCAACCTTGGAGCCGCAATCACGCTCCTCCCCAACTGAATAAATACAAGGGTTACAAATAATGTATGTATGTGCATATATACATCAAATATATGCACATATGTACATATACACGTACATATGTATACACTCAAATAAAAGATGCTACACCTCCCCGTAGCCACCCCCACTCTACCCAAGAAAAAGATGCTACATCTCCCCGTAGCCAAACCCAATCCAATTCCCTCCAAAAAAGCAACTCGCCTTCCCCTCTCCCATCAGAGCTTAAACATATAGTTTGTTTACATTTTGGCAGGGTTGCCATTTAGTCATTTTTGAACAAACAAGATTTTTACTAATCTTCAAAGTGTTATGCGGATTACTCTTCAATACACAACTGTGCATTATTTGCCAAATGACAAGAAAATACTAATTTAATCGTTTTTAAAGTTATCGTTAACGACTTTTTTTTATTAATTTAGTTACTTTTTTACGGCTTAGTTGGTAATTAAAACACATTTTTCTTATATTAGGAAGCAACAAGATTCTCACAAAAATGTGTGTTTAATTAAGAAATCTGTACCGAGTTTCTGTAACTCATATCTTTTCTAGTATAAAGAGGTGGTGACAAAGTGTGGATCGTATTAGTGTGACATCACTTTAATTGATTTTGTTACATAAACTCAGATTTATTGTGGCAATTTATAACTTTTTAATGTAGAAAAGTTGCAGAAGAAGACCACCAAGAGTTATCAATTAAGAAAATACAGCCACCATATGTGGATAAATACAATGTTTGCTTTAATTTTCAGTAATATCTTCATTTATTAGGAGTGTTCAATATCTCAAAATTTTTACATATTTTTACGAATAGTTACGAATTTATTTTCAATAACCCAAAAAAATTGCAAAAGAGAGCTAAATTGAGAGAGTAAGACCTCGAGAGAGTTGATAAATGTTGCATGTAAAATTTTCACTTGCAACTACTAGCAGCTTTAAAAAAATAGAAGTGTCAAAAATATATGATCACAAAAATTTCAATTGGAAATATACAACAAACATTTTAGGCGCAAATTTCTAATTGTGTACTAAATAAGTTAACGCAAAAACGAATCTTGATGATGTTGTGGAATAGCCAAAGTAGAATTTTGTTTTCCTAATTCAGTTATTTCCATTCATTTCAATTACAACCTAATATCATGTTCAGACACAAAAATTAATTAAGTCAATTGGGGTTGATTGAACATCTTTAGATTTGGTGTTCAGACATATTTAATTTACTTGGCCCATTTAACAGGTCGGCTCAAGATACATACACACATACACGCCGTGAGCTGAATATCAAACTCTCGTGACCTAAATGTCAAAATTGCAAGGAGGACGAAATAATTTGACATTCATCTCACAATTTTTACCAATCGTAAACACGAATGCATGTATAAAATAAGCAGAAATAAAAACAAATTTGATAGGTGATGAAGAAGAACAAGAATGCAGCTGATCTGACGAACCAACCTGTTTAGTGGACACTGACGCTAATCACATTTCTCTTTTCATGACATTTCATTTTACTTATGAAACAAACCTTTTAACAAGGTTGCATGCAGAATTGTTCTTCATTAACAACTCATTAATTTCTAATGAAGCATTAACTTGGTCAATTTTTGTATGGTAAATTGAGAATCATTGGGCTTGAAAATTGAATGAAGGCTCTTAATGTTCAATTAAGGTTGTGTCTGAACATAACATAACCAAAAATCAAATTGTCAAAACAGCGTATCAGCTGTTTTCTTGCAAATGTTTATGATTTTGTTTTCATTTACTTTGGTTGATAATTTTCTCTTTTTTTTCGTTTTTACTCTTAATTTCACATTGGCGCTCTTTTTGCAAGTACTTGCAAGTAAAGTTGCTGAACAAAGCTATTATCTTTTTATTAATTTATATACATATACATATATTTACATTTTGTTTGGGATTTAAAAAAAATTTATAAACGTTTTCTTTCCTTTCTTTTTAAAAATTAAAGTAATAATAAAAGGTTCGTTTAAGTACCCAATAAACACAACGGATTCGCCTCGAATTCGAGACGAATTCGCTTCTCTGATTATATTATCGCGGCGATAGTTTGCGACGATAGATCGGCGAATCCGAATTCCCAGGCGAGTCACCCCTCATTAGCGATTCGCGCATTTTTATATTCTCGGATCGTTGGCGATTCGAGATTTATTCCCATTGGCGAATACATTCTAGAAAATCTTCTTCTGCGAATCCACCTCGAATTCGCCACGATATCATCTGAGCTTTTCAAAATCTTGAGTAGAGTTTTAAATGGTAAATTAAAGCCCAACAGGGAATTTCTTCGTGTAAAGCCAGATTTAATAAAATTAATAAATGCTATTGCGATAATTGATTTTTCTCGAGTCCATCTCGAACTCGATACGAGTCCGAAAAATTACATTCACCTCCGCGAATTCTTCTCGAATTCGCCACGATATCATCCTCGCTTTTGTGTTTATTGGGTAGACATACTATTTTTTCCATGTGAACACATATATGTATGTATATTCGATAACATTTTACAATCTTCTTGAGTTAGTTGTATAATGCTGTGAAAATGACTGTTTAAATATTTAATAACTAAAAATGTTCAACTGGCAACCCTTCTACCTTGGAACCATGCGAGCGATCAGCTGGCACGTTTTAACGTAAAAAATCAAAATGATTTTGATTTCTGCGGTACGGGCTTCTGCGTCGTCCGTCGTTGAATAATCGGTTACATACAAATCCCATTAAATAGGTTGGGTCAGCTGACACGGTACACGGGTTTACGTTCTCGACTAACTGGACTATAATTCTTGCGTAAAACGGCTTCAAACTAAATTTTTGCGCTCAGATCGCTATAGTAGAATTATAATCAAGAATTTCTTTGTGGTAGATTTTAACCCTCTAACGCCCATTAGAGTATAGATTGCTACATTCTGTGTGAAAATCATACCAGATTTCTCTTTAAAATATGTGCACAAATATACATATACATACATATGTATATATGTATGTGCATGCCATCGTGACGAATTCCATTCATCTTATGATAATTTTATGTATGTACATAAACAGTCAACACTAGTTAACAACTAATTGAACTGTCGGCCTCTTTGCCAACCCATATCCAACCATATGACCTTGCATTTTTGCATAACTACATAAGGACATACATATGTATGTACAATGTACATACTCGTACAACCATATCTATGTACACATGCATGTATGTACATATGTATGTAGATATAAAATAATCGTGCGTAGGTATACTGCTTGGAGTTTTCTTTTCAGCCAACAGTATAACATGGCCATTGTCATGGCCATCGAAAACTTAACTTGTTACCAGTTTCACTTTATTCATTCGTTTTAAAGCAAAAGAAAAATATACGAAGTAAAAAAGAAAAACAAAAACAGTGACTTAACAGTGTTATCAATTCACCTTAGCGCGCCACAATTCATCAAGTTCAAGTCTGCATATGTGCATACATATGTATAAATGTACACATGTATGCATGTACCCAAAATCACCTGTAATACCAGATATAACAACAATAGCAATAAAAGGCTGCTCAAATGTACATATATGTATATATGTATATATGTACATGTATTTAAGAGGTTTTTATTTTTAATTAAGTTTAGTTTTTTTTTAATTTAACAATGTTTTGAATTATTTAAATGTTATTGACTTGCTTATTTTTAATTTTAATTGATGTTGCTTTTGTTGTCGTTGCTGTTGCATTGCTGAATGAGCATATCTTATTTGTATTTAAATTAATTGTAAACTGACAGGCGAACGTGCGTTTCCCTGCTGACCCGCATAAAAAATAAAAGAAACAAAAAAGAACTGACTCGCTAATTATATGTAAATATTTACATACGAACACATATACATACTCATACGGTACATACTTGTAAAAATATGTATTAATAAACATATGTACGCTTTAAATCGAATACTGCTTAAACTAACAACAGGTAGATAGTAAAACATTTTATCGCCTTAAATGCTAACGGTGCATTTGTATATATTTGTATAAGTATATGTATAAGTACATGGCCGCTGTGGTGCAGTGGGTAGAGTGCTCGCCTGCTATGCCAGAGTGGCCGCTGTGGTGCAGTGGGTAGAGTGCTCGCCTGCTATGCCAGAGGTCTCGGGTTCAAAACCCAGTCCAAACAAACACCAAAAAAAAATTTTTTTTCTAATTAGTAAAAATCCAATTATTGGGTTTTTTAAGAGCAGCGGTCACCTCTCGGCAGTGGGCGGCATACCCTCCAAGAGTATTTCTGCCATGAAAAAAGCTTCTCACAAAAAATGCATTAGCCGTTCGGAGCCGGCATAAAACTGTAGGTCCACCCAATTAGTAGGAAAAACAAAAAAGGACCACATCTCGAATTGGGAGAGAAGCTCGGCCATAAAACTCGTCAGAGTTATAATAGCGCCATTGTATTATATTATTATGTTGCTGTTCCCAAAAAAAAAAAAATCACTTTAATACTCAGCTTAGCCATGTTTATCAATGCTCACACTTTGTTTTTTGATTTTATAATTTTCAAAATTTCATATTTGTACCAGATCGTGCTTATTGCTTTCAACTTTGCAGGGCTGGGGGCAGTTCAAAACGTCATCCTATCGCCATAAAATTTTGAGGGGTTCATTAACTCGTATAAAGGAAACTTTTCATTGCTGGTACGTTAAAAAAACACAAACAAAAAATCTCCATATGTTTTCACTCCACCTTAATGTACATATATTTATATATGCCTAAACACATGCATGTGGCTATGGGAAAGTGTGTTTATAGCTATAAAAATAAACAATGCTCTGCAAATAACTTTTGTTTTAGAAAGAGGCTTGTGATTGTTTAAAAAATGTCTCACTACTTTCGCAAATGCAAATTTGAATTATTTTCATTGTTTTCTATTATTTGTCTTAGATACATACATACATATGTACATATGTATATACAATATGAAATGTAGTGCACGAGATCACTTTTGTATTTCCATATGTATGTACATACATTATATACATGCATACCTACATAATTGATAGAAGATAAAGTGAACAATTTTACAAAAGACTTAAAAAACGAACTTCTTCTCAGATATCATTTTTATTCTGTGCTACACTCTTCGCTTTTTGCTCGGAGAAGGCTGTATTTTCTTATAATCATAGTAAATATTAATAATATGCCACAACTTGAAATTTAACGAGTTCTAGATTTGCAGTACTCTCTTTTAATTTTTACTTTCAACACACGAAGTTACCAAATTCAAAATCGCGAAGGACCTTCTCTATTCGGGAACCCGCATTAGCACCGAAAATAGTTCCAGCCTTTATATCCAACGAAATATCACCTTTATCAATAAGTGCCATTTTCGCCTAAGTAGGCAATTATAAAGTAAAGTCTCCTCTCGAGGAACAAAAATTAAATACGATATAGGTCCTGCCAGACGATGCAATGAAAGTGCTTTAAGAAAGTGAAAAAGTAAAATTTTCTCGTGTAGCCACCAAAAAAGTACTTTCTGAAAGTGTTTTCCGAAATTTCAGCAATTACTTTCTTACGAAGAACTTTCATCGTCTAGCTGCGAGAAAAATACTTTTCAGAAATACTTTTCACTTTCAATTGTTACATCTGAAAGTGTTTTACTTTCTGAAAGTTGCTAGCTGATAGAGTGTTGTCTAAATGATCGAACCGGCACGTAAATATGTTTTCTTTATAAAAATACATATTTATAAACAAAATACAATTATTAAAATAATTAATTATCACGTTATATTTTTCATATGTACACAAAAAACACAAAAGTCTCCACCATCACCATTCCACGCACAGCTGTTTGCTCTCACACAACAAGCGGTTTGCTCTCCTACATCTGTCTTGCTCTCACAGCTGTTTGAATTTAATTTGACAGCTGCCAGAAAGTACTTTCAAAAACTCCTTTCCCTTTCACCGTGTGGACAAACGAAAAGTAATTCCTGAAAGTTTTCGGGAAGTGGAAGTAAAAAGTGCTTTCTGAAAGCACTTTCGATGCGTCGTGTGGATACTCATGAAAGTTCTTTCAATGATTTGACACTTTCGGAAGGCTCTTTCATTGCATCGTCTGGCAGTACCTTATGGCACTTAAAGTATGTACATATATTCGAGAGAAAAGTTCTTCGGAGGATTTATGGAATTTTGTGCATTATCGTGACGGCGAGTATGAAGAAAGATTTAACGATGAGCTGGATGAGCTTTAACCAGACATCGAGAGTAAAAAATTCATCGGCTACGGTGGCGGTGTATGAATATACATATATACATATGTATATAAAACAATTTCCTCTAATTATGTACTATCGTGATAATGTGAGAAATCACTCACGTGAAAAACTGCCTCTGTACATACATATATACATATATACATATATACATATTTATTTTACTCATTGTAATTTTTCATTTATTTTGCTAAACTACCATATTTGTACATTGACGTACTCAAAAGCGCATAAAGGCCGCTCTATATATGTACATATGTATGGATGTATGTACATTGTACATATCAGAGATGTTAAGTATTGCAATCATCGTGACTTTCAGCCCTTGAAGTCCCATTCTTTTTCTTGAAGTCTTGAATGCAGCCTTTCAGTCTTTTTTTTGACTTATGATTTAAAATTTGAATTCCCCAGTATTTTTGGCTAGTATGACTGACCATTCATTTTTTTCATTAATTGATGACTGGCGATATTTTTTAAGCACTCATTTAGTAAACTAGTACCAAAAATATGCTCTCTATGTATTTTAGCTGTAATAATATTTATTTTGCATATACCTAAAATGGTCAGTTTATAAAATCTTTGAAATACATATCGCTAGCTTAGAGTGCAAACTGTGTAAGTCCATTTTTATGAAAAACTGTTTTTAAATGTAGAAAGCTAGAAAAATCAAATACGCACCGCCCTAAACAAGTCGGTGACTCTTCTACTCGTTGTTATTCAGTGATACGCAAATTGTGTAAGTCGAAAAAGCGAAGAAAATTGTGTAAGTCCAAAATATTTACATGAACAGAACATTTTTTTCTCATTTCGAAATTTTTTTTTATTTTTTGTTTTTATCTCTCCTACAAAGTTTGAAAAAAGGACTTACGCAATTTGCACTCTAAGCTAGCGATATGTAGACTAGAGCGTATCGAGAAAAAAAAGTTCGCTGTACGCCCCCATATGATCTCTTTTTCGAAAACATTTCCGGAAATTTTTTTTGACCCCGCTAGATGTCGCTAAAATTCAATTTTTAATATCTTCGGTTTTATGGAAGGTTCCTACTTTATAATTGTATTAACCCTGTGTGCGCCATTGGGGTCACTTCCACCCAATACATAGTTTATACCACCTTAATGTAACTTTTTTGCCGGTGTGTTAAACGTCGTCAAAAAACATTAACCTTTTGCGAAAGAAGTATTTCGATCGATGCCGTAGAACCGCCAATAAAACACATTTAACGTTCCGAGGAATATACGTTTTTCGCTTCCTGTGGTTTCTAGGTTAATTTTTATAAAATTTTTTTCTGAAGAGTCTCCTACTGAAATTTTATACCGAATAATTTTCTAGAACATTTTAACCATCTAGCACCCCTAAGAAAGGGTTATTTTGACCCTTCTTTATACAGTCAGGAAATAATATTTTTAAGGTCGCTAGAGGGCTAAAATGTTCTAGAAAATTATTCGCCTCAAAATCTCATTAGGGGTCTCCTCAGAAAAAAAATCTTTGTAAAATGGACTACATGTAAAAGACCACAGGAAGCGAAAAACTTATATTCCTCGGAATGTTAAATGTGTTTTATTTGCGGTTCTACTGAACCGATCGCAATACCTCTCTTGAAAAAAATGAATGCTTATTTTGGCAAAAAACGTTACATTAAGGTGGTATAAACTCAGTACTGGGTGGAAGTCACTCCGATGGCGCATGTAGGGTTAATACAATTATAAAGTAGGAACCCTCCTCTCATGCCAAAGAGATTGGTGTCTCATACTTAGGGATCGAATCTTTAAAAACCTAGTAACCCCTATGAGAGGAATGGCAAAACACTGTACACAGAGCCAAAATACCACCTAAAATGCCCTATAAATTAGAACAAAGTTTAGCGGATTTCTCTATGCTTTCTCTCCAATAAGATGCCCGTCTTATTATTACTGGATATTTCATTTTAATAAAACTAAGTAGATAATCTGTAAAACTAATATGAAAACCTTTTCAATATAATTAAGAAGATGACCCGTGGATTTTAGAAGAAATCATTTTCAGTAAAATTTAAGAGATAACCTATAAAACTAAGATGAAAACCTATTAAATAAAATTTAGAAGATGACTCCTAGAATAAATATGGAAACCTTTTCACATAAATTTAGCAGATAACCTGTAAAATTAAGAAGAAACCCTGTTTAATATTATTAAGAAGAGAATCTTGATTTTCATCGGAAAACATAATTAGTCAACTAGTATTTTCCTAGGACTTATTCAGACAAAGGGCAACATTTCATTTCATATAAGTGCAGATGGACATAATAAACTCTTTATACCAAGTGCTTCATTAATCGTTTGAGAATTATAGAAATGTGCAAAGCCGTAGTGAAATTGACGAACGGAGGAAATACATAAGAGCTCTTTTAAAAATAACAAGTTCTCCCTTTTAATTTCTTGAACATGTAATTGCACGCATAAAACGTGGCTGATGCAATAACTGTTATGCATACTTCTAGTATGTACGAGTATATATGTACATATGTATGTATGTACGTATGTTAAGACGTTTAAAGCTAAATTTGAATTAATAAGGGCTCTTTTATAAATAAAAAGTTTTCCTTTTTAATAAATTCAAAAAGGTTCAAGTAAAAATTAGAGGATGTCCTTATTGATTTGCTTTATAAAAATTTTCTCCTAAAAACAAGCAGATTTCTTCTAACAATTTAATTTTTTTTACAAAATGACATAAAAAATTAATAAACAAGAAGTTATCTTCTCGTTTTCAGACGATATCCTTTTAAATAAATTTAAGAAGAAATTCAAGCTAAAATCCAGAAGAATTTCTAGCAAAAATTTCTTCAATTTTGTCCCCTCTCCCTCTCCTCGGCCAAATAGCTTTTTTAGGTGGCAGTCTCTTTGATTGTAGGTGAACTTTTTGGCTCTGTGTAGCTGCAATCATTTTATGATTGCAATCAAATGATTGCAGTAACGGGGTGGATTGCAGCCAGGTGACTGCACAGTTAAAATTTACCAGTCAGAATGAAGGCTTACATTTTTAATTCCCAGTCATGACTGACAAAAAATGAATAGCAGTCATTTTGACCCCAATCAAAAGACTGCGCAGTCACAAAGTACTGCATTACTTAACATCTCTGGTACATATTATGTATGTATGTAAGTATGTATATGTTTGGTCTATCAAAACAAATTCGTCATGAATTCCGGACCACACCCTATAACGACGTCAGCAAGTATGAAGAGACAGCCGAGAGCGATACTGGGAATCATAATCACATGATAGTAGGACAGCAAGCTATTAGCATTAAATACGTATGTATGTATGTATGTACATATATTCTGATATTTAAAACTGCTTAAAGTATACCTAATCTTCTTTAATTTGTTTGGATTTTCGCCTTTAGAAAAAAAAATATAAATAAAGAATTTCAAAATACATTCGTTGCATGCATTACTTTCAAAGTTATCGCAAATGATTTAAGTGGAAAACAAAATTATAAAATTTCCCAGACAGAAAGCGCTGACTACTGCTCATTAATTTGAAACGCTAAAAATATTATTTTTTTCTTCATATGTATGTAATTAATTACATTAAATCAATTTAACACTCAACATTATCACCCTGCAAAAATCATAGGATTATATGGTCCATTTGTGGTAGGTTGGAGTACTTTCAAAGTGACCACTAACATAGGCCAAACGACCGGTTCATGTATCTGCATCGGTTCGTAGTTAGCCGAACATGACAAAAACCAAATAGCGAGCACTCCATGGATAAGCGAGTGGAGTACTCGAAATTTTTGCAGGGCATAATTGCTTGAACAACTACATACCTATACATATTAATACTTTTTGGCTGGTATTTGCTCTTGGAACGCGAATTAGTGAAATTAACGGCTTCTGGCTGTAACGTGTTTAAATTGGAATTTTTTTATTGTTATAAAAATAAAAGGCAAAAAAAACAAAGAAAACCAATGCACCAAAGCAATATTGAAACTTCTAAAAAAATTTGAAAAATATATGGTAAAGTAAAAATGTTATCAAGCATACATATTGGGTTGGGTAACAATATAAGTAAATCCAATCATACATACATACATACATACGTCTTTTATAAGGATTTTGCATTTGCATGAAATTATAGCAAAGTATTAATTTCTGGAAAAGGGGAAACTACTCCTCACTATCGCTTCTATTGTACATATGTACATACATATATATTTTATTTTCGTCGATTCGATATTAATATTGGACATCAAAGGTTATTTTCGAATATTTGCCACCATCTTTATTGAGCAATGTCGACTACAAATCGTCGCATGAATAATGAAACAATTTATAATTTATAGAGGTGTCATATGTATGTGTGTACGTTGTTTCATTATTCAAGGGACGAAATACCTACATACATATGTATGCACAGAATTCACGTTTAAGTTATAAACTATTGAGAAAATAAAAAATCATACACAATAAAAAATATATGCTCAAAAGTGTATTGTACGAGTAAAAAAATTAAAGGAATACATTTGGCTGAAGGTGCGTGTACTTTCATTGGACCAAACAGACCGTAAACGTTAACGGTTAGTTAAGAGCGTTTTATAAGTAATCAGTTGGCAACAATTTAGTTGCACCTACATACATACATACATATGTATGAATGTGTGTGTATATTAATATATGTAAATGTGTTGGCAGTTGTATTTTCTTTAATGCAATTAATTTAATTGCTTTTAAGCGTAAAAAATAAACGTTAACATTTCAATTGGGAACGAAAGTCTAAGAGAAAAAAGTAAACAAAAAATACATAAGTATATAAAAAAGCTGTTGGAATGCAGAAAAATTGTTTTGCATGAATAATAAAATTAATTACAAAATCCTTATTTTCATTGAATATTGCAAAATTTCTTACTTTTTTTTAAATACACCACTGGTATAAATGTAATAAGCATCTAGTATCTTGTTATTAAAAATTATTAAGATGTCACCTACAACAACTAAAGATTTCATTTGGAATTATTCTTAAATAAACACGATCAAATATCTACTATGTACATATGTACATTAAAAATATACATACGTATATACCCTGCAGTAAATTTGTTTCACTGCTGAAGGATCAGTGATGATTCTTTGTTGAATATTCATCACTGTCGTCATAACTCAGTATATTTATACTCAGCTGTACTAGTACACAGAGTATTATAGTTTTAATCACATAACGGTGGATTGTAACAGAATGAAATAATCGAGATAGATATAGACTTATATATATCAAAATGATCAGGGTGAAAAGAGAAATCGATTGAGCCATGTCCGTCCGTCTGTAAACACTCTAACTCGCGCAAAAATTGAGATATTTTGATGAAATTTGAAATGCAAGTTGGTATCGAGACTGGGACGGTTGGTATTGAAAATGGGCGAAATCGGACCTATATAGAAAAAATCGGAAATTTGGTATCTCAGTCACTAATATAGTTGGAATGATGAAATTTTACCCACGTGTTGAGCTCAGGCCTCTAGGAAGAAATTTGATGAAATTTTGGAAAATGGGCGATGCAACGCCCACTTATTAAGGGTCAAACATTGAAAGTTTTATATGTCATAACTCAGAAACCATTGAAGATATATCGATGAAATTTGGTACGCGTGATTTACTTATTTAGGAAAACGTTTGGACGGAAAATAGTTAAAATCGGTTGACGGCCACGCCCACTTTTATATATGTGTATTATAAAGTGGCTTAATAAAAACATTGTAAGTGATATCTCTGTCAAATATAAAGATATATCGTTGGAATTTTATGGCAAGAGTCCAACTGTGGACATAAAACGAAAAACGCAAAAATTTTGGAAAATGGGCGTGGCACCGCCTCTTTTTAGAAGAAGGAATATACGAGATTTCTGAGCCCATAACTCGACAAATAATTTATATGTAATGACGAAACTTGGTGTGCACACTTTTATTACTTGTGGTAATACATGTTAAAAATTTTAGCGAAATCGGTTGACGGCCACGCCCACTTTTATATATGGGTATTATAAAGTGACCTTATAAAAACATTTTAAGCGATATCTTTGTCAAATATAAAGATAACTCATTGAAATTTTGTGGCATGAGTTCCACAATAGACCGGAAACATAGAATAGAAAAATTTTGGAAAATGGGCGTGGCACCGCCTCTTTTTGGACAAAGGGATATACGAGATTTCTTAGCCCATAACTCGACAAAAAACTGAGATATTATGACGAAACTTGGTTTATACACTAAATTTATTGAAATCGGTTTATGACCACGCCTACTTTTTAACAAAGATATTTCTGGAACACCCTTTGGGAATTTGTAAAGTGACATCTTTGTAACTAGAAGTCATAAAGGAATGAAGTTTTACACAAAGAATAATATTCATATACTTAGTTGGATGACTGATAAAAATGTTGAAAATGGGCATGGCTACGCCCACTTTATGCAGCACTCGCTTTATGTAAAATACACCCTATATCGAACAAACGCAAACAAACAATGAACGCATACAGCTGAGTATCTAATGTTCGATTCCACACGAACTTAGGCTTCCTTACTTGTTTTATTTGTTTTTGTTTTTTTGTCTGAGGAAAGCAAACCATTTATATGAAAAATTCAGCAGTCTTTATATGAAAATATTCACTGATGCCTCCTCGTCATAGGTGAATTGCATCAGTGATTCATTAAGGATTCACTGCGGATTTTTACTGCAGGGTAGATACATACATACAAGTTAACGCCACCACTCATACAGAGCACTTATGCATAATGTAAACATTAACAGTTATATGTGCCACATATATCATTGGCACATTAGCAATTAGGCAGCGACCATTAACTCGCACTTAGAAAAAAGCTAACAAAGCTAAACTTAAGATTCTTGGAATATATATATATGTAAGAGTATCTAGCACTAAGAAGATTTTGTATATAAGGAAATAAATAAAGAAATTCAGTTTCAGTTTTGGTGCTGCGCTTGAACTCCTAAGTGTTTTTTTAAAAACGTTTCGCGACCAAGCGAAACGATAAGTGGCGATCCTGCCAGGAGGCTAGATAAGTCTAGTAAAGGAAAAAAGTATCACTATAAATGTGAGAAAAAAATAAAAAAAAAATAGATGTTTTAAAAAAGAGACAAAAATCTCTTAACATCTATTAAACATTGAAAAAACAAGTATCACAAATATGTGAGAAAAGCTAAACCAAAAACTAAAAACAGTTAAATGACGCTGTAGTGTAATTGATGTTCTAAAAAATTAAGTATCACGAATTGAAAAAAAAAACCCAAAAACAAAATCAAATATCTTTGGCTTCGTGAGCAAATGTGCTAAGTCCAATTTTTATCAAAACTGAGATTTTAACGCAGTAAGATAGAACAACTAAAAATACATCGTCTGCCAAAAAGAAGTTACCATAATTTAAACCAAAAACTAAAAACAATTAAATAACACTATAGTGTAAAGTAAACAAAATAAAACAAGCTCAACTGGAAGTATCTTAAATATTTGTTGCAAACTTCCATGACATACACCCATACAAAAAGTGAAGTTAAATAAAAGCTTGGAAAAATAATAAAAGACAAAAAAGGGGGATAAATCATAGAATCAACACAAAATCAAAGGCAAATTCCGAGTGGACGGGAGGTACAAAGGTCGGATCGGGACGAGAACTTGGTGGTACTTAACACAAAGAAGTTGAGCGGTAATAGAATTAAGCTAATAATAATAAGAAATAATCCTTTTAGTTTAGGATATATGAAAATGTAACTATTGTGAAAAGTGTAGGGATAACTATAGTAAAGGAAAAGGTGTCTAAACGAAAATCTAAATAAAAAACTGGAGAATTTAATAAATAAATTTTCTAAAATGGCGGTATCAAACAACAGCAACAATTCCATAAATATGGATGTAGTGTCCAGGCTGATAGCGGCCAATACCGCTTCTTTGCGTAGTGAACTGGAGCAAGTTAGGCGCCAGCTCCAGAATTTGGATTCGTCCAATAATGTAACAGAATATTCGGTTGAGAATATTGACTCGACCATACAGTGCGAAGAGAGTTTAGATGTAATAAAATCCCTTCCTGAATTTAAAGGGAAAATTAATAATTATGTTAGTTGGCGTGAAGCCGCTAATAATTCTATGTCTTTATATACTAGAGGTAGTAAGAAATATTTTGCCGCCCTAACAATTTTGCGAAACAAAATAATGCAGGATGCAAACGATATCCTAACAAACCATGGCACTGTCCTTAATTTCGACGCCATTTTAAGTCGATTGGACTTTGCATATGCAGACAAGAGACCCTGCCATATTATAGAGCAGGAGATGAGTGTCCTAAGACAGGGTTCCAGGACTTTAATAGAATTTTATAATGAAGTTAATAAGAAGTTGACATTGTTAACCAACAAAACCATAATGACTCATGGCACAAGTTCTGTCATAACTAAAGAACTAAATATAAAGAATAGGGATACAGCACTACGAACTTTCATAACTGGTCTTAACCACCCGTTGGATCAGATTTTGTTCACATTGGCACCAAAAGATTTGCCAAATGCTCTTGCAAAAGCACAAGAGCTGTATTCAAACCAAATGCGAGCACAATTTGCTCTCCAATTTTCAAAAAATAACCAAGTAATTGGTCCACGAAGTCCTCCACAGGGAAATCGAAGAACTCAAGATTTTCAAAATAACTTAAGGTATCCAACAAGGATAACTTCAACAAATGAAGCAAACCAAAATCATTCAGAACCTATGGAAGTGGATGAATCATTACAAATATTAAATAGGCCTAGGCCTTTACAATCAAACCAACCGCAGGTGAGGAATAGGAGTAATTTTCAAACTAATTACCAACAGAATAGTGTACCCAAAAGGGCTAACGAAAGTGCTCAAGTCAGCACTCAGCCTCAGCAAAAATTACAAAGAATAAATAATATAAATGAAAACCATTTTTTAGAATAAATTCTGATTTGCCCTATATTGTTAAATCGGATAAAAAAACGGGGCAAATCTTAAGAATATTAATAGATACGGGGGCAACAAGTTCTTATATACGGGCGGGAATATATAAAAACAAAAATATTTTAGCTATTAAGAAGAGGGTAAGGACCATTAATGGTTCGACCATCATATAGTATTTCCATAATATCACCTTGTTTGGGATTCAGGAACGATTTTATGAGATTGATAATTTAGAGAGCGATCTCTTAATTGGGGTCAGTTTCTTAAATAGAATCAGAGCCAAGATTGATATCCCGGGGCGATTGTTGATTTATGGGGACGATCAAAAGGAAAAAATACATTTTTTAAACGATTTAAATAATTCAAACCCCTTGGGACCAGAAAGTCCTAAGGCTCCCGCCGAAGTTTTTACCGGCAAAACGAAAAGTGAAATAAAAAAACCAAATAAGGCAATTAAGCCTATTAAAAGTGAACAATTGAACCCCTTGGGATTAAAAAATCCTAAGGCGCCCGCCGATGATAATACCGGCCAATTAAATAATTCAAACCCCTTGGGACAAAATAGTCCTAAGGCGCCCGCCGATGATAATACCGGCCAATTAAATAATTCAAACCCCTTGGGACAAAATAGTCCTAAGGCGCCCGCCGATGGGAATACCGGCAACAAAGATAATAAAAGCTTATTGAAAGCTGAAAAGAAACAAGGAAAAAGAAAATTTAAAACTAAATCGGGGAAAGTAACTCCCGAAAAATTATCCAATAGAAATACTGAGAAAATAGAGCAGCATGAAAATAAAAATACTTCTGAGAGTGAACATTTTATAAATAATATATTAATCGAAGGAACAAATTCTAGTGAGGAAAAAGAAATAATAAAAGATTTGCAAAATGAAGCAAGTAATGAAATTTTAGCAGTACATGGCGATGTTGACTTAGATTTACCCTTTCGTACGGATGTTAAAGCGGAGATACGAACAATTGAGGAAAGACCAATTTGGTCTAAACAATATCCTTATCCAATGTCGGTGAATAATTTTGTTAATAGCGAAATACAAAATTTGTTGCAAAAGGGAATAATTAGGGAAAGTAAAAGCCCATATAACTCTCCAGTATGGGTAGTTCCAAAGAAAGGAATAAATGACGACGGAAGTCCGAAGTTGCGATTGGTAATTGATTTCAAAAAAATTAATGAGAAAACAATATCGGATAGGTACCCGATGCCAAGTCCAGATATTATACTTGCAAATTTGGGAAAGTCAAAATACTTTTCCACGATTGATTTGGAGTCTGGATTTTACCAGATATTAATGAAAGAAAGTGATATAGAGAAAACGGCATTCTCAGTGAATAATGGGAAATATGAATTTTTACGAATGCCGTTTGGATTAAAGAATGCGCCAAGCATTTTTCAGCGAGCTATGGACAATGTGTTAAGGGATTACATAGGGAAGTTTTGCCACGTTTATGTCGACGATGTCATAATTTTTTCAGAAAATTTGAGGGAACATAAAAGGCATTTGAGTTTGGTAATTGAAATATTAAGGGAGGCAAATATGAAAATATCGTCCGAAAAATCAAAATTTTATCAAAAGGAAGTAGAATTTTTGGGATATGTGGTGGCCAAGGACGTTATTAAAACAGACCCGAAAAAGGTTGAAGCTATACAAAATTACCCAATACCAGGGACATTGCGTCAGTTGCGAGGATTTTTGGGGTTGACGGGATATTATAGAAAATTTATAGAAAACTATGCGGTTATATCGAAACCATTGACTAAATATTTGCAAGGGGAAAATGGGAAGATTTCCCAATATTTATCAAAAAAGAAAGTTATTAATCTCGATCAAGAGGGAATAGCTGCTTGTGAAAAATTGAAGAATTTATTGTCTCAACAGTTGCAATTGACGCAACCTGATTATAATAAAAAACTTGTATTAACTACCGATGCGTCAAATGTAGCTTTGGGTGCTGTGCTGTCACAGGAAGGTAAACCCATTATATTTATTTCAAAGACATTAAATTCCACGGAGATGAATTATGCAACCAATGAAAAGGAATTATATGCCATAGTGTGGGCATTAAAAACTTTAAGGAATTATCTTTACGGTGTGAGTGATTTAGAAATCCACACAGATCATCAACCTTTGTCATTTGCGGTTTCTGAAAGAAACCCGAATATTAAAATTAAAAGATGGAGATCGTTTGTTGAGGAATTTTCGCCAAAAATAATTTATAAACCAGGGGCAACAAATGTTGTTGCCGACGCATTATCAAGACAAATACTGAATAATTTGACAAGTTCTGAAGAATCAGATGATTCGGTGACAAATACTCAACATTCTGCGGAAAGCAGTGATGAGTATCAGATTCATGAAACAAAGAAGCCATTGAACCACTTTAAACAGCAGATATTGATAAATAGTGGAGCAAGAATAACCGTCTTAGAGACGATTTCTAATTTTAGTAACAGGCGATTTTTAATTGAGTATGACATGCCACAAAATATAGTTAGTGTTTTAAAGGAATATATGAATCCAAAGGTCGTTACTGGAATATACTGCACACCTGAAGTGATTTATGAGATAAAGAATGTGTTGAGAGAGGCATTTCCAACGGTGAAATTTTTATATACCAAATTATTTGCGAATGATGTTACTAATAGAGAGGATCAAGGAGCAATTATTGAACAAACGCATAATAGAGCACACAGAAATTATAGGGAAAATTTGGCTCAAGTTAGGCAAGAATATTATTGGCCATTAATGGTTAAACAATTTAAACAATACGCAAAAAATTGCAACATATGCAATAATAATAAATACGAAAGACACCCGAAATTGATTCCAATGGGTGAAGCACCTATACCAGAAAAAGAAGGAGAACAACTCCATATTGATATCTTTTTCGCCCAGAAATTAAAATTTATAACATGTTTGGATTCTTATTCAAAGTATCTAGTTATTAAGTATATTGAGGACAAATTAAACTTAGAAGATAAAATTTTAGAATTTTTACAAACATTTCCAGATGTTAAAAATATAGTTATAGATAACGAACCAGGTTTTAGTACTATACAATTTAAGTCTTTAATGGAAAGGTTCAACATACAGATTTACTACTGTGCACCACGCCACAGTACTAGTAATGGACAAATAGAGAGGGTTCATTCCACACTAATAGAAATAGCGCGATGTTTAAAACAGGAACATAGTTTAATAAGTGATTATGAGTCAATTATGAGGGCGGTTCAGCAGTATAATAAGACAATACATTCGGTAACAGGTAAACAGCCTTGTAATATTCTGTTTAATAAAGAAGCACATGGAAATATAAGGGATATATTAAAAAATGCTCAGAAAAAAATGTTGGAGCATCACAACAAAAAGCGAGTTCAAAAAAATTATCATAGAGGTGAGATTATATATGAAAAATTATATGGGGAAAGGAATAAATTAAAACCCAAATATAAGAGACAAATAGTAGTAGAAGATTTAGGGAATAAGGTTAAAATACAAAGCAGAAACAGAATAATTCATAAAGACAATATTAAAGTTTAATTTTATTATAGGAAAAATGGGGAAACTTATACAGATTTCATTGATAATGTTGTACATCACCATAATCAAATCAGACATAATTGATTATACAAGAGAAAATTATATACTTGTAGAGGAGGAAGATGCGGCGATTTTTGAAGGTTATGGGTCAATATACCATTTAACAAATTTGTCATTATTTGAAAGCATTATAGAAAACTACAGAAGAAATGAGGAAATAATATTACTTGATGACTCAAGTATGGATTTTGAAATACAAATAATAGAAACTTTGTTAAGAAAATTAAAAATTGATAATAGATCAAAAAGGGGAATTAATGAACTTGGAACGGTTTGGAAATGGATCACCGGCACACCTGACCATGATGATTTTATGCAAATAACGAATAAAGTAAATGATTTAATAGAAAATAATAATAAGCAGTTTACAACAAATTCACAATTATTTAAAACAATTACGGAATTAACACAGATATTAAAACAAATACAAGGCAGCTCTAATGAGAAAACTGTCTTAAGACAAAGAAACAAATTAATAATTACTGAACTTGAAAACACAGTGGAAACAATTACATTGTCAAAAGTAGGAATATTGAATCCATTAATTTTAGATATGGCAGAAATAAAAGAAATAATAAGCGAAGAAAGGGTTAATGTAACGATATCAGATATTATGGATGTTTCAAAATTTAAAATTGCACAAAAAAACAATTTAATAGTTATTTATATTAAGTATCCAAAAGTAAAAAACACATGTAAATTATTTAAGGCAATAGCTGTAGCACAAAACGATGGAAAATTGTTGATTGAAAATGAAATAGTAAAATGTGAAAATAAATTTTATTCAGTAAAATTTTGTAAAAAGGAATTAAATGCCGCATTTTGTATGATAAAGGAAAATAATACTTGTTTGTCAGATATGTTGAATAATAAACACGCTAATTGTACAAAAATAAATGAAAGAAATGAGTCAATAAAAATTGTAAAAGATGGTGCTATAATAGCATCAGGAACACACACAGTCAATAATCACACAATAGATGGAGTTTATTTAATAACCTTTCAAGATAATGTAACGATTGATAATAAAAAATATGAAAATCCCACAGGAAAAATATTAAACCATTTAAAAGAAGGAAAATTTAAACCATTTTTTGTAAAAGAATACATCGAAACAAAAAATATTGATTTGAAATTTGACAATTTTAATATACTTACTCCAATGAAAGAGGAAATAAAAAGAAACCCCATTTGGTGGTCATTTACGGCTTTGGCATTAATTACAATAACATCATATTTCGTTTATAAATTGATTATACACATTAATTTTCAGATTCAATTAAAAAAATCAAAAGAAAAAGAAAAAATATTATTGAAGTTGTCAAATCAAATCAACCACTTAACAGCTTTATATTCGAAGACGGGACGCTTCGATTTAGAGGTGGGGGAGTTAACGCCACCACTCATACAGAGCACTTATGCATAATGTAAACATTAACAGTTATATGTGCCACATATATCATTGGCACATTAGCAATTAGGCAGCGACCATTAACTCGCACTTAGAAAAAAGCTAACAAAGCTAAACTTAAGATTCTTGGAATATATATATATGTAAGAGTATCTAGCACTAAGAAGATTTTGTATATAAGGAAATAAATAAAGAAATTCAGTTTCAGTTTTGGTGTTGCGCTTGAACTCCTAAGTGTTTTTTTAAAAACGTTTCGCGACCAAGCGAAACGATAAGTTACATATGTAAATACATTTATGTACATACATACTTAATATCGATCCATCTTAATCACCATCAGCTTTGAATGCAAGTAAATATAATACGATGTGAGAATATTGCAGGGCGAATGACCCTTTAAAATTCCTTCATTTTCGCATTTTCTCTACCATGAATTGAATTTCTATTGTGGGAGTGGGAAATCGGTATATTTTAGGGTAGGATTTGGCAAAGAAGCATTTTTCTTTGAGGGATGTTTTTTTTTTTGACTAGCCATGGTGGCATCATCACCCTCAATATTTACTTAGATTTCCCATATGAGGGTGAATTTTATATACATACATACATATATATTTATTTTTTTTTTTTTCTTTTCATTACAATATAAGCACACTTTGTAGTGAGTTTCAATTGTAATTTGTGGGAGAATTGCATTTCTAGAGTAAAAAAAATAATTATTACTTAATTTTTGAGCTTCGTTTTTTTTTAATGAAAAACTGTGGTGTGAAAAATTAATATTTTTGGTAGAAGTTGTATGTATGTACATATGTAGATCTATTTCGTTTATAAGGGCACAGCCAGACGACACAAGAAATTACTTTCAGAAAGTGAAAAATTCAAATCTTTGTATTTGTTTTTTTAAAAGAAACAAAAACAAAAATTTGAATTTTTCACTTTCTGAAAGTAATTTCTTGCATCGTCGTTTTTTAAAAGAAACAAAAACAAAAATTTGAATTTTTCACTTTCTGAAATTAATTTCTTGCATCGCCGTTTTTTAAAAGAAACAAAAATTTGAATTTTTCACTTTCTGAAAGTAATTTCTTGCATCGTCTGGCTGTACCATAACTTCTACCAAAAATATTATTTTTTTTGACACCATAATTTTTCCTTGAAAAAACTGTTCATAAAAAGCTCAAAAATTATGTAATTGTTAAAACTTAAAAGTACAAACGGCCAGTAAAAAAAAGTAAATATTTTGTTTATACATATGTATTTGCATATCGTCGTACCATACGAAAACTAGCATATTTAAAATTTCAGGCGAAAGTTATCAATTAAAAAATTCTGTACGAAAAGTAGCACATTTCACTTTTGGCCGACGAAAAGTAGCAGTAATACATAATTACATATATCCTTGATAATCCCACAATACGAAATCGTTAATTGTCAGCTGTGAAGCAAGTAATCCACGCTGCACTCAGGGTTAATATTTAATGACAGAAGACTAGTAATAACAATTTTAGTTTAATTAACAACATGAGCAATAAAACAAATAAACTAGGCCAAAATGAAGTGAGTGAGTCAGATAAACTTTGCGTACATAAATAGGTATGTACATATATATGTATGTATGTGTGTAACTTAGTAATTGATTGACATGAGGGTGGGTGCGTGATATGCAGTGACTATCCTCTATTGTCTCGAATGCATTTTTGCGAGAAGCTTTTTTATGGAAGAAATACACTCGGAGGGTATGGCACCGACTTGTGAGAAAAAAAATTTAATTAAAATTTGGTCTTGGTCTGGGCTGGGGTTTGAACCCGAGAATCTCCTATGGCAGGCTAGCACTCTACCCACTACATCACAGCGGCCACTAGTATACCAAATATATATAAGTACCATAAACTAGCTCTAAAAACTCTAAGCGTTCAAAATTTCAGCTTATTACACACACAGTTATTTTATAAATAGACCTATTATACTGAATTTGAGGCGGATCCTGAAACCTTATGAGTTAGTTTGCGTTGAAACAGGGGAATGCTTTGTTTAAAATCATAAAAACATTGTCCATTAAGTACTTTAAACGTACAGTGCAGACCTAATTGTGCATTGCAGACGTGTATGTATGTTATACAGAAATCTGTGTTTTGAGTTATCAGCTGAAAACTGATATCGAGGTATGTACCTATTTTCGTATTTAAATTATGAGTTATGACACTATTTAAGTAAATTCGATATGCATTTCGGTTATCGCCTGGCTACTTGTGCATAACATTGAAACTATTTTATCGGCATTGATTTTTAAATTCCACATGTACATAAGTACCTACATACATACATATCAGACCTGGGTAATTCTCAGTAGTAATTGGACTATTACGTACTTAAATACTTTTTATTTTGATCTTGAAGTAATTAGTCCGTACCAGACCTGGGTAATATCAAGTACCAGTACGACTTGTGACAAGTACATTTTGAAGGAATTGTACTGGTACTGGTACTGTCATTCCCAAAATTTTCAAGTACAAGTACAAGTAATTAGAAAATAATTGAAGTTTTAGCAAATACTTCAAAGTATTTGAAAAGAATTGAAAGTACTTGAAAAGAATTGCAAAATGTACTTGAATCGATTTCTAAGTAATTGAAATTACTTGAAAAGAATGTACTTGTCATAAGTCGTACTGGTACTTGATATTACCCAGGTATGATACATATATGTATAATTGTATGTGTGCATACCCGGCAAAAAAGTTTTGCTTATTATTGACGAATCAGGTCTAAAAAAGAAGTACGCTGGCAGCTCTGCTTCTATTATGCACTCACTCTGTCTCCTCCTAACTCTCTAATACTTATCTAGGCTTTATTTCGCATGGCGGATAAGGTGTGCTCTTAGAGAGAGAAAATAAGCCTTATTTTAAGCTTACGCCATATAAATTTGCTACCCTTAATTAATTCTTAAATAAGGTTTAGATTTCTTGGTGAGTATCGTTGAATAACAACGAGTAGAAATACGGCAAGTATCACAGACTTGTCTAGAGTGGTGCGTATTTGATTTTTCTAGCGTTCTACATAAAAATACACTTTTTCATAAAAGTGGACTTACACAGTTTGCACTCTAAGCTAGCGATATGCGTATAGAACAAATTTATGTATTAAATTCATATTCATGTAATTAGGTGTGTATGTACATATGTATATATTATGTACAATTAATTAAATTTAATTGTGTGGTTTTAATTACATACTACCAAAAAAGGAATTTTTTAATGTGACTTACGCAGTGATAGATCTGGCACGTAGCCAGGGGGGGGGGGCTAGAGGGCTGAAGCCCCCCCCGAAATAAGGAAATTTTTTAAATAAATCGCAAATAAAAAAGATTTATCATTGACTGAATCTTTTGAAACTCTTATACACAACTCAGCTCAAACCTATAACAGTCGTACGCAACTACACTGGACGGTGACTGACTGTCGCCGTTTCGTCAGCGTTAAGATCTATGCGAAATACAAAAAAATATGGCACGCGCCAAATAAAACATTTACATTCAATTTATGTAGTGAGTATTTTAGATCAGTGATGCTCAATTGCGAAAGACGCAATTAAATACCAAACACCAGTGATGTCATTTTCACTTCGATCGAAGTATTTCACTTCACTTTTATGCCCGTCACTTCGACACTTCCTCTTTCCCCAAATCACTTCGATTTTGATCAATCAGAATTAACTTACTCTTATAATTTATTCTTACAAATCGCTATCTTAGAGTGCAAATTGTGTAACTCCTTTTTTTCAAACTTTGTAGGAGAGACAAAAAACAAAAAATAAAAAAATTTTGAAACGAAAAAAAAATTTCTGTTCATGTAAATGTTTTGGACCTACACAATTTTCTTCGCTTTTTGGACTTACACAATTTGCGTATGAATGAATAAAAACGAGTAGAAATATGACAAGTATCACAGACTTGTTTAGTGTGATGCGCAATTGATTTTTTTAGCGTTCTACATAAAAATACACTTTTTCATGAAAGTGGACTTACACAGTTTGCACTCTAAGCTAGCGAAATACTAATAAAAGTTGCATATGCAATTATGCAAGAGGTAAATGTTTATAGAATAATAAGATATGGCATCCCTCATTGAGATGAATAATCGATTTTTTAAAAGCTCCTCTTATCTCTAGGATTTTATCGCTTTATTTAAAAGTTTGACACAGGGCCCCGGAGCGGAGTTCGAAGCAAAAAAAAAAACATTGGCAAATAATAGCTCGTGCACAATTCATTTAAAGCAAAGTGAAATTCCAGATGCTTGCTGCAATTAACACTTTGACAATTTCCACTTACTTTTTTGCTTTGATTTATAACACTGATTTTGTGCAAAATATTCTGGGAATCGACTTTTTTCTGCTTATTTCAAATGATATTTTTTACTCTTTATTGTTCATTTTACGTAGTTGCGCGAAATCGCTAATATAAATGTAGATAAACAAAGAATACACACACACATATGAATTAATGTATATCATTTTATTTCTTTTGAATTTTCAAAATAGAAATAATGAATATGAAATGTTTTGTTTTTTTTTTTTAGAAAAAAAAAATAACCCTTAACAGCCAAAAATAGCATTCAAATGACTATTTGGTAATTTCTACCATTTTTCCGTTTCTTGATTTTCTGTTCGTTTTTCATTTTTTCTAAATGTTGTGCTAAACACACTGTAGTTCGATTCGAAAGAAAATTCCATATTCCATATAAACTATATTCTACAGTTTACGAATGTGCTTTCGAATTTAATTTCACTTTAGAATAGAACTACAGAGTGCGGGCCCAGGAATAAAAAGATCTCGTATTTATATACATGAAACAATATAAACAATTGAATATGCTGCATTCATATATACATATGTACATAATGTACGACCGCCGCGCTTCACTTCGATTTACTTCGAATCACTTCGATTTTTCAGCCGCTTCACTTCGCTTTAAAATTTGGCGATGACAACACTGCCAAACACTAGTGTTTGAGCGATAATTCTGCTACTGCGAAAAATATTACACAAACATGAAAGCGACTGAACACGCCCTGCAGGGAACTCAATAACTAGTGAGCAAAATTTCTAGTTCCGAACCAGCGCAAAGGTGTCAAAAGGGAACTAGATCAATTGTAGTTAGACCCTCACCAGTTCAGGAGGAGTGAATTGAGTGACCATTATAAGACACACTTTGATTTGTATGCAATTTCAAAGTGACAAAAATTCTATGAAAATTTTTCGTTCGTTCAATTTCCGTCGGCTTTGTATATTTTTGCAATTCTCAGATGTTTAGTGAAGCGTTTTATATAAAGAGTTTTCTATTTGCATCTTAACTTGTATGAATTGAAATGTTCCCCTAATTATGCTTTTCCGATCCCTCAGGCTTATTTTTAATTTTTTTTATTTTATTACTTTTTAAATATTATTGTAAGTTTTTATTAAATAAATAAATAAAAAATATTAGTTAAAAAAAAATTATCATCCACCTTGACACCGATAGGATTCGAACCCGCGCCCCTCAGATTGAAAGGCACATGCGTTAGCCAGTCGACCATCGCGCCACTTGCATGAAGTGTGTCAAAGGCTGCACTTAAGCGGCAGATGTTAAACTGTAGAATTTGTAGGTAGTTGTAGTTCAGAACTATCGAAATTGTGCAAATAAACGAACTAGTGTAAACTGTAGAATTTAGCACTAGTTCGGAACTATCGAAAATGTAGTGCAGAGGGTGACAATTGACACCGCCTAGGACATCGCCGTGTTAAATTCGCCAGTTGATAACATGCAAAAGAGATTTAGCTCGCACTAGTAGTGTCGAAAAATGCACTAGAAGCGACCTAGTTCGGAACTAGAAATTTTCCCTACAGGGCGTACGCTAGGTCTAGACCAGACATAGGCAGCCCATACCACAATTGTGGGAAGTTTATATATTTTTTTACTTCAGCCCCCCCTGAAATGAAAAGCTGGCTACGGGCCTGTGATAGATACTAATATGGCATCAAAAAATCAGTCGTTATCGCATTTCAGGCATGCATATAAACATTTCCATATCCATACACACATACATATGTATGTATATCGGTATATATATGTATGTGTGTAAATATACGCGTCAACTGCAATAAAACAATATTTCAATCAACAGTTCATAAAAAATAAAAAAAAACATATATGTATGTACTGTTCGTCGTACCATACGAAAACTAACATACGATTTTTTGTGACGAAAAGTAACAAGTTCGACTTTTGGCTGACAAAAACTATCAATTTCGTTTAAACAACATCAATTTTAATGTAAAAACAGTAGATATATAATTACTGTTCCATGCATCATGCATACGTGCAACATATGTACATACATATACACAAAAATCGGTATTATACCAAGAATATATAGGTATATCATAATTATGAATCATGTGATTTCCTAAAGGCATTAAATTACCAACACACATACAGAGCTACAATAGAATATGACTAATTTCCAAATTTTATTTAATTTTTTATTCAACTTCATTTTTTCATGTATTTTATTGCATTTCTATTTATGTGCAGTATGCCACTTCTCAGTCTCATTTAACCCCTTTTGGTGCAAACGTATTTATTTAACTTCGCTGTATTGGTGAGTTTTCTCAGACGTGTATCGTGTATCATGAGGGCGACGAATTTCTAATATGGTTTGAGTTTCGATGAATCACTGCCAAATACAGGAACATGTTCTGTCTACATTAATGCCGTTTTCTTTTCTCGAAAAAATGTTGCCCTTTTTGATTTTCGTAGCTCTTTTGTAGGCTTGTATGGTAATTTTACCGAATATTGAGCTCTAAGTAAGCAAGAGGACATCATTATCTACAAATTTAGCCATTTTATAGAAAGTTAGGTTACGCAATTCGATAATTGGGATATAGAAGGGCAGCATTTTTTTGCAGAAAAGAAAACGCCATAAGATTCCCAAATATATGTATGTATGTAAGCGCATACATATATCTACATAAATGAATTGAGCCGTTACCTTTGAAAGTGGCACAAGTCCACTTTTGGAACAAATCAGTTAACAGCAGTTCTAGTTCACAATAGGCATACGTATCCTTAACTTGTATTTCTAAAAATTTTAAATATCTGATCATTATAATATATATCTAACTCCCATACAAATGATTATTCAGATATATGGATTTGCACCTTTATTTTCTTATAACTCCGAAAATAGCAAATCCTTCGTGAAAGATTAGCATTAACATTTTCATTCAGAATGAATAGGCAACCAATATTCTCTTATACCATTTCGACGTATCATCACTTAATGTCGAATTTCACAATAGGCATTTTTAAGCCTATTATTATTTTTATGCACTATACGGCACAAAAAAGACAATTATTTTAACATATGTGAAACTTTTCATAATTTTTTCAGATTTATAGAGCCCTTCCCTCACACCTGCTTTCGGTGGCTTTTCTCCCATTATGTATTTCCAAACATATATTATCAAATGAAATATTGGCGAGATTACTTATCTTAAAACTTTGGTATTAAATTAATTTAAAAGAAATACTAACGTAAATTTATTTTATTTGTCATGTATTGAAAATCCAGTCCATGTTCGAAGGAAAGAAATATATATATCACTTGTTCTCTTCTTACTCTAGTTAAATGTGGTTCTTGTTCTTTTTAGCCCACCTCGAGTGTACTTTCAATATAAGTACATACTACGAAGTGTGGAAAATTAAGGTTGGTTATAAGTTCGTTCGATATTCCTATTCTATATTCAAGTTCATTGTTCGCCACAATCTTGATTGGGTTCTTTCGTTAGAAATTCTAGCGTGCATTTTATCTACGGAAACTAAATTCCCGTCCAACGGAAGAATACTAAACTTTCGCAATGTAGTATGTACATTAAGGTGGTCCAAAAAAAAAAAATTAAACCCAACAGATCATTACTACTAAAACAATATGTGTTGGCTCTTTTAATTATAAAAAAATTTATTTAGAGGTCGCGCAAACCATTTTAAGTTGGTCCAAAAAATTGAAACCGAAAAAAGCATTGCGAAACCATGCTATTTTCCTAAAATAATATGTTTTCCCTTTTTAATGTTAAACAAACATCTAGTTCATTAAGGACTTTCCAAAAAATTATGTATTATCACTGATGTAAAGCAGAAGGAATCTTTGAGGCATTTGCGCGACCTCTAAACTTTAATATATTAAGGCAAAATTTTCGGTATAGATTTCCGTAGTACGGTCGCATGAAATGCGGGTTGCTTCGCGGATTTCGGAAGAACTTTATTTTCTTCATATAATTTTGGACCACCCTAATGTACATACATAGTAAATAACCTATCCGCTTTGCCAACTTAGCCGTTAAAAATTTAAATGCAATATACTACATACTACATATGTATGTATGTATGCATGTGTGTACATAAATATGTTATTATTAGCCGGATGCGAGTATTATGTATGTATGCATCTATATAAGTATGTATTTTGGAATTAATTATGCAAGTCACATGTAAAAGTCATAATTAAAATGTACATTAGAGTGCGTTTAAAATTCAAATTAACGATATTTTACTGTATCGCCCCCTCAATCTGTAGTAAGATGGTCAAAGATATCACACATAAATTTTGGTCCCGATTGGTGGCGGTTAAGGCGTGGCGCATTGAGGTCAAAGTTCAGAAAACTCTATGAAGGGTCAAAAAATCAAAATATTTTTTTTAATTATCTAATACCCAAAATTAATACTTCTATACCCAAGGATAACAAATATAAATTTTGGTTCCTATTGATGGCGGTTTAGTGGTGTTTTAAGGGGGTCAATGTTCACATTGCCATAGAAGATTTTTAGTGTCGCATATGGTAATCTGAACTTTGACCCCCTTGAAACACCAGTAAACCATCATCAATCGGGACCAAAATTTATATTTGTTATCCTTGGGTATAGAAGTATTAATTTTGGGTATTAGATAATTAAAAAAAATATTTTGATTTTTTGACCCTTCATAGAGTTTTCTGAACTTTGACCTCAATGCGCCACGCCTTAACCGCCACCAATCGGGACCAAAATTTATGTGTGATATCTTTGACCATGTGACTACAGATTGAGGGGGCGATACAGTCTTTTTATGAACTTTTAAATTTTTCATACAAATTAAAAGCACCCTAATGTACATACATATGTAAGCAGAAATAAAATACATTTAACACAAAAAGGCGGAAAAAGCTGATTAAATTGCGTATAACTTCGTACAGGAGAAAATAAAGATATAGACAATAAAAGCAGGGAATAACTAGGTATACATATAATTAACAGCAATCTATTATTTGCAAGTCAATAGGAATTCAGATTTCAACCAAGACGAAATATCATTTTGACAATTCACTCTACCAATTTCAATAATAAGGGATTCACTATCCCTAGCACGATTGCAAGATAGCACGTATATTTAATAAATATACACATAAAACATAACATCTTAAGCAAAATTCGGATGCTCAAATTGAAATTGAAATTAGCAATTGGCAAATGTCAGCTGACGCAGGGTCGGAAATAATTTCCTACACTTCATAGCAAATAAATATACATAGGTTTTGGTTCAGCATATTTTTGAGGTCTAGCATATTTCTCTGCGCCTGTATTTTGTTGTTGTACGTTGTAAAACTTTGCAATCCGTGCAATCCGTGCTACGTGCTAGGGTTAAGTTACGGATAGCGAATTCCCCTATTGGAAATTTCTGAATTCGCTTATGCGCCTACCGAACTAGATATGGTTTGGATTCTTCTTTTTCTTCACTTCCATTCACAATATAGATTTTTCGCCAGCGATGTCATTACAAAATGCCCTAATCCGCTAAAAATTTTAGGATTAACTCAAGAGATATCGACTTACCTCCAGTTAATTCTCAAGTTAACTCCGAATTAGCTAGATATTCCGGATTATCGCTACCGTCTGTCAATGCTATTAGAAGAACAGTTTCCATATTTTTTTTGTCCTATGGAAAATAACAAATTGCTTTGTTTTTACAAATGTTTCGTTTTTTTTTCTGTTTTCACTATGCATTTGTTACAACGGTAAACGTGTAATTTATCCGTGTTGTATATAATACCTAAATTAAAATTTATGAATTACTAATAATTATAATTACCTTGTTAATGTACACACATACATCCATACATAAAAGAAATAAAACTTGCCATAATTGTTGTTAGTAACTTGGTGTGTACATTGATGCAAGAATAAAGTCCATAAATCCAAAAGAAAATAGAAGTCGTGGTGGAAAATTTGCAAAAGAAGAGAGGAAGTTCAAGTTCAAATTTATATTTGCAGTAGGTATTATATTATACCTATATATGTATATATAAAATCATATGTATATATGCATCTATGCATACATACATATGTATGTACGGACATATGTATATTCTATATATATGTACCTATGTATATATATACACTCCTATGCATATGTACATAAATATGTATGTATGTATGTATGCATATACATTTGTGGCCGCTGTGGTGTAGTGGGTAGAGTGCTCGCCTGCTATGCCAGAGGTCTTGGGTTCAAACCACGGTCCGAGCAAAACACCAAAACAATTTTTCAAATTAGTAAAAATCCAATTATTGGGTTTTTTAAGAGCAGCGGTCACCTCTCGGCAGTGGGCGGCATACCCTCCGAGTGTATTTCTGCCATGAAAAAGCTTCTCACAAAAAATGCATTCGCCGTTCGGAGCCGGCATAAAACTGTAGGTCCACCCAATTAGTAGGAAAAACAAAAAGGAGCACACTTCGAATTGGGAGAAAAGCTCGGGCATAAAACTCGTCAGAGTTATAATAGCGCCATTGTATTATTATTATTATTATTATTATTATTATTATTATTATTATTATTATTATTATTATTATTATTATTATTATTATTATTATTATTATTATTATTATTATTATTATTATTATTATTATTATTATTATTATTATTATTATTATTATTATTATTATTATTATAAATACATACCTACTTAGACAACGTGGAAGAATAGAATAAGTGAATATTTTAAAAATATAAATACACGCGCGCCATCTGTTGGAAAATAGCGGTGGTTGTAACCTAATCTCATTAGTAAATATGTTGCATATATTTAGGCAGCAGCTAGAAGTTACATACCCACATACATACAGGTGAAACTAATAAAAGCGTGTTAATAAAAAGGGCCAAGAACAACCTATTGTAATACATAATTATACGTATACATACATTCAATACGTACTATGTAGGTACATTAACAGTATGTGCATGTTTTACCTTACGATATGTAAGGTAGCAAAAAGTCAAAATCACAAGGGTGGTACATTCTCGACCTAATGCACATCAGTTCACCCCCACACGTTTTTGTCACCCCCGCATATAAGCACGTTTATTTAATTGCATAAAATATTATGAAGCGCCAGCCACAGAGCCACGTAATACTTGAGACCCCCTATGGCCTCGAGCTATTTACAGACATCCATATACATACATATGTATGTATGTATGCACATATTTCAAAGCCATCGCCCTCTTAGCTACAGCGCATTTGTCATAAAAAGTGAAAACTGATGAGCAATGCGGTGCAGCACTTCAAAAGGGCAATGCGCCTAAAAGCGGACAACCAGAGAAAAAAACACAAACAAACAAAAAACAGAAATGCATGCATGCGGCACGATACTCCTTTTTATGGATAAAAATGATTCAGAGTTGTGCTTTGCAGTAGTATGGCGCACTGTTACCGATGCTGTGAAATTTGACAACAATGCGAAGCAAAATATATATATTAGGTATGTACCTACATATGTATGCCAGGCTCTCCTGTTGGAACATCTCAGCAGGTACATACATACATACATATATCGGTGGTCTGCTTTGGGCTGGGCCACATGACGACCGGCGCAGACACTACATATGTATGAATATCGTATGCCGGGTTGGGCCGGTATGTTGCACGCATGCGTCACCAAAATGTGCGTTGTTTAGGTAAATGTGTGTACATAAGTAGGTACATACATACATACATATATTTCGTTGGTTTACCTTGTGTTGACTTCGCTCATAATTTATGACCATATGATTCCCGGCTTTTTGCCTTCGTGCCTTTTTACTGGGTGGGCGATTTCGTTGCAGTTGGTATTGATTTTTGCAGTATGTATGCACATACATATATAGATATATGTACATATCTCTATAAGTATAGTTTATAGTTATATAAATGCGAATGTACATTAGAGTGGAGCGATGTACTAACCATAGCGCGCCATCGAAATTGGAATTCCTCTCTCTCTTCTAGGATATTTGGTTTTTATGGAACAAGACGGATTTCCAAAAATTAATCTTTGACAAATGTCGTGGAAGAGTTTTCTTCTCAGAAAAATTAGAGGAATCCCAATTTCGATGGCGCGATATCGACTAATTTCCCTCCATACAAATTGCCCCACCCTAATGTACCTACTAATATAATTTTTACTTGTTTAATATATTGTATAAGATTGATACCAGAGGTCTCGGGTTCTAACCCCAGTCCGTACAAACAACAAAAAATTTTCTATTTCAAAAAACCAAAGTTTTGGGTTTTTTTTAAAATAGCGGTCTCCTCTCGGCATTGTATTTCTGCCATGAAAAACCTTCTCAGAAAAAAAATACATTCGCCGTTCGGAGCTGCCATAAAACTGTAGGTCCACCAATAAGTAAGAAAAAACAAAAATTTAAGGAGCACGTCTCGAATTGGGAGAGAAGCTCGGCCATAAAATTCATCAGAGTTATAAACGCGCCTGTGTATTATATTATTCCATAATATTGTTAATTCCCTAAGTACCTATTCCCATCTATCGACAAAGCTGTTTACGCAGTTTCAATTTATTTTTATTGCTTTTATTTTTTTCCTTACGAATTTACGCATCCTGCAGGTCTTCAAAGGAAATCAGAGCGCTCAATGTGGTATACTTCTTACTAAAATGTTTGAAAAATTTGTTGGAAGCCCGTGAGAGAGAGAGAACTTGCGGCGGTCCTTTCAACAGCAGGTCAGCTCACGCGATTATGAATATAAAACAAAAAATCAAGATGGGAATATTTGGCCCCATTGAGGGATGAAGAATCCTATAAAAATTTTACATGTGATTTCGATAATTGGAAAACTCTCGAAACTGCATACTTCATGAGATTCACTGGTCACAGAGCCGTTTTTTTTAAATAAATAACATAAACTTTTATTTTGGATTTTACTTGGCGAAGGGAAGACACCGTTGACTGCAGTAGGTGAGCCGCTAAATAAATGACGGCCATACTCTTGTTCATGCAAGATTTTCCTAAAATTCATTTATGTATAATGTATTCTACAAGAGCCACTGTAGACCTGTAGGCAAGGTTAGGTGAAAAAGAAAAAATGACGGAACCCATTTAGGTGAATATAGCGGACAGTAGCAGCACAGAGCTGCATTTGAATTGCTCTAAAAAATTTTAGAGCTTGGAAACAAAACAAAACTAACTTTTAACTTCAGCTATCCTTCGTTGATCACTTAAAAACACTTTCCCAATCTGTTTTAAAGAGTGCACTTTGATATAATTATTTATTATTCAACTCTACCACGATCTTAAAATATTTTTTTTTCACATATTTTCGTAACGCTGGCAACCCTTTTCTGTCAATAACACTCAGTGGCCGCTGTGGTGCAGTGGGTAGAGTGCTCGCCTGCTATGCCAGAGGTCTCGGGTTCAACCACAGCCCGAGCCAAACAAATTTTTCTAATTAGTAAAAATCCAATTATTGGGTTTTTTAAGAGCAGCGGTCACCTCTCGGCAGTGGGCGGCATACCCTCCGAGAGTATTTCTGCCATGAAAAAGCTTCTCACATAAAATGCATTCGCCGTTCGGAGCCGGCATAAAACAGTAGGTCCACCCAATTAGTAGGAAAAACAAAAAGGAGCACACCTCGAATTGGGAGAGAAGCTCGGCCATAAAACTCGTCAGAGTTATAATAGCGCCATTGTATTATATTATTATTATAACACTTATTTTGGTGAATTTCCCAAAATCCCATCTCAAAGCTTGCCTACAGTTCTACAGTGACAAGAGCATTGCTTCGCTGCTGTGCAAACATAGCCTTAGGTTGCACATCACTTATTGTGAATTACTTTACTTTAACCATATATCGTGAATAGGCAAACAGCTGATATAAAAAATATTCTGATTAGGTTGTGTATTTTCTTAATTGATCGTGCTGGAGCAATGGCATTTAGTAATTTATTAGTAAAAAACAATTTATCTAATGTTATTTTTGGTATTAACAATCCATTGTTAATCCCAGCGCGATATGGGCATGTCATACGTGGTAAACGACCGGGAATAGCGAGGTCATTGGAGCAGCGCTTGCAAGGTAAGAAAATAGTTTCCGGCCGTGTGTTCAGACCACTGTCTTGCAACTCTCTCTTATTTACATAACATTCTATTATAGAGGAAAATGCAAAAGATCCAGAACTTACTGCCAGGGTAAACATCGGGTTCCCAAAATTGAAGCCCTCGCGTTCGGAACAATTGAAGGAACGTTTGGCACATTTGAAAGCTCAGCGTTCCAATAAAGAGATTGAAAAATTGGCGCGTGCAAACAAATGTAGGTTTGGAAATTTTACTTTTATTAATTATGCTAAATAAAATAACGTGTTTTTTACTTCCAAAATCTTAGTATTGATTGATTTGAACGAAGTGGAGCGGGATTATCGTTCTACAGCTGGTCCGTACGATTTGCGTGTAATTGCTGATCATTATGGCATTTTTGATGACTTGTTCGGCTTGGCGTATTTTGTACCGCGAACGATATTGAATGTACAGGTGAGTTAAGTATATAGAAACGAGATTATTTGGTTTACTTAATATATGTATTAGTAGGAAAAACAAAAAGGAGCACGCCTCGAATTGGGAGAGAAGCTCGGCCATAAAACTCGTCAGAGTTATAATAGCGCCATTGTATTATATTATTATTATTAATATATGTATAGAAACTTTTGCTAATCAAGTTAAGCAAATGGTCAAACTTAAAAGTATTTTAATGCTATAGGAGGAAATGTATAAATAAAAAACAAACTCTTTCCTTTAAATTATAATGTAAAATTATTTTAAGCATCAAAATAACGTTATTTTTAACAATAAACAAAAAAAAATTTAGTTTCTGTTGAAATATTCGATTTTATAAACGTAAAAAGCATAACAAAATCCATTTCGTTTCAACTGTTATCAAAAAAAAATTAACAAAATTTTTTTGTTTTGATAATTACACTGGTCGACAAGTTTTTGTTACAGAAATAAAATTCTACTTTTGTAAAGGATTTCTGTGCGCTGAATCCGAATCTGAAGTTAGATTTTTGCTAATACGTACAGTTTTTGAGATATTCATGTTTAAAGAGGCCAAAAACGCGATTTTTGGCTATATTCACTCCTCAATATCTTAAATTACTTACTTATTTTAAAAATTGATTAAAGCTATTGAAAACGCGGACATTTCTATTGAAGAAACCGTTTTAATATTTCAGATATATTTCTTGTAACTTGCAATATTGCACATTAAGCTTCATTAGTTTTGGAATATTTTCTCCATACAAAAAAAAAATTAAAAATTTTGAAGCACGCTTTTAGGCAGTTTATTATATTATGGACGTATGTAAGTGGCTTCGTAAAAAAATTGTTCTGCTGAGCAACTACAAAATTTGATTGCGCCTATAACATGCTACAAATGCTGCCGTTGTTTTCGACGACAAATACCTTATTGTGCAAAAACATGTATTACTACATACCTAAATTAGATATCCGAAAAATTAAAACGTTGTCTTCAAGAGAAATGGCCGAGCTTTCAATAGCTTTAATCAATTTTTAAAATAAGTAAGTAATTTAAAAGATATTGAGGAGTGAATATAGCCAAAAACCGCGTTTTTCGCCCAATTGGGCATGAATATCTAAAAATCTGTACGTATCACAGAAAATCTGACTTCAGATTCGGATTCAGCGCACCGAAATCCTTTAGAAAAGTAGAATTTTATTTCTGTAACAAAAATTGGTTGAAATTTTGTCGACCAGTGTTATCAAAACAATTATTTCAAAAAAATATAGTTTCAAATTTAAACAAAAAAATTGACTTTTCAATAATTTCGTTTTCTATGAAGAAAAGAAATTTTACATATGTTTGTATGTATGTACATACGTACATGAATAAAAACAAATACAATTTTTGTAAACAAAATTATTCTGATTAAAGGTTTATTGATAATTTTTGAAACGAAAAAATTTTGTTTCTGATAATTAGCAAAACAAAATAATTTTTGGATATTTTTTATTGATATTTTTTGAAACAAAATTATTTTGTTCATTTCGTTGAGCAGCCTTGCAAAATTCTATTAACTCTATCATTTGCTCAACCACTATCACGCACCTGTGGAAATAATACATTTTCTGTGCAAATTCTGATACATTTATATATTGTTAACGAAATTTAATTTAAGCTAAGAAATATCCAAACTTTAGTATCAACTAGATGCCGACACAATGAGTCCGGTTTATAATGGTAATGTTATTAAGCCTGCAGAAGCTGCCAAAGCTCCGGAAGTTAGTTTCGATGGCACGATCGATCCAATAACGGGAAAGGTTAGTGTCGAGTTGTGAACTGAAAAATTATACATACCTACATATGTATGTATAATAATAATTTCTTATTAATTTTGCAGAAATCCAAAGAAGATTGTTACTGGACTCTTGTAGCCACGAACCCTGATGCACATTTTACTGATAGCTCATCCGAATACGTTCATTGGTTTATGTATGTAACAAACACATTTGATTTTATTTATTACTTCTACAATTTTGTGTCCCCCATTCGTATTTATATATGTAGCTCCAATATTCCAAATGGCGATGTAAAACAGGGTGAAGTGTTGGTGGATTACTTACCACCTTTTCCAGCCAAAGGTTTGGGTTACCAACGCATTATATTTGTACTGTATAAGCAGAACGGCAAAATGGATTTTAGCAAATATAAGCTCGCAGAGAGCGATAATTATAATTTAGGCAAACGTACATTCAAAACAATCGATTTTTATCGTGAACAACAGGATCATATAACACCAGCAGGACTTGCATTTTTCCAAAGCGATTGGGATAGCTCAATAACAGATTTCTATCACAATGTGCTAAGTATGGTTGCAGTAAATTTGATAAAGTAAAAAGAAAACTCGTAATAAAAATATACATATTTTTCTTCCATCCTCTCAGATATGAAAGAACCAATTTTCGAATATGATTTTCCCAAACCATATTTGGCCGATCAGAAATTCTTCCCGCTCAAGCAGGCTTTCAATTTGTATTTGGATCGTTATCGTGATCCCAAGCAAATCAATAAAGAGTACTTAGAACGCAAATTAGCGAAAACGCATCCATTTGATGGACCCGAGAAGCCGCTGCAGTTCCCCAATGCACATCCACTGCGTGATATTCCATCATGGCTGAAGACGGAAATTCGTAAACAGCGTTTGGGTATGGGACGCATCAATGATTATAAATAAATATTAATAATATGTTGGTATGTATTTAAGCACCACTTTTTACACTTGTATGAAATATGACAAATGAAGATTGAAAAATGTGATTATCAACAAATAAAGTCATTGCAAATGGCCCATTGGAAGTTATAGCTTTTTGGAAATTTTTTGCCGAGCTATGTATCCAAACTTTAGATTCTAAACTCGGCGTTAAGCTTCTTTAACGAGTGTTCACTTTGTAGATTTAAAATTGAAAATGTCTTTGAATCAATATTTTTTTAATCTTCTATTCATTTATTAGATAAAAACTTTTATGGGGGTGTATAAGACACCACGTTGACTATGCAACCGTTTTTCTATAACACGTTCTTAATACAATATAGATATAAATTTTCATGCTTTTTATAAATATTGAAGAATTCTTAACAATTGCTTAAAAAGTGTTAACAAAGAAATTGCTTAAAAATAGATAAAATTTCATTCGATTAATACATACCATGTTTTTTTGCACATCGGAAAATTCAAAAAAAAAAAAAAAAAAAATTAACAAATGTACATATTAGCATTACATGTGTACAATTCATGCGGTAACAAATATTTGGCACAGTTGTTAGTAATACATTTTCTATTCTTACTTCATTATTTGTATGTTAATAACTAGAATAAACACATTATCAGTGTGTGATGAAATAGAAGAACTGTTAAATATACATATTTCTATTTAAGTGTAATTATATTGGCACTCAAAGCAGCTAAATTTTAGGCAACTTTTTGTTGCTCAAGACGTTATGAATGGCTTTTATCAGTAACTAACATAATGCCTGGCACACATCTCACTTGACAGCACAGTAATCTCACTTGGGTTAGCTTTGCGCTTAAGTCTCGGTAAATGCGGTTGGTTTTTAGAACAACAACCCGCTTACTTTCTTTTAAATCGAGTGATTCAATGACTAAAACTAAATAAGTTATGAGAAAATCATTACTTTCTTTACATAAATAACTCTTGGAAAGCACATACAAATAAGTTCAATAAATAAGTACAATAGCTAAATTAGATCTGCTGACACATTGCAGACATCGGAATATCTTACAAGTGGTGTATGTGTACATTAAGGAATAATGCTTAATATTATAAATAAACAGAAATTCTTATACTAATATGCTAAGATTGCACAAAATATTTTAACAAAAAAAAAAAATTAAGTATTGCGTTGGCAACTTCCTGCAAACCCAAGCTCTAACGTTAGAGAATTTGTGTTGACTACATTTTAGATAACTAGTATAATTCTCAAACTATTCTCTAATCGAAAGCTAAGGTAGAAAACAACACTAGAATTCAATTGGAAACTGATTAGAAAAAGAAGTATTGGCCAATTCTCATTAGAATCTCATAAGAGAACTACGTAGATTAGACTTCGTTTCGAGTATTATCATTTTCTCGATTTGGGATCGCTTTGATTCTCCACAGTTCCTCGAATCGCCCTCTAACGTTTGATATTTGCGAAAAGGGCTAGTTCTAGAGCACATTCTCAAATCGATATCTAACCTCGGTGTTTGTTGTGCTCTTTTTATCTTTTTTTTGAGTTAAGTACAAGATGCATTTACATAATTTTGTTGATTGAGCGCTCAGAAAATAAGCTCGCTCACTGCAGCTGCGGTTCGAGCTGTTTATGGTTATAAAACTTTAAGTTTACTAAATTGATAAATTAACTGCCAGAAATCTTGATACGTTTATGTAAATTATAAATTAACAACTTGCATAAGAACACCAAGTGTTAATGTTTCAGCTCATGTCCTTGATAAATGCCCAATTAAATATTTCTTATGTACATACAAGAGCGCATATCTAAAACAGCTTGAACAAAAAGAAAATAAAAAATAAAGTCCTTAAGCCATATACTTGCATACTTAATGTAAATTTTTCGAAAACCAGCAATTTTTTGGTGCTTCACTTTTTCCTTAAATTTCCGTAAATTCTAAAATATTCCATTTTCATTTCCGATTAAGATTTTATTTTGTGCGAAACGAACTTAACCTAACCTATGAGGATCCCCACGGTTCATGTTTAAAACTTTCTAATTCTAATGCAGTTTAGACTTGCTTTTCTATTTATAATAAGTATTTGCTGCCTGCTTGCTTTCTTTGAATAGTTTAAGTTATGTTGCCGTTTGACTACCATGAAAAGTATATATGTATGTATTTACTCTTTTTAAGTCTCAGCTTTGCCATAGGAACCCGCTGGTGGCCGGTACATTGCCGGCAATGAAAGCACCTGCGGCAAATTAAATGCATACTTGCGCTTATCGATATTCTTAAAAACATTATCCATACGCGTGCCCTCGCTGAATGTGATTGGAGAAAAGAAAAATAGCAGCATTAAAAAAAAAAACAAAAATCTATTTGTCTAGCGTTTATTTTAAAATGTATTCGCTCACCTTCGCATTGTGCTGAAAGCACAGGGCACACTCTTCGCCGGTAAATGAAATTCCTGCACCAGCACGCGACACTGCTCCAACGTTACCGACATGCCCGTGCGATCCTTGGCACTTTTGCACGAGGTGAAACGCAAGCCCGCCATTAGACGACACGCGTCCTCTGCCAAATGTAAGATTTTCACATTCTTCGACACATTCGAACGCAATTGTTCCTCCATGAATGCGAGTATATTCGCAAGAGCTTGTGTTGCTGGCTGATGCGGCTCGTGTTTGCTTGGCGTATCGGGCGTCACTAGCTGCAGCTTACGATAGCGACTGTAATATTGTTTCAAACGTACAAAATTATCCCAATTGGAACGATACTGCTCACGCGTCTGTCCCAAAGTTTCAGCTATGGTGGCCTTTTCGTTGATGCCGATATTGAAAAATACTGGAGTCAATTTGAAAGTCAACTCCTCCTGTTTTGGCGTAATTGCATAAACATGCTCTGGTACTGGTAGAAAAACGTTAAGCGCTTGCCTTGAGCCGGTGACACGGGGAAGAGGCACTAGAGTGCGCGCATCGCTACTGCAAAGCGAGAGTAGAAAAAGACAGTAAGAGATAGATCGGCGGAGAAAAAGGGGGAGAGAAGCATTTAGTAGAGCAAATCCCAATATTGCTTCAAAATTTACTTACTTTTCTGCGCTACTTCGTATGAGCGTAAAATTCACTGCCGACAAATCCTCAATAGCAATGCACATATCACCCCACATATCGGTCTCGTTGCCATAGAGCGATAATAGACCTTCAAAGTAAGTCAATGGTCCCAAATCCCTGAGTATCTTAATAAAGTTGTCGGTTATATCGGTGCCCCACAGCTTTGCCATTAATGCGCTGATAACAGCCGTCAACTGTAGCGAAATAAGGAAGAAACGGCAAATATTAATGGCTTTAATTTAGAGTATGCGAATAAAAAAACTCACCGCTTGCGAAAAACAAACATCTCGTCTATACATAATCTCCAAATTTATGCTATTACGCTTCATATCCTGTTGTAGACGTTGCACAGAATGCATCAAACGTGCCGTTTTCAGTAGGCCATCCATTGCATGGCGTAGTTTGCGCATTGAGGGGCGCAGCTCGGAAGCCCAGTCAGTGGTGAGCGATAAGTCGAGACCTAAAAAATAAACACTTTTTTAGTGGTTAAAAGTAGGGTTATTTTGTGCTTATTTTTTGACTTAAATACTGCTCAATAGAATTTTGTGCCAACATTTTTCGAGAGACCTAAAAAATTAACAATTTTTTTAGTGGTTAAAAGTAGGATTATTTTGTGCTAAGTTTTTGACTTAAATACTGCTCAATAGAATTTTGTGCCAACATTTTTCGAGAGACCTAAATATAAGCACTTTTTAGTGGTTAAAAGTAGGGTTATTTCGTGCTTAGTTTTTGACTTAAATACTGCTCAATAGAATTTTGTGCCAACATTTTTCGGGAGACCTAAATATAAGCACTTTTTAGTGGTTAAAAGTAGGATTATTTTGTGCTACGTTTTTGACTTAAATACTGCTCAATAGAATTTTGTGCCAACATTTTTCGAGAGACCTAAATATAAGCACTTTTTAGTGGTTAAAAGTAGGGTTATTTTGTGCTTAGTTTTTGGCTTAAATAGTGCTCAATAGAATTTTGTGTTAACATTTTTCGAGAGACCTAAAAAATTAAAAATTTTTTTAGTGGTTAAAAGTAGGATTATTTTGTGCTAAGTTTTTGACTTAAATACTGCTCAATAGAATTTTGTGCCAACATTTTTCGAGAGACCTAAATATAAGCACTTTTTAGTGGTTAAAAGTAGGGTTATTTCGTGCTTAGTTTTTGGCTTAAATAGTGCTCAATAGAATTTTGTGCTAACATTTTTCGAGAGACCTAAATATAAGCACTTTTTAGTGGTTAAAAGTAGGGTTATTTTGTGCTTAGTTTTTGACTTAAATACTGCTCAATAGAATTTTGTGCCAACATTTTTCGAGAGACCTAAATATAAGCACTTTTTAGTGGTTAAAAGTAGGGTTATTTTGTGCTTAGTTTTTGACTTAAATACTGCTCAATAGAATTTTGTGCCAACATTTTTCGAGAGACCTAAATATAAGCACTTTTTAGTGGTTAAAAGTAGGGTTATTTTGTGCTTAGTTTTTGACTTAAATACTGCTCAATAGAATTTTGTGCTAACATTTTTCGAGTGAAAACATCTTTAGCGGCTTTTGTTTAGGTGATTTAAGAGGCGATGGAACGTAAATGTAACGACAAAAACATCAACCAATGCGCGTTTGAAATGCATCTTTACGTTTTAGCTTTTAAACTCATTCCGCTTCGAAAATCATTCAGCCTATTGTATTCTAAAAAATTTACATATGTATAAGCATTCCTTACCATCCGTAAACTTGTTGCCTTTTTTGGGCGCCACAACAGTTGCCACATTTATTGCAGCTTGCTCCATTTTCACAGCAACATCCTGCGTTAAATCCAAACTCAGTGCATTCCCATTGCCATTTGCGGGCTCGTTCGCATCGACAACGACAACGCCTGCATCGGCTACAGCCGCATCTGCTGCTGCCGGTTTACTTTGACCAGCCACCAAATCTGGTGGCACTGGTGAATGCGCGAAACCAGTGCGTTTTATATTAGTTTTTGGATGACGCAAACGTATTGCTGGACTACCGCAGCGACCACAGAGAAATTTGATTTTACTTACTAAACACATAACACTCGCTTCGATATTCAATTGTGTCAGATCGAGCGGCTCCGGTTCCTCAGTGGGTCGATAATAGTTCGCCGATGGTGATGTGCTCATTATTTTTGTATCCAAAAAGCTACCAGGATGTATTGTGTTAGCCTGATTATTATAATCCACATATAATTCATCAAGCACTTGCGTGCTTGGGTGAGACGAATTATTATGATTACTTTGGGCAAATATATTCGTAATGGGTTTATTGCTTGAAAATGTCATATCCTCCACATCCACATCATCCAAATCGATTAATTGCAGCGTCGAGTCTTGATTTGCACGACAACTGTCGGATGCGTCGTCTGTTGCTCCAAAATTTGCTGCGTTAAATGCAATATCAGTCGCGGCATCATTCAAATGCACCGGTAAGGATTGGAATGTAGCTTCTTCTTCAGCTGCTGCTTCGTACTCCACATCAACTGCATTCGCTTTGGCCTTAGCTGCAGCACGTTTGCGTAAATGTTCGTTGTATGATTTGACGGTGCGATGTAAAGCATGTATGGCATTTATATTCATTGTCGATGGCGATGGCCGCAAACAGAGACTATTGGAACGTACTAGAGGAAAGCCAGCTGGAAATCCCGTTGGCGTCTTTAGGTGCGGCCAGAGATCAGGTGGCGCAACAATAGGTGTGGCGAAGTCTTCCAAATCGGGTGATTTCAAATCCAAAGCGCAAAGCTGTTGCGTAATTCGGCGAAATGGTGACATTGGCTGTGAATTAAAGGAAAAGATTTTTTTTTTTTATATAAAAAATTCAATGGAATGTAAATTGTAACATCACCTACCATTAGCACATTATCTGGCTCTTCAATAATGCGATGTTGTTCAACAAATGCAAAAGCCTCCTCCACCAAATTTGGCTCCCAAATATTCAATAGTGTTTTAGTTTTGTTGATCATTTCATTGCATAAAGGTATCATACCTTTAGGATTTTTACTATTAGCGAGCGCAAGTAATTGTGACATGATTTCCACGATTTCTTTTCGTAATTGCTTGATCGCCTGAACGGCATCGTTGGCCGCTTGCACTTTGCAGGCGTTGCCCTGTTCGAATTTTGATGGTGAATCTTTGGTTTCTTGCAGGAGTCTGCAAAATATTTTAGAGGCAGTTGAAAAATATCATATTTATGTATGTAGTATTGCGCAATTTAAATAATTACTTTATAAGTCCGCCGGTGCGTCCTTTGGCTGCGTGACGCGTAAATGCACCAACCGTGATAATATCGAGCACTCCAGAGCGATTTAATGTGTCATTTTGTGCGCACATGCGTTGCAAATGCAGATTGACTGGCACGAATTCCAGCGATTCATCTGTCTTTATGGAAGAACGTTTGAAGTAGGGACCTGTGTATTAGCAAAAGCAATTTTTGAAAAAAAGAAATTAAAAAAAAAAATAAGAAATACATATGTTCATGAGAGGAAGAGTAACTACGAACCTTCATCTCTTGTTAGCTGTTGTAGATTTTGCTTAGCTTGAGAATAGTCTTTCAGCAATTTCAGATGTTTATCAAGCAAGTCCATTTGTCGTCTACGCCACTCGCCACCCAGCTCACCCATGCCGGAGATTTCTTGTAACAATTCCTTTTCACGCAGAATCCATATAGAACTTTAAGAGAAAAAATTAATGATAATTGATAATTTAAAAAATAGAGAAGATAATTTTAATAATACAGAAGATGATTTCAATAATATAGAAGATAATTTTAATAATATAGAAGACGTCGCAATTCAAACTTACAGCAATTGTTGTGGTATTGTAAAATTATATTTGCTTTCGAGTAGCGTCTCATAAACGCTTATATCACCGCCCATGCCAGAGTGTAAGCGGTATGTATGAATCTGAAAATAGAATTATTTATTAGAATTTAGGAAAAGAAGCTAAGCACAAAAACTCACCGAAGGATTTGCGAAGATTACTTGCAGAAGACCTTGAAAAGGTACAAATAATTTTACACCCAATTTGGGTGGTAAAGATTGCGAACGGCGATGACCTGCAAAAAAAAAAATATGCGGAATAAGAACAATACAATTTTCAAAAATTTTTATAAGATCAGCTACATAATATTATGTAGAATAGGGGAAAGGCAATTGGAGTTCTGTTGTTTTAAGCACACAAAATTGGTATTAAAAAAAAAAAATACAGCCCAACTGATGCGGTAGCCATGAAAGTATTGAAATCACATTACACTGTGGAACAAATTCAGGTCAACAAAAGTTAACTCGGTTCTGAAAGTTGGGGGTGAAAATAGAGGCTAAATTAGAAGACCCGTATCGCGGCGTTTGCTTAGGTTAGTTCGAATTTGTTTTTAATCGACCTTTGAACTTTGCAGGCAAATGCCGATTTTCAGCATATTGTTTGTATGGTTTTTTTGCTATAACTCGTCGACTAATTGAGATTTGGAGTGACAGCAAACGAAAGAAAATTAAATTTCCTATACAAGGGGTCTATAACATTTTTCTCTACCTCTTATAGTTTCTGAAATATTGATGATTCAATTTGAATTTATTCGATTTTTCAAAGAAAAAATTGACTTTGTCAGGCAATATCTTTAAAACCAAAATTTTCACCTTCGGTTTTACTCCCTTGCGTGAAGCTACATTCCATTAGCAAAAAAATAAGCTATCAACGAAGAAAATCCATGGTAAAATGGAAAAGTTATAGGCGATCATGTAAATACAGTCAAGTCGGGCAATGCATCTGCACGGGTATATTTTATGCATGTTATACCTGTAAATGGGCTTGTATCTACTGCGCTGCCAATGTGCTGCTACTGCAGCATAAAATCTCAATTAGTCGACGAGTTATAGCAAAAAAACCATACAAACAATATGCTGAAAATCGGCATTTGCCTGCAAAGTTCAAAGGTCGATTAAAAACAAATTCGAACTAACCTAAGCAAACGCCGCGATACGGGTCTTCTAATTTAGCCTCTATTTTCACCCCCAACTTTCAGAACCGAGTTAACTTTTGTTGACCTGAATTTGTTCCACAGTGTTATGTGTAGCAGGAATGGGCGTCTTTGAATGAATACTTTTTCCGAATTGGGTGATGGGAAAAATATTCGGTTAAGTATTTGTGTTCGGTTTTCGGATTCGGGAAAGTATTCGACAAGGTATTCGGATAAATATTCGGTCAAGTATTCGGATCCGGTTTCGTATTCGGGAAAGTATTCGGTTAAGTATTCGGTAAAATATTCGGTTAAGTATTCGCTTCAGATTCGGGAAAATATTCGCTTCAGATTCGGGAAAATATTCGGTTCGGGAAAGTATTCGACAAATCACTTTAAAAAAAATCATTCACTTGTGTGACTACCAAGAATAATTTAATAAAAATTTATTCATTATTCAAAATTATTCTGCCGAAGAATAAAATTTTATTCGTTATCAAATTATTTTGGATGAAGAATAAACATTTATGTATTTATTATTCAAGATTATCAGAATGAAGAATACAAATTTATTCATTATTCAAAATTTTCTGATTGAAGAATAAAAATTTATTATTTTTTTTTTTCGATATTGAATTAATCAATTTTTGAATAATGCCCATCCCTGATGTGTAACAACGCAGCTTCTCTTATTTACCTTTCGTATGCTCCTCAAACACTTGTGTGTTGGAACGTGGCGGCGATTGTCGATCCGTGTCCGGTGCCCATGAAGAAATTGTTATGAAACCAACTTCACTATCTAATGCACGCAACGGAATGCGAAAGCGTGTAGCATCCTTTAAGGCGAAAATGTACAAAAATAACAGAAATAAATAAAAATACATAAAAATACATTTACATATTTTTCACTTTAACAAACTCACTTGTATAACACCCAGCGCCACCTCAGCATAGGCGAGTGGCACAGCGGTGTGCGACAGACGCTCCCTCACATCGTACACAGTGAAACGCAACAGCGATTCGGCTGAAAAACCATCACTTCGCTTCAAACGTATGGTACACAAGAATTGCGGATTTGCTGAGCGCTCAACGATTTCAGTACACGCAAAATCGCGCCATAACAACTTATCACCCGATTGGCCCGATATGAGTGATGAGCAAACGACTCGCGTATTCGGCAAACGTCCATTGTCGCCACACGGCAAACTATCACAGGATAAGGCAGATTCGCAGATTGGTATCTCAGCGAGATCTGCTGCGATTTTGGGGATAATTAGCGAGGCGCAAAATTGTAAATGTGAAGAGATTGATTGATAGTAGGAGTAGGAGAGAAAGAGAGGTTAAGCGAAAGGTTGTGATTAGTGAGAATTTTAAATAGGAAAATTAACTAAAACATTATTTTTTTTTATTAAACATAACGAAAAACAAAGAAAACGATTTAATTTGTTTGAGTAAATTTTTATTTTAGCTGATTTTGTGGAATGTGTTATACAACAGACATTTAGAAAAATTAAAAAAACATTTTTTTACACTGAAATTGAAATTATAAAGAATGCATGCGCTGGTGTATTTTGTGAGTTAGACTCTACTTTAAATTTGTACCAAAGCCAACCAAAAGAATAAAATAAATTGCTGGAAAACTGTACTTTTTACACATTTTCAATACATATGTAAGTATATATAAAAAATTTTAATTTTTATTAACCCTTTACATATGTAAGGGATGATTTAATAAGTGACAAAAAAAAAAAAAAAAGAAAAAATGTTATCTTGTGTGGATTTAGTAATTTTTCGCGTTTAAATTTTCAAAAAGGGTTTAAAAATTTTTTAAAACTACAAACTTCATATATTAAACGATTAGCTTGTTAAATCTATGCTCTATGAGATCTTAATGCTACGCGAGTATTTACATTATGCGTGTACGTTAGTTTCAGTATAATCTTTGCAAGATAAGGCAAATGTGCTAATTCTTAAAATTGTATAAGATCACCTTCTTCCACTTTGGTCGATGTGCTGCTAGCACTTTGCCTTGTAGCGATGTTACTACCGCCACCACCACCACCACCTCCACCAAAAGACGCTTGCAGTAAAAGTGCATCACTGGCTGGCGCTGAGTTGAATGCACCCGTTGCTGGCAATAGACCACCACCTTCGATGCGATTGCCCATTTTAATGGCAATTTGATCTTGTAGATATTTTATTTGTCGATCTAAATACGCATAGGAAGCCAATTGTATACACTTTAACCAATCTAAACGCTCTTTAGCGGTACGTGTGCAAATGCGTTGTGGTTGACTGCCTTCGAATTCTAAAACGAAAGAGGGAGCGAGGAGGGAATATTATATTTTAATTAACAATATATCCAAATAAGTTATGCACGCTTACCTAAAATGAAAGCAAAGCCATCGTACTCCCTCTCCTCATTTCGTATCAGTGGACGACAGTTTTCCAGCACCAATAAACCACAAGGTGGTGATTGAGGATGATGATCTTTTAGATAGAATAACAAATTACCACGTAGTTTACACCAGCGTGGAGAATTCACTGGAAATAAGAAGAAAATTATTGATTGTAATATTAAATATTATGTAAATATGCTGCAAGATTTAAGAAATCGTCAACACAAAGCGTTTTTATTTTGTCTTTACGTCATATATACATATATATAGGAGACTAATTGGTGGAATAAACACATGTAAAGGATGTTTTATAAGTGAAAAAGTAATCCCTAATGATACCCACTACAGTTAGTGAAAGTGTATGTATGTATATGTACATGTGTATGTACATACATAAATGTGTGCTTTTCCAAGATGTACGAATAATCAAAGTTAGCGTGCTCTTATGTATATACAGTGTTAGATAAAATAATAGGGACAGGAGAAAAATTTTGCAATTCTCCATTTATCTCATTTTAAGACCAAATAATAATTACTATATATTGATATTTATACGGAGAGGACATGCTTCAATGACTATGAGGTGGTTTTTGTATAATAAATTAATTTTTATAAACAAAAATAATGAAATGTATAATTTAAGTTGGAAAAAATAATAGGGACAAACATTAAATTCGATTGTTTTTTCAAATAAACTACAATCCCAATAAACACAACGGATTTGCCTCGAATTCGAGACGAGTTCGCTTCTCTGATTATATTATCGCGGCGATAGTTCGCGATGATAGATCGGCGAATCCGAATTCCCAGGTGAGTCACCTCTCATTAACGATTCGCGCATTTTTATGTTTTCGGATCGTTGGCAATTCGAGATTTGGGATCATTGGCGAATACATTCTAGAAAATCTTCTTCTGCGAACCCGCCTCGAATTCCCCACGATATCATCCGAACTTTTAAATTTCTCGAGTGGAGTTTTAAAGAGTAAATTAAAGCCCAACAGGGAATTTCTTCGTGTAAAGCAAGATCCAACAAAATTAATAAATGCTATTGCGATAATTGATTTTTCTCGAGTCCATCTCGAACTCGATACGAATCGGAAAAATAACATTCACCTCCGCGAATTCATCTCGAGTTTGCCACGATACCATCCTCGCTTTTGTGTTTATTGGGATATTACTGCTGCAGCTATATTTAAACTAGTGTTTAGTTGAATCTCCTTTATTTTTTATAACTTCCTTACATCTTCGTGGCATAGGGTTGACCAAATCAGCGCAATTTGCAACTGGTATTAAGTACCAAGCTTCTTTAACATTTTTTTCATAACTCCTGCTTATTTTTCCAGTTTTGATCCCCCATCGTCGTCTTTAATATTCCCGATAGGTCTGAGGTTCGACGACTGTGAGGGCTACTCCAAAACAACAGCTTTCTTACGTTCAAACCACGAGTTTTCTATTCTGGAGTCATGTTTCGGCTCATTGTCATGCGTAAATCGCCATCTAATGATATCAAAGAGGGTTTAAATGATTCAGTTTTGAGTAGAATAATTCGCAACAGACCTCGAGAAGTAGGATTAAATGGAAGAAATACCAGAAAAGTTCCGTATCTGAGCAAAAATAAGGCAAGCCAACAAATTGAATTCCCTCAGAGGAACATTTTGCCGGAAAACTTGAATAACGTTCTTTAGTCTGATGACACAAAAGTAAATTTATTCGGCTCGGATGGTATAATGTTCATTCAACGCCCGCAGAATGCAGAATTTCACCCCAGATACACCAGAAAGACTATCAAGCACGGTGGCGTCCTTTGAACGAATTCAGTTCGTTGGATTACATTATTTTTTCTCAGATACGGAAGTTTTCTGGGATTTCTTCCACTTAGTTCTACTTCTCGAGGTGTATTGCGAATGGTTCTATTCAAAACTGAATAATTTAAACCCTCCTTGATAACATTAAATGGCGATTTACGCATGACAATGATCCCAAACATGCCTCCAGAATCCAAAACTCGTGGTTTGAACGTAAGAAAGCTGTTGTTTTGGAGTAGCCCTCACAGTCGTCGAACCTCAGACCTATAGGGAATATTAAAGAAGACGATGGGGGATCAAAACTGGAAAAATAAGCAGGAGTTATGGAAAAAATGTTAAAGAAGCTTGGTTCTTAACACCAGTTGCAAATTGCGCTGATTTGGTCAACCCTATGCCACGAAGATGTAAGGAAGTTATAAAAAATAAAGGAGATTCAACTAAACATTAGTTTAAATCTAGCTGCAGCAGTAATATTGTAGTTTATTTGAAAAAACAATCGAATTTAATGTTTGTCCCTATTATTTTTTCCAACTTTAAAATATAAATTTCATTATTTTTGTTTATAAAAATTAAGTTATTATACAAAAACCATCTCAGAGTCATTGAAGCATGTCCTCTCCATGTAAACATCAATATATGGTAATTATTATTTGGTCTTAAAATGAGATAAATGGAGAATTGCAAAATTTTTCTCGTGTCCCTATTATTTTTTCCAACACTGTAAGTAAATGTGCATGCATATGTGGAGTGCTTGGGATTTGATAACATAAGTTCTTTACCTATATGTATGTATGTATGTAAAATTGTTACAAAATATATAACATGATTTGGTATAAAAGGATTCGTTTACATTTCTATGTACATATACGATATTTGGAGCCCTGTTAAATATGAAAAAAATAAAATAAATGTGTGTTAATACAAATTATTGAAGAAATAAGTATGTTTACTTATTGCCCAATAAACACAGACGCGAGGATGATATCGCGGCGAATTCTAGGCGAGTTCGAGAAAGCATATTTTTGCGAACGTAATTTCTCGGACTCGCCTCGAGTTCGCGGCAAGTTCGAGAAAATCAATTTTCGCGATATCATTTTTTTCTATTTTTTTTAAGTTATTTTGCACTAAAAAATCATTATAGTTCTGAAATTTTACATTTATACCTCAACTCGGATTTAACCCATTGCCAGTAAACCAAACTCTGAACTTTTAATTTTTCGAAACGCCATTTCTAAAAAATCTCGAATCGCCAACGATCAGAGAAATTAAAAATTCTCGAATCGCTAATGATAAAAAATTCGAATCGCCAGCGATCCGAGAATGAACAAATTCGGATTCGCTGATCTATCGCCGCGAACTATTCGGATTCGCCGATCTATCGCCGCGAACTATTGCCGCGATAATATAATCAGAGAAATCGAATCCGACGCGAATTCGAGGCGAATCCGTTGTGTTTATTGGGTGTTTGTTTTTTGTTTATATGTATGTATGTATATTGTGGAACAATTTTCGGTCATCCCTGTTGTGCAACGATTTTCAGCCATCCTTTGTCAAATTTTGCTTTAGTTATAAACCGGTTTCGGCGATGTGCCAACTTAATTATATTTTTTTTCGTTGTGATACTAAAGATGGCACATCGCTGAAATCGGTGTATAAGCAAAGTAAACTTGACAAGGGATGGCTGAAAATCGTTCACAACACGTCAATTAAATATGTATGTTTTTGAATAAAAAGTTTTTGTTCAAAACGCAACTAAATCGAATATCCATTTTAAGTAAAAAATATGCAAGTCTTATGGCTATCTTATAAGAAATTCATTGGCAAACTTTACAAAATGAGTTGTCTATGTACAGCTGTGTTCAAAATAATAATAGTGCTATGAAATCAATGTGCAACTTTCTCATAAAAAGTTTATTTTAACTTCTTTTTGGTTAAAATTGGGTACAAAAGTAGCATAGAGATTCATTTCACGCGTCACAAAAGTTGTGCGGTGTTAAGTTGCAAGATAACCGATTTATAAAGACAAAGGTAAAATAACTCAAAAATTCCTTGTTCAAAAAAATAATAGTATTTTTATTCTAGTTTAGATAAATATTTAAAAAAGGGCAAAATCAAAAAATTTAGAATATACAAAATAAAGTAGTGTTTAATATTGGTTAGTGAAACCGTCATTGTTCACGATTATTGGCTGGTTTCCCATTTCTTTATGTCGCCCCACAAGTTTTCTATAGCATTGAGTTCGGTTGATTGAGCAGGACAGGACATTACCTCAATTCCTTTGAACTCCTTGCCTAGCCTGCTCGTATGTTTTGGGTCATTATCCTGATGGAAGGTTCATTCCAGAGAAATTTTGTATTCCGCATAAGGCAGCAGAGTACTCTGCAAAATACCCACATAGGCACGTTGATCCATGGTGGTGTCAATACGATCTATGGGCCCAAGACCATAAAAAATAAAACATGCTCAAACTGATATTTTCAGCCCACCATGTTTAACCTTTTTGGTTGTGTATCTAGGCTTGTATTGAGTATTCGGTGGACTACGGACATTCTGTTGAGAACCTATGCCTCGAAAAAAGGAGGGACGAAAGCAAGCAATCAGCTAAACGTTGTGGGTCGAAAATACATATTAGTTTGAGTGTGTTTTACTTTTTATGGTGTTGGGCCCATAGATCGTATTGACACCACCATGGATCAACGTGCCTGCGTGGGTATTTTGGAGAACACTATGCTGCCTTATGCGGAATACAAAATTTCTCTGGAATGAACCTTCCATCAGGATAATGACCCAAAACATACGAGCCGGCTAGGCAAGGAGTTCAAAGGAATTGAGGTAATGTCCTGTCCTGCACAATCAACCCAACTCAATGCTATAGAAAACTTGTGGGACGACATAAAGAAATGGGAAACCAGTCAATAATCGTGAACTTTGTGAAGTAGGAAAGAATTGTTGAGAAAAAATACCCAAGAAACGCTGTGAAGGATTAGTCGATTTTATGCCTCGTCGCTGTAAGGTGTTTTTAGACAATGACGGTTTCACGAACTAATATTAAACACTACTTTACTTTGTATATTCTAAATTTTTCGATTTTACCTTTTTTTAAATATTTATCTAAACTAGAATAAAAATACTATTATTTTTTTGAACAAGGAATTTTTGAGTTGTTTTACCTTTGTCTTTCTTTATCGGTTATCTTGCAACTTAACACCGTAAAACTCTTGTGACACGTGAAATGAATATCTATGCTACTTTTATACCCAATTTTAACCAAAAAGAAGTTAAAATAAACTTTTTATGAAAAAGTTGCACATTGATTCCATAGCACTATTATTATTTTGAACACAACTGTATGTACCTACAGCTCCGGTCAACTAATTAGCAACGCTTCGGCACTGATATTTCTTCCTTCAATAGTAACGAAATTCCATCGAAATTGTTTGCTCTTCTTCAGTACAGATATCATTTTAAATGTAATTTAATAGATTTCACTTGCTTTTCTAGCATACCTCAAATATATCGCATTTTATTAAGACTTAAGCCAAAAATGCACTTTTTTAGTCGGTCACATAATTAGCAACGCTTTTATTTTATGGTCAAAAATCTAATTTTTTATTAATAATATTTAATATTTTGTTTTCAAACCATTATTTCTAATCACAGCTTCCCACCTATGAGGCATTGACTAAAAAAAAATTGCGCAGTCATCCTTCGGAATACTTTCCCACTCCCACTGCGCTTTTGTCAACAAATCAGCGAAATTCCTTAGTTTTTGCAAGCAGACTTTCCCTTTCAAGTGCTCCCCCAGATTCTCGATAAGATTTAGGTCGCGACAGCATGAAATCCAGTCGAGAAATCTAACCATTTTTCCCTCCATCCACCGTTTTGTTTATCTTGCGGTATGTGTCGGATCGTTATCATACTGAAAGATCCATGTCAACGGCATGTTCTCATCTCAAATAGGGAGCATGGTGTCATTTGATATGGAAATATACTAATTCAGGTTCATGCGACCCTCAATTTTTGTAATTGGCGAAATCCCACTCCATGAAATAGCGCCCCAGATCATAATATATTTTTATACTCAGCTGTACTAGTACACAGAGTATTATAGTTTTAATCACATAACGGTGGATTGTAACAGAATGAAATAATCGAGATAGATATAGACTTATTTATATCAAAATGATCAGGGTGAAAAGAGGAATCGATTGAGCCATGTCCGTCCGTCTGTAAACACTCTAACTCGCGCAAAAATTGAGATATTTTGATGAAATTTGAAACGCAAATTGGTATCGAGACTGGGACGGTTGGTATTGAAAATGGGCGAAATCGGACGATGGCCACGCCCACTTTTCCTATATAGAAAAAATCGGAAATTTGGTATCTCAGCCACTAATATAGCTAGAGCGATGAAATTTTACCCACGTGTTGAGCTCAGGCCCCTAGGAAGAAATTTGATGAAATTTTGGAAAATGGGCGGTGCCACGCCCACTTATTAAGGGTCAAACCTTGAAAGTTTTATATGTCATAACTCAGAAACCATTGAAGATATATCGACAAAATTTGGTACGCGTGATTTACTTACTTAGGCAAACGTTTGGACGGAAAATAGTTAAAATCGGTTGACGGCCACGCCCACTTTTATATATTTGTATTATAAAGTGACCTAATAAAAACATTTTAAGCCATATCTCTGTCAAATATAAAGATCTATCATTGAAATTTTGTCGCATGAGTCCAACTATGGACATAAAACAAAAAAAACACAAAGATTTTGGAAAATGGGCGGTGCCACGCCCACTTATTAAGGGGCAAACATTGAAAGTTTTATGAGTCATAAATCAGAAACCGTTGAAGATATATCGATGAAATTTGGTACGCGTGATATACTTACTTAGTCAAATATTTGGACGAAAAATTTCTGAAATCGGTTGAGGGCCACGCCCACTTTTATATATGGGTCTTATAAGGTGACCTAATAAAAACATTTTAAGCGATATCTCTGTCAAATATAAAGATATATCACTGAAATTTTATAGCAGGGGTCCAACTGCGGACATAAAACGAAAAACACAAAAATTTTGGCAAATGGGCGTGGCACCGCCTCTTTTTATAAACAGGAATATACGAGATTTCTGAGCCCATAACTCGACAAATGATTTATATATAATGACTAACCTTGGTGTGTACACTTTTATTACTTGTGGTAATACATGTTGAAAATTTTTGCGAAATCGGTTGACGATCACGCCCACTTATATATATGGGTCTTATAAGGTGACCTAATAAAAACATTTTAAGCGATATCTTTGTCAAATATAGAGATAATTCATAGACATTTTGTGGCATGAGTTCCATAATAGACCGGAAACAAAAAATATAAAAATTTTGTAAAATGGGCGTGGCACCGCCTCTTTTTAGACAAGGGAATATACGAGATTTCTTAGCCTATAACTCGACAAATAATTGAGATATTATGACGGAACTTGGTTTATACACTTCTATAACTTGTGTTAATAGCCACGCAAAAATTTATTGAAATCGGTTTATGACCACGCCTACTTTTTAACAAAGATATTTCTGGAACACCCTTTGGGAACTTGTAACGTGACATCTTTGTAACTAGAAGTCAAAAAGGAATGAAATTTTGCACAAAGAATAATATTGATATGCTTAGTTGGATGACTGATAAAAATATTGAAAATGGGCGTCGCGACGCCCACTTTATGCGGCACTCGCTTTATATAAAGTACGCCGTGTTTCCATCGAACGCAAACAAACAATGAAAGCATACAGCTGAGTATCTAATGTTCGATTCCACTCGAACTTAGGCTTCCTTACTTGTTATATGTATGTATATATTTCAATAATTCACTAGCTCACCATCAGTACGGCGAAAGAATCCTTCTTGACGTTCGGTTATAATTAATAGTCCTTCCTTCTCAAATTTCGTTGCCGGATTTATCGCTAATGTTGCTAAGCCCGTTTTATTGAAGCGCATATTTTTTATTTTTGGCTTTTTCCTATTTTATTTCTAGTGTTTTACTTCTAATTGACGCTTTGGCAGCCCCTTTGGAAGTCTTGGTTGTTATTACTGCAATAAGAAAGAGAATTTTATATAAATTATATATCTTTAATTCCAAAGTAATGCCCAAAGGGTCTGTTGAAATTAAAGTCTATGGGGACTTAACCGAAGACAATTTTCATTTATATATCAGCTAGTACGCTTCACATCACATTCATAGAGACTGATTCAAATGTCCTTCTACATCTTTGTGAAGATAACATCACCACCAACAGCACTGAGTGGAATTACGCTGAGAGCAAATTTTAACCCATATGTATGTTGTATAGGATAGCAACTGAAGCTTAAGTAAAGGTTTGGTTTAATAGATCTGATTAAATTATATAAAAGAAATAGATCTATTTTTAGCTCTTATCTCAAATTGTAGTCCCTAATATGCGATCATTTGTATCTGTATACATACATAGATCCGTCTGAATATAAAAGCTTATCACAAGCCCAAATGTGAGGTATTTACTGGTACAATCATTTATGTGTATGCATGTAAATTACCATTTCTTTTTATAGAATGTATATACATACATACATTATACATCTGTACATACATACATACATATATATGTATTTATGTATTAAGGAAATCCAAAAATGTGCGACGAACATACTTATACATACATATGTACGTAGATGCATTCAAAGGCGATCTGATAGATATGAAAGCTTACATCATCTTTCTACAGTCGACTCAGGGTCTAAGCCACGTCAAATTAATATAAACCCCATCTATGGGATTCTCTTGTATTAACAGTTCCACTTCGATAGAGGTAATCTGTGTCGGGATGCCACGCCACAAACTCTACCAAGCGTATCTTCTGTTAAACGTTTATTTTTGGTCGCTCGATCAAATGCTTAACTTACGACAACACCGTATAAATGTATCTTTAAACCTGTCATTTAACTGCCAACAAGGTACTGCCATATTTTTCCTTGGCTATCATAGTAACTACAGGTAGGTACTACAGATGTCTGTACATACATATGGACAAATGTATGTGGAAAGCTGTTCGTATTCTTATGAGAAGGTGACATTCATAATATTGATACGTACATATTTAGGCAAGCATGTACCCTGCAGGTACATACATATATGTATGATTGATTGGTTGAATGCTGAGTGTGGGCTGAAGGCCGACCATCATCTGATCTATCACAATATGTATTTGCTTCCACCTTAAATTAGACCTGCTATATATGTATGTATACTTATGTACATAGGTAAATATATATATAGTACTCTTTATAAACAATTGTAGTTAGGTACTATTTAGTAATTTTCACATGTGGGGTGTAGAAATTAAGAAATATGCCGTAGGACCTAGTTTACCAGATTATAGCCTTTACGTACATACATATGTTATAATACTATGGAAAGAAATAAAATTAGAACTGTAAGAAATTACTTCATTCCACGGAGGGCGGGTATAAATCCCAGAACAGGAGTGGTTTTAAAATAATAACAACATACACACATCTATACATCATATGAATTTACCTGCCTACGTATCTTTCTTATTGGAAATTCAATAACCCAAATATCTGCATGGGAAATATTTACTTAATCTCATTACCAAAACAAAAAGTGTGTATTTAATTTTCTATCATGTGGTAGTACTGTGCAGCTGAATAAATAAAACCTTAAATAATCTATTTTTTAATTTCATGACTTGTTATATATTTTTATTCATACCATACAGACTCTATGGCATAGAGGAAATTGAAATTTTCACATTGAAAATTTTTAATCACTTCGCCATTCTTAGCTACAATGTTTCCGGGTTTTTTCTTTTTTCTGAAATAATTATGCTTTTCTTGCAAAATTTAGTAGCTATTTGATTTTTTCATTAGCTAATAAAAATTTTCACATTTCAACGAAATAACAACAAAACTAATAAACGCCTAATCGAACTTAGGGATGCAAACGGTACATCGATGCTTTTGGAACATCGATAGTATTGAACGAAAATTCGATTTTTAACATCGATGTTGGAAAATTACTCAGTATCGAAAAATCGCCGATACATCGATGTGAACCCTGACGATATTTGACTGTTGTTTTAAAGCCCGTCTCCACATAACTTGATTCACCAGAGAAACATGTAGCAAAACATCTCGCTCAATATCCCGTTTCCACGTGGCTAATCGTGATTCAGTTTGACACTTCTCTTTCTTGTTCTTCTTAAATGTTTGTATGTTTGCTTATTTTTGCGTCTTTGTTTTGGTCTGTGTGAGATTTCGATAGATTTTCGATACAAAATTAGAGAAGACATCGATATCATCGAGGTTGGCAAGATGATTTAGAATGAAACAGTGTTTCAATCTTCACTCTCTCTCAGAAATTTGTATGAAGAATGGCGAGTTTCGGCACTGGTTTCCGTGTCGAAACAAGATTGCGAGAGAAAATGTAGAAGAAAAGAGCGAAACACGTTATGTGGAGACATGGTATTAGTCAGTGGTAGTTTATACATAAACATAATAAATCCTCCACAGGTTGGTAATGTGCCTCCACAATACGGGTCGAATTTCCATGAAAATTCCAATTTCGGGGTGTGTGAGAGAGTACCGAACAGCCATTCAATTATAATTATCATCAAATCCACCGGAGCCAAGTATATTTCGAACAATTTAGCTGATAAAAAAAAACATCGATGTATCGATGGTTTTCTTTCGATGTTTTTTTATAATCGATGTTAATTTTTTCCATACATCGAATATCGATGTATCGATGTTGGTCCTCAAAATTTGCATCCCTAATCGAACTGTCAACGCATGCAATGGCTCTTATTTGGTCTGTTTCCGAACGTTTTAGCAAAAAATAACAAATTTCACTGACCTCTTAGGGCGAGTTTACGCCGAAATCATAATCAAAATGCTAAAATTTCAAATTTTATTTATAGCCAGTGCACAATTGGCTTTGTCTGCTTCAACTTTGATAGAAAAAACCTTAAAGCAAAGCGAAGTTCCAGATGCTTGCTACAATTAACACTTTGATAATTTCCACTTCACTTTTTTGCTTTAATTTATGATTTTTGGTAAATTATTTGGGGAATTTCCTTTTTTCTGCTTATTCGAATGTTATTTTTTACTTTTAACTGTTCACTTTTCACGAAGATGCGCGAAATCGCTATAATAAGTGTAGACATACGAACGATACACACACACACACTCCAGCAGATGTTTGTCAAAGTGTAAAAAAGTTGAGACATGGCGAACTTTATTCTTTGCTTTACTCGTTTCACTTCAATTGTTAACATGTCCATTTGAAAAGCACATGCTGAACGGAATTGCCAAAGCAAAACGAAGTAGAAGTCAATTGTGCACCGTCTATTACTATTGACCTACCTCTTGTTAGCATTTTCTTTATCTCGCAGCAACATTTGCTAGTAGAAGTTAGTTCAGTAAAAAATAGCGAAGTGAGCTAGGCTAACTGCGCGGTCTCAATTTTCTTTCAATTCGCATTCCTACTTGCAAGAAAACATGGATTCACAAAATAGTTTAGTTTAATACTAAGCGTGTTTCAAATACGGTTATCCTAAGCCAGATAAAAATCTTTACATGTAAATGCAACAACAATGATTTGAGTCCGCTAGAACCAGACAAATTGCCGGTTCAACTTATGAACCGCTTTGTTCGATTTGTATCTTCCGTGCTGCCAGTGTTTTTTGATGTATACCACACTAACACAACAATGATACCGATTGTTTCAGTAAAAATTTATTTTGGCCCAGAGCCAGATGTAATAACTGAAATGCCCAAACTCGCGAGTACGGAAACAAACCTGTTGGCATCGGCGTTAGTGTTGTCAGACTGTGCTTAGATAATATTAGGCGAGTTCCCGTGGCAGTGATCCAGATCCGGATAAGAAGTTTGCATGCAAATGCAACAAGAATTCTGTGATCCTGGCGTTTATCTGTATCAATTTCGGATCCTTATAGATTGTAATAGGTTGTTTTGATCCAGATAAATACCAGGATCACAAAATTGTTGTCGCATTTGCTTGCAAAATTTCTATCCGGATCTGGATCACTGCCACGGGAACTCAGCTATTATTCTCACCCAGTGCCCCGGAGCAAAGGATTTTTGACGTTATCAATCTTTTGAACTGAGTAACGTCATAATGACGTCAATTGACAGATTCTCACCTGCCTTTTAGATGGTGACAAAGTGTTGAACGTATTAATGCGACGTCATTTTGATCGAAAATTTTCGCGATTTTGTTACAGAAACTCACTTCAGTACTGAGTTTTTGTAACTAAACTCTATCAATGTTTTCGACTGAGTGACGTCTTAATGCCGTCAGTTGATAGATTCTCACTTGAATTTTAAGTGGTGACAAAGTGTGGAACGTATTGTGATGACGTCAGTTTACAGCCTCGTGTCCAAAACGTTGTCGTTCGTGTGTTGCCATTATGAATGACGATGCGACAAGCAAACCGAAAGCCAAGACGATAACAGCTGCTTGTTACGTTGAAAACGTACGAAATTGGTATTCCCAATCACGAACAGAAGTTGTGAACGCGAAAACGAACTCTCAATCAAACGATAGGTTCGGAGGTATCGTTTTGGCAGAAAAGTTGAAAATAAGTAAGAGAAAGTAAGTATATTTTGAATATTGTGCATTTTATATTATCATTGTGTATTTTTATTGTTATTATAGAATGCAAAACAACAACAAGCACGCAATTTCTTCTGAGGTCTAAGAAGGTAGGCACAGTGGTGAATTCAAAGAATTCTTTTTTGTTACAAAGATAGAGTATAATGTCAAAATCAAAGCTAGTATACATTATGGCCCAATAAGAATGTACAGAATAAAGCTGGTTTGACGTAAATATGTATGTACTTATCTTTATTCTTTAAAAAACGATCATTAATTAGATTTTTTATTATCTTTAATCACTATTAAATTATATTTTAGCACAAGAAAGAACGCGTTCAACTGATATCTTCCACGAATTTGATTTCTTTAAAAGAATTATCAAAAAAGCAACCCTGTCCTCTCACAGCTGAAAAAAAAGTGTGTCAATGTATTGGTGCGAAACTTTTGCATGTCCCAATCGAAAATTTGAATGCGCTCCATAAGATATACGAATAAGAAGCGCTTCCCCTTTGTACCTAAAGTGCTGATTTTAATGCGCTCTTTTTCTGCTCTTTGACTAGGCAATATGAATCACTTCGATTTTTTTAAAACCCAGTTGGCACAAAGTTAAAAGACAAATTTGACAAAAAAAAAATTACTTAAAAAAATATTTATTGAAAAAGTATGTGCCGCAAAAATTATAAGAAACAAAAAAATTAAAACAAACCTTAAAATGTGTGAAAATTTGCTCGGATATAGCAAACGCCACTATAAAAGATTGATAGCAGCTGAGGTAAAACAATTTGAAGAATAATGATTTTAATGAAAATGATCTAATTTAAAATTATACGTAGGGCACATACATACATACATATGTTGGGGACAAAAGCGTTGGAAGGGATATATGTATGTACATAGGCTTAGACATCGACAGTCTATGGGGAAGTAATCTCAACAAGGTAAAGGAACAACACCTATAAATAAGTGTATTGAAATGCTTTTTTGCGAAGAAGCACTAACAGAAGTGAATTGGGATGGACGCCAAAAAATTACCTATTCTTCAAACGTTTTTACTGAATTTTTTACGATTATACTGTAATTCTATATGTATATATCTTTCTGATTTATAATAGCAGTTGATGGACCGCAAAAGGGGTTGACACATTGCTACACATTGATGAAAAAGTGAGTTCAACGAGTAAAAACAAAGTCTCTAAATTAAAACGACTCAATTAATGTGGATTTATGTACTTAGATATTTTATTTGATTTAAATTTTAGCTCTCTTTTGAATTTGTACTAAGCAGAAACAGAAACATTACTATTTTTAATATCTTACTTAATTGGTTTTCAACTATAGAGAGTCAATTGTTTGTAATACTGAAATTTAATTTTAAATAAACCCAATAATATCCTCTATACATAATCGTAACTTATACTTTATAACTATGTTTATTTTAGTAAGTATATTCAATAAAATAATACACAACGTTAGCCAAGCATATAGGTGAACGCGAATAGGAAGCGTTTCATTTTTATATCTACAGATGCGCCTTAAAGCGCGTTAATGGAAGCTGTTAGGATGCGCTTGATTTTTTTATATCTACAAATGCGCATCTAAGCGCATTTTTGACAGCGAGAGCGAAGCGCTTCATCATAATGACATGCCAATGTTAAATTCAGCACTATTTGCAGGGAGAGAGAAGTGCTTCATTGCTACTTCAGAGCGCTTCTAAAGCTTAGTATCGACCTCTCAAGAAACGCAAAAGTTTCATATAAAATGACGTACAAGAAATGCTCAAGAAATTTTTCTTGTGAAACTTTCTTGAGCGAGTATCGACCTCTCAAGAAATTTACTACACTTTTTTAATACTATTTTTCAACGTTATGCGAACACAGCAACACAGGTTTTGCCAAGAAATTTATCATCGAGCATTTATTTCTTAAAGAAATTTTGACGTTTGTTGCGTGTTGAAAAAAAATCGTGGAAATCGTTAGTGAAAATGACAAAAAAGAAACGAAAAATAGAATGCACAATTTTTCTAATGATGCAAGGGCATAGTTGGCATCGATTTCTCATATATTATTCCATTCCGGCCATCAATATAGCACAGTTTACCAGTAATATAAGGTCATCCTCGTCGCTTTCGATGATTTCCTAAAATAACAGCAAAATAAAACTATTCAAAACATATATTTAAAGCCTTTATTTAATATTTTTTAAGAACTTACTAATTGCTTATGTTTACAAAAAGGTTTATTTTGTTTACGTTTTTGATGCTCTTCTTCATTTCACCTGGTATTCACGGTGGATTACTAAACGTCAAAATTTCTTGCCTACTACTATTTTTTACTCAAGAAATAAATCCAAAAATTTCTTGAGCTGTTTCTTGAGAGGTCGATACCAGCCTTAAAGCGCTGTTGATGCGCTCCATTTCCGATTGGGGTGTTAGTTTCCATCACACGACCCCAGTTGGAAAGTGCGGAATGCATTACCTTTTTCAAATATGAATTCATCAACGAATGGCAATATACGAAAACATGCATACCTATGTAAACGAAGAGGTAATTTCTCTGAACATGATTTGAAATAACTCAATTGTATTTTTGTCGCTTGAAGGTGACAGCTTAAAAAAAATAATAAAAAAAAAAATTAAATTGGTGAAAAATATGTACATATGTACATGCATAATTCTGAAAATGTATCCCAAACGCCATTGGCGATGAAAGATACAAGAAATAGTTGTGGTTCAAACATTAGTATGAGCAACGAGAGTCCTAATATGTATAGCAACTTAAATGTATAAATATTTCATGGAATTTAGGTATGATGTCTTTTCGTATACGAAGAGGTAATGTACAGGGCAATGTATCATTTTATATACGAAGAGGTAATGCAAAAGGTAATGTATCTTTTTATATACGAATGGGTAATGCAAAAGGTAATGTGTCGCTTTACCTAAAGCGACACATTACTTTCGTAGGACATTTGCTGTGTTAGGAATCATGCATGTTGTAATGTATAAATGATGGTAGAGATAGATTACTTTGTGCATTACCAAACATTACCCTTTCCAACTGGGTCCCAATTTAATTTTTTTTATTATTTTTTTTAAGCTGTCACCTTCAAGCGACAAAAATACAATTGAGTTATTTCAAATCATGTTCAGAGAAATTACCTCTTCGTTTACATAGGTATGCATGTTTTCGTATATTGCCATTCGTTGATGAATTCATATTTGAAAAAGGTAATGCATTCCGCACTTTCCAACTGGGGAGTTTTGCAGGGAAACCTGTCCTCTCACAGCTGATAAAAAAGTGTGTCAATGGATTGGTGTGAAACTTTTGCATGTGTAATGGGCCCGTCAGAATGAATACTTTTCCAGCAATCCAGCACCGTTTAACTGACACATACTTCAATTTCATATATTTGTTACGGCAAAGTTGAAGTACTGAATGTGTCGATCGTCATTCAAATACATGTTATTTTACGCTGTTGTCAGTTAAACGGATTGCTGGATTGACGAAAAAGTATTCATTCTGACGCGCCTATTAAGGCCCTTGGCAACTTACTATCTGGATTGAGAGGAACTGTATATGTGTGTGTCGGGTGATTGATTTTTGATTTTCATCAACGCAAGCCGACAACAAGTACGTGTAGCACGACGGCTGCCGATTGCCCTAATGCACACAAAAAAACACTCAAACTGGACAATCCATAGATCTGCACACGAAGCGACATGAAACCTCGCTGCACAAAACAAACAAACAAATTAATAATACGGCATTTGCTTTAAATTTCGAAGCTTTAAATAGAAAAGATAAAAAATTTTACGGAATCTTCCATTTTCTTTAATTATACACTCATTTTCTCCGATTTTTTACACAAATTTTACTGCTTTCATAAATTCCACCAAGTGGAAAAATGTAAACAAACATCTTCTTCTTCCTCTTTTCTAAGCGTAGTACGCCTAGCTACCAGCACTGCTTTACGCCAAGCGACATGTAGCCAGCATACTTTGACGAATGCATGAAGCTGACGACTCGTGTGCAGCCCTCAATTGAAATATACGTGCGCGACATCAAAGCGTACAGCTTTCGTCTGTAGTATCTAATACGCGTCTAAAGCAGTACGCTCCGTGTGCAGAGTGCCTTAGTTTCCATCACACGAGTTTTGCAGGGCTGTTTTGTGCTCCGTTGATCACATAGATAACTAGATACGAAACTCTTCATTTCGTGAGAGCGCTGTCAAAATGCGCATTTTTTATAACATTTTTCATTGGTGCCACTCTGTTCTAAAACTGAAAATGGGTATTTTACATATTATTTCTGGGAATTTTCGGCTTCCTTATGTTATTGAAGACTATAGCAATAATACAATTTTGTTTATACCAAATTAAGGTAAGGATATAACCACAAAAGTGATACACAGGATAGTATGATTTTCCCACATTCCGAATATTCGTGTTCGAAACCCAATCGCAGACAAATTAAGAATAACGCACAAAAAGTGGTGGACGGTAATATATGTAGTTGGGTTTTATTTTTTAAGAAATATTTTACTCTATTTTGCAATTCTATTAAAATGTGAATATATTAGAACTGAAATATAATAATTTTTAACCGGATATATATATAAAACTACAGAAGAATCGCTGCCCGCGTTCCATCTCATTAACATATTTTTTATAATTTTAACTGAAACACAATTTTTTCCAGTTGAAACAGTAAACTTCACTGCATATTACACACAAGCAATACAATTACCTCTGTATTTTTTATAATTCCCTATTATTTCAACAAAATTGGGCACATAAAACAAAACATCAAAATCCACCGAAAGTGACAATTTATTTTGGCGCGTTTTCCCTTCTGGCACCTGCAATTTGCACAAACAGCTGATCGGCCGGGTTTTCTGTTGTGTTGATGCTGGCAACAAAGCCACAGAAAACCCGTGGGAAAATCATAAAAGTGAGAGAGTAAAAAAGAGTTTCGTATCAAGTCATCTTTGGTTGATCATATAATTTTTTTATTTACCCAGTTATTTTATCAAATACAAAATTTTCAAATGCCGACGCGTCCCTATAAAAAGAAGTACCCGAAAAAGGACAATAAAAATACATTCCTAGTAGGTAATATAAAAATTAATAGTAACCACGAACTAACATTCAACGTTTACCCTGCTTATAGGAAAATGATACTGCAAATAAAGAAGAAATTCGACAATCGTGTGAATCGAATGGCAAATATTTTACTGCGAATGAATTGGACAAATTGTTGCTGCATACTTCTGATGATTTGAAACTACGAGAGCAACATTGCTTGTTTCCGGCATTTAATGTCGCACAAGCACCAATTGGCAGCCTTAATGATTTGCATTTGTATCCGAATTGTACGATTTCTACGCCAAGTGCAATTTATGCAGCCAGTGAACACTGCGAGCGTGTGGACATATGCCATCGACGTACAATGGCGCGAGATTTATTTCGTAGACGGATACATATATCACGTACACGTTACCAAACTGCACAGAAAGGTGAGTATAATTAAAGAGCCGAATCTAGTTTACGAAGTGATCAATAAATGACTGGAATATACCTGATGTAAGTACATATACCTGTACATGTACATATGTCTGATATGCGTGGAATCCTGCAGTAACAACTATCACATTTTAAAACAACTCACTCTTTGGTAATTTAAATCTTTGGTTTAAACCGAAGTTAGGCCAGTATTTCTATATGTGTTTTTAATGTCATTTTTTTGCTTAACCTTTTTTGTAGTAAAAAAGCTAAGAACTAATGAAAAGGAAGGAACTTATCATACGTCATTGTTTTTATTGGCCGAACGTTTGGAATGTGATCCAGATCCTTATTTCCATGGTAGTTACGATTATTACTACACTGGCGGGAACCTTTGTGTGTTGGGTGATGGCGAAAACGTTCTACATGTAGATGGAAAAAATTTAAACAATTTAAGTAATCAGCATAAATTTTCCTTTATTTCTCTACTTCAATTTAAAGACATTCACTAATACATGCATTTCCAGACGTTGGTGTTTTACCAAAATTTAAAAGCTTTTCTAGCTGTTTTTTGGACCCCGTAGCTAGTCATCAGCTAGGAAATGACGATGAAGTGTTTGAAGTGAGTGCCATAGCGAATATACGAGAGGACTGTTTGAACTCATTCGCAGTGCGACAACGGAATAGCATCACTTTACATACGCTCCGTTCCACAGGTGATATAAAAGCGATAACACGCTTTCAAACTAGCTCAACGCCATTCATAAGCTTTGCACAATCGTCAACATATGCTGAGACATTCGTTGTTACAACCATGAAACAATCCCTTCGGCTGTATGATCTGAGTGGGGGATCTACGCCAATTCTTAGTACCACACACGAGTTGTGTGCCCGAGACGATGCCTTGAGAGTTAGTTGGAATATGATACGGCCGTGGCAGGCGCAAACTTATTTGTATGCCAATGAAAGGAACTTTTGCCTTATAGATACCCGTACAACACCAGAACAATGGCTACACAGCAGTGCTGGCTATAAAGAGACACAATATGAATGTGATTTCATATCATCAATTGCTAAAAGTGAATTTCGAAATTTAGCATATGTGGCAACGAATCATAAATTACATTGCTTAGATGTACGCTACTTACGAAACGATTTCGTAACAGGCCCGGCTGCGGTGTGCCATTGGACACATCAGTTGGAGTATGCGCCTGCCTTTTTTCAGGCATTCCGCAATGGGGGCAGCGAATTCATTGCGTTGAGTAGCGCACTAGCCGATGATATGTGCGTATGTGAGCTGACACGTGAGCATGAAGCGCAGTGTGTAGGACAGAGTGCTATTGTTGAAGCTATTGCGGACAAATCACCCGACGCGCCCTCAAGAAAATGCATTTACAAATCCTATTGTCTGCCATATAAGCCGCCCACACTCGAGGATGCCTACCAGAGAGCGCGAATTTCGGGCAAATGTTTGCAACCTGATGCTGATTTAGCAACTCGTATAAAGCGCTGTAGCACCGGTTTGGCATTCTACGATACCGAAACATTTTCGGAATGTATTGGCGAAGATGATTGTATAACTTTTGCGATATTGTTGCAATCGAATTCGATTGGTGATTTGTATGCGCATCGTTTGATTGAACGCGATGTACAAGCGGCGACAGCGGAAAGAGAAAAACAGAGTCGTGGTGGTGCACTAGAAGATGGGATGCATGCATATGGCAAACGAGTTTGTGATTTAATGCAGCCAAATTTGAAATGTACAGAAGTTGTAAATTTAAAAGGTTTGATATATTTTTTATACTTCTAATATAATACAATGTAACACAATACATTTATTTTGTTTCTTCCCTGCAGGCATGCGCAAAGTATTTCGTTGCAATATCCTTAGCAAACCACTCAACTTTGATGAAGATGACAAAACGAAAGCTGTGGATATGACGAGAAAATTGCGTGGTTTTGGTCGCTGGCGAAAGTCCATAAAAACATTACATTCCTACAAAGATGCCTTAGCCAAAGACATACTCTCAATTTGGGATGTTGAGTGCGCCGACGACGAAGACACATACGCCGACAAACTCTATTCACATATCAAAAGAGATTTGGGCGTTAAACCCGATCCCGAAACAATTGTTAGCTCTTGGCTAGATGCCAATATAAAACCCGAAGAAGCGAAAGTGCCACCACCTACACCACAACGCCAACTATTGCCTGCTATTACACAAACTTTTGTACAAACGGATCGCGCGGATAATATTATGACGTTGTTGCATAATAATAGCACACTTGTCACTGCCGCTGAAGATGCAAATAACACGATTAAAAGTGAAATGGAAAATACATTAAATGCTGTTGAAAGCAATTTTATGGATTTGGATAACACTTGCTCGTTTAGTGAACTTGCGGCTGGGCCATCAACACAACAACAATCGACACAACTGCTTGTTGATGCTATAAAGCAAATGCCGGATTCGCCAACGGCGCAGGAACCGGAAGAGTTCATATCGTTGAGACCGCCACCAAAAGCGCAATCGAAAGCGGTAAAAAAGAAATCAAAGTATGTGAAGGGGTTCTAATGAATGTTTTCGACGGTTCTGTACACATACCGGCAAGGCTCGTGATATCTCCGTGCAAGAGCAATTTCGTATAATATTTTAACTTAACATAAATTACATACTTGAGTTAGCAAAAAAAAAAAAAAAAAATTTAATACATATGTAACTGCTTTGGACTGGTGCTCTCAGACCAAGTACTTTGTTTTTGTTGCTACTGAAATCAGCTCTTATGTTTATATAGTTTGCATATTGAAATACAAAAATAAAAAAAAACAAACTTCAACACAAAAACTTATTTTGCGTAGTATTTAGTTATTTATACTGGATATCTAATCTTAACCCTATAACGAACTGAAAAATACTATTTTTCCTGACTTTCTAAAAAGCGGTCAAAATAACCCTTTCATGGGGGTACTTAAGGGTTAAAATGTTCCAGAAAATTATTCGCCATAAAATTTCCGAAGTGGTCTCCTCAGAACAAATCTTTGTAAAATGAACCTAAAAGACCGCAGAAAGCGAAAGTCATAAGTTCCTCGAAATGTTGAATGTGTTTTATTTCGGGTTATACTGAAGCGAACGAAATACTTCTTTTGCAAAAGATTAATGATTTTTGACGGCGTTTAACATGCAGGCAAAAAAATTACATTAAGTAATTATAAACAAGATACTGGGTGGTAGTGATCCCAATGGCGCACATAGCGTTAATACGATTATATAGTCGAAACCATCCCCTCAGGCGAAAGATATGGATATATGTAGTAAACTTGGTGAACGCACTATAAATACGGAGGTATGGAAAAAATGAATTTTAGCGGCATCTATCGGCGTCAAAAAAAATAAATAAAAAAATTTTCCGGAAATATTTTCCAAAACGACATGGGGCGGCGTACGGTGGACTTTTTTTTCTTCTTGGTCCATATAAGGCGAGGCGGCCTAATGTTCAGACTAGACATTCTGCTAAGCAGCCTATACATTTTTGCGACAACCTTTGTCAGTACATGGGAATATTCAATTTCTCAAGCCGACGGCTATCTTTCGGTTTCTGAAGCTCGACCTAGATGGAATAATTTGATAAGTTCACGATAAAATATTATTACACTATACGGCAAAATTAACGTTTTCTTTCATTTTGAACTCAATTTTCAAATCTCCCTACAAGGCACGCATATGACGGGGCGTATGAGTAACTATTATCAGGTAATCAAAATGAAGAAACGAAAAAAATAGCGCACCCTTTGCAAGCGGCGTTATGGCGATGTTGTTGGCATTTTGCTCTTATTAACTTTTGTCTTTGCACATTTCACTTTCACTGCCACCCTCGCTTGAATGTCAAATCAGCCAACACGCGACAACAAAAAAGCGAAACAAAAAACCAAAAACAAAGAAATACTAACACTAACAACAAAAACAAAACACGCTTATCAATTGCCTACTCGTTACTTTTCAAACCGTTCGTTGTTAGTTACGCTCTCGGCTCAACTCGTTGCTTTTCCATTCCCTTCGTTGCGGCCATTTTCATTAATCCTACATCCTGCATAGACAGGTTCTTGTGTGGCTTGTCAAAAGCCAATTCGAACAGCAGAAAGCAAAGCTGAACAGTCTCGACTTTTACCTTGCCAAACACGCAACGTTCAATTCGCCATTGGTTGTTAAATCCTTCGTCATTCAAAGCCACGAAATGCTATTATACACATAATTTAAGAAAATATCAGATTTTTCTTTTTTGAAGCGGCAGAAGGTGTAGTGTGAAACTAAAAAAAAATTGTATGTGAAGAGATTTGATTTAATTTTTATTTAGAGAAAAGCAATAAAAAGAAATTGCGAAGTGAAAATGATAATACATACATAAATAAATCTAAAAATGTTCATACACTTATTTGGTGTGGAGGAAAATGCTTGATGGTACAATGGTTACGCAAACATTTTGCCTCTAACACACACACATGTACATACATACATTAATGGACATGTGACGTGGTTTGTGCTTGCTCCTGCCATAATTGTGGGAGTTTTGATCCCTTTTGTGCGTTCAAATTAACTACTGTTTTATTTTTTTGATGAATAAAAAATTAAATCGATTTTTTGTTGAAATTATTAGTTAGCTTACGTATGTATGGATGTGTACCTTAATCATTATCCGCGTGCTGCTTTCGTCACTTGTCGCTTTCAGACTGCTTGGTGTCGCATATGCAGATACCGCAAATAACACTTTTTTAATTTTCAATGTAAAATGGAGCCAAAATAATTTTTTTAAGTGTAAAGTTTTGCAATATGTATGACCAAGTGCGTACAGTGCTCGTCTACTACTATTAAAAACTCATTTATTGCACCTTAACAAAAAAAATAGCATCGCTCCTCGGCGATGGTCGACAGAATTCTCGAGTAGATTTCTGTCAAGAAAAAGCTTTTCACAAAAAAATTCATCTGCTCTTCGGAGTCGAATTGGAAGTGGAGCGTGGTCAAAACCCCGTTGGAATTACATATGCATGTATGTATGTGTATGTGTATGTGTATGTGTTTTCTCTCAAAGGCAACTGACGCAAATATAAGTTTTCACGTTCCCTGTTTATAACGCTTAAGTGCACAGTTACACTATCGATACGTACATATACATACTCGTATATATACCCTGCAACCCTGCAAAAAGGCTATGCTTATTGTTGAAGAATCAGGTATGAAACAGGAATACGCTGGCGGCGCTGCTTACTGTTATGCACTCATTCTTTCTGCTCCAAACGTTTTAATACTTAATTTTAAAATATACCAAAGAGAGCGTGAAAATTGCGTATTGTCGCCTGAGTTCATTTTCAACTGATATGCAATCAAGTGTTAAGTGGTTAAGTGCGCACGCTTATCCCATTGCGATATACAATACATACATACATGTACATGTACATACATAATAATAATACAATGACGCTATTATAACTCTGACGAGTTTTATGGCCGAGCTTCTCTCCCAATTCGAGCTGTGCTCCTTTTGTTTTTCTTACTAATTAGGTGGACCTACAGTTTTATGCCGGCTCTGAACGGCGAATGCATTTTTTGTGAGAAGCTTTTTCATAGCAGAAATACACTCGGAGGATATGCCGTCCACTGCCGAGAGGTGACCGCTGCTCTTAAAAAACCCAATAATTCGGTTTTAATTAATTAGAAAATTTTTTGGTATTTGTCCGGACTGGGTTTTGAAGCCGAGACCGCTGGCATAGCAGTCGAGCACTCTACCCACTGCACCACAGCGGCCACACATAAATGTATGAATAATATCTTTTTAACCCTAGCAGAATATATTTTTTATTATTAAATTGCTGCTATGCTTAAATTGCGCAAAAAATGTGAATTATGCAGCTAAACAAATACACCTTATTAATTAGGCATTAGTAAGGTATAAATACACCACATAAGGCCTGATTATCAGACCTTAATAAGGCCTTAAATAAGCCTTATATCGCATCACGGACAAGCCTTAGGAATAAGGTGTGCTCTCAGAGAGAGGGAGTATTCCTTATGGCCTGATAATATCAACACAGGAAAATCAGCCTTATTTTATGCCTTTGCCCATAAAACTTAGCTTGCCTTAGAATTTTCAGACCTTATTTCGGAAGCCTTTAAATCTTCTGTAATAATTCTTAAGTAAGGCGTAGATTTTTTGCTGGGTAATAAACATAGATATGCACAGACATACATGAAATTTGATTCATTCACACTTTTACCAAAGCCATTAGAAAATCGTCGGCAAATCTATATAGTTTATACCCAACTGTGCTTAGTTTCGTTTCAGGAAATCTTATCTTCAGTGAAGCATTTTACATATCTATTTACAATCAAGTGGAATGTAATGACTGCGACACTTAGATTGCGCACGCTTGTGCCAAAAATGATAACGTTTCTTCCTTCAAATACTTCTTGATACTGACGAATCTGTAAGAAGTGTTGCTAGAGACAATTAAATTTAATTATATTATATTATATATATATATATACGATCTATGGATTATTAATACCGAGAAAAAGCCAAGTCCTTCTCATACAAAAATGTTATACAAAAATACAACGGTAGTTATAAAACGCCCGGTCTCACCCCAAAATCATGCTTTCATATAAATATTAGCTTCAAACACGTCATGTGTATTAAGTCCTACAATTATTGAGGTGAGTTGAAACCACACCGTTATATAAGGATTCGTAGCACAATTCCCAAAAGCTGTGTTATAAAAAGAGAAAGTGACAACGAGTAAAATAATCGTAAAGGGAAAATGGAAAAATAAATAAAAAAGGAATGTAAAACATAAACGTAAAGAAAAACGAAAAAGGAAAACGAATGAAGAAATCAAACAGCAACTAAAGGCGTGAGTGGGAAGTGAAAAACCGTGTGTGTTAGTTATTTTACGTGTGTGAGTATTCTTACGTACATAGATATTGCAAATAAAATAAAATAAAGAAAAAACATTTATTTACTCAAGTACTTAATACGTACATATTCAATGAGTTTCAAGTTGATATGCGAGCTATTTTAATATCCAATAATTTGATGGCAATTAGCGTAAGAACGTACTTATGTCCTGTGCCTAGGTTTAATGTCCTAGTAGGGTACTGTTGGTAATATAAAATGCAGATCTACATACATATTATGTACTTAATAACTCCTTATTCGTTGTTATGAAAATCGTTTAAAAGGAACATATTCTTTTAAGGGATTATCCTTAAGGCTTCAGAGAAAACTAAGAAAATGGGCACCCTGGTCTATTTGTATTTGTAGCCCCCAATATATTTGATTTAATTATCTTAAGATGGGCTGCCGCGAATAAAAAAGTCCAAGTTAAAAGCAACTGCAATATCAAAACCATTTAAGAAAAAGTTGAGCAAGTGAGATCATGCTCATGGCAACACATCTATTAAGGCTAATCTACCTAAAGAGGATGGAAAATAGGTACCACGCATTCTTCAATTTAATACAATCTTTTCATTTCAAGCGTCGATGGACGGAAGTCGGAATTGAAAGTATAATTCATTTTAATTTTCACTTAAGCATCCCTATAAATGAATGTTGCGTATACGCCCCAGCAGCACAGACATATTTTCTGTTTGTTTATATACTTACATGTGTACATATATATGTATATGTATGTAAGTTTCCACCAAAAAAATCTAAGCCTTATTTAAGAATTAAAACAGCAGATTTAAAGGCTTAAGAAAAAAGGCATGAAAATTATAAGGGTAGCAAATTTGTATGGCATAAGGCTTAAAATAAGGTTGATTTTCCTGTGTTGATGCCATTAGGCCATAAGGAGTACTCTCTCTCTCTCTCTCTCTCTCTCTCTCTCTGAGAGCACACCTTATTCCAAAGGCTTATCCGCCATGCGAAATAAGGCCTAGATAAGTATAAGAGAGTTAGTAGCAGACCGAGTGAGTGCATAACAGAAGCAGAGCTGCCAGCGTACTTCTTTTTTTAGACCTGATTCGTCAACACTAAGCAAAACTATTTTCCTTGTACATGTATGTATATTTATGCTTGCTGCCTTTAATTGGCTTAAAATCAGTTTGACTCACAGTGTGTACGTACATATGTATTTTTTCGAGAGTTTACGCGCATACTCTTGATTTAATGGTGTATAGTAGCAATTGAAAGCTTTAACGGCCAATAAGGAAACACTACAGAGAGTGTTGATATACGTAGAGGGTTTGATTGCATTGTGTGTATTTTGTGTAAACACAATAATAAAATCTTGGCAAATGTTGCCTAATAATGGTAATAATATTAATTAAGTGTGATGTAATTTAAGTTGGTTTTCTCTTTAAATGTTTGTTTCTGTTTTTGATGTTTATTTGCTTAACATCCAAAACCAAAAGGGCATGAATGATTAGAAATGAACGTATCGAACTTTTTAGTATCATTGTTATGAAAAGTTAGAAATGGTAAGTTAATACCAAACTTGTGTAGGCCAATAAAAAGTAAATTTTCATTGATTAATCTATTTTTCTTTTTTAGCATCCAGGTGGTCAATTAATCTTCATTTAAACTTTAAATTTAAATTCTAAAGACATAAGTAATTAGGTAGTGTAAGGGTGGCATGAAACTCTTTACCAAAAATATATCTGTGCAGTTAAATTAAAGTAGCTTAACTCAAAATATCGGGAATGGAGAAAAATCGATTTTTTGTCAAAATTTAACCTATTGGAACACTTGGGATTTTTAAAAGAGAAAATAATAGATTTGTAGTATTAGAGAAGGAATAGTTGTGAACCAGAAATCTTAAAACAAAGTTAATAGCGAAAAAATAACTTTTATAACTTAAGTGCTTTTATTGAACACAATTTTTACGAAAAGCAAAATTAACTCTAGTTCAGTGTTTTTTATTGAATTGAATCCTTTCCAATAAGTGTTTTATCTCCATTTAACTCGAGTTAAGTGTTTTTAATAAAATGAAAACGCAAATAAATATGCCCACATAATTCTAGTTAGGATGTTTTACTAAAATGATTTTCATACAATACTAGACTTAAGTGAAGATAAGTTGTTTTAGCTGATGCAAAATGTTTCTATTTGAGTTAGGATAATTTGTATATCTTAGTAACTTTTTAACTATTACTCCGATTTAAATGGGGATAAGACAGATCGATGGGGTTTCCTCCAAAGATTAACACTATAACAATAACTCAATTTCGCATTATCTCGAGTTAGGCTACTTTAATTTGCGGCACAGATACATATCGAGCCGTATGCGCCGGAAAGATGTAAAGGCCAAATTCAAAAATGTTCAGGAGAGGGTTTTTTAAAAAAATTTTTACTTTCATTTCTTTATTTCGATTTCTTCTTTTTTTTTTGCTTTTCAACAATTTTTAATCAACTTTAACCACCAAAAATATAAAACTATACTTTTCTAAAACGAAATTTAACGCTGATCCCGAATAGCATATCCATTTTTTTGTGGCAGACCCTGTTTCTGAGATATCGACAAAAATGTAGAAAAAACCGTATATACATACATATGTAAGTGCATAAAAAATTGTATTAGCCACCGTAGCGATTTGGCATCTAATAAGAACTGGTAAAGAGAATCCCAACAAACATATTTTGCCTTTGCACTTAAAAATTGGTCAAGTAGTTTGGTTACAATGGCAAAAAGAATGAAAAAATCTAAGTTTGTATAAGGAATTTCAGATTCGACTCCTATCTATCCCATAAAGAATTTAAATGTGAACATTTTGAGACTACTTTTGCAATAATGGAATGTATCAGTATTTATATTTACCTATTTTTATTGAGAGTTCTTAACCTAACATTTTTCGTTTCTTTATAAAACTTTATTAAGGGGTAATACTCAAGATTATTTCATTCCATTTATTACGTGTTTTGAAGTGCACAATGTCTCTCAAAACAGCGATGAATAGGATAAAGAATTAATTGAATAAAAAAATTAATGCATTTCGCGATTTTAAGGAGGGGATAAATAATGAGGGATGTAAGTACTTTTGGCTATTCTTTTGTAATTTTCTGGATTTGTCTCCCATCATATCCTTGTTCCAAGATCCTTGATATCGCCTTTCAAAAACTATTAAGTTCTGATGAAATCTCTAGTAATGTTCATCACTTTCAGTATCTACGTTTGGAGGGAAATTATCGAGATTCAAGAAATTAATTTTGGAGAAAATTTAGAAATACACAACCAGTTTGTTTAAAACTGCCCTAAGCAGTAACAAAAGGGACCCTAACTATCGTGAAATCGTTAGAACTTTATTCCAAAATTTGGAGCAATAAAGTGCAATATGCCGCACAAGAAAATCATATTGGTCATCGATATGTAATAAAATACAAAGTAGAAGTCTTCAAAGTGATAAAACCCTTGGTTAAATTCCAACAAAACCCCGTTAAATTTGTTTATTTGTCACTACACCTTTTTCAGTTTAAATTCAGAAACTTCCAATTGATATTCAGAAAATTACAATTGAAATTCAGAATTTCCATTTGAAATTCAGAAAATTACAATTGAAATTCAGAACTTCCATTTGAAATTCAGAAAATTCCATTTGAAATTCAGAAAATTACAATTGAAATTCGGAAAGTTACATTTGAAATTCAGAAAATTACATTTGAAATTCAGAAAGTTACATTTGAAATTCAGAAAATAAAAATTGAAATTCAGAAAACTTCTTGAGTACTGTGAGGAGGTTTCTGAATTTCAAATGTAATTTTCCGAATTTCAAATGGAATTTTCTGAATTTCAAATGTAATTTTCTGAATTTCAATTGTAATTTTCTGAATTTCAAATGCAATTTTCTGAATTTCAAATGGAATTTCTGAATTTCAATTGTAACTTTCTGAATTTCAAATGGAAATTCTGAATTTCAATTGTAATTTTCTGAATTTCAAATGGAAATTCTGAATATCAATTGGAACTTTCTGAATATCAACTAAAAAAGGTGTAGTCTTCAATAATTTGAAAAGCAAAAAAGATGTAAAAGCCACTTCGTACTCACAAAAAAAGTAAACAAACTGAACTTATGTACTTACATCAAAATTGCTTTTCAGACATAAAATTTCTGGAGAAGGTGGGGGTGATGACAAGTAAGCCATTTCTACAAAAAAGTGAAAATCGGAAATCATGGCCTTTACATCTTTCCGGCGCATACGGCTCGATATGTATGTAGACCTCTAGGTATTTCATACATGGTGGACATGGCGTATGAGTAACCTTTGCATACTGTAGTATTTATGGCGTTTTCTTTTCTGGAAAAAATGTTGCCATCCTATATCCCAATTATCGAATTACGTAAAATAAAATAAAATACATTGCTGAAATTGTAGATAATAGGCCGTGTTAATAAAAACCAAGCGAATGATTTCACTCAAGATTTCGAAAATTTTACATTAATTTGTATGAACCAAATTTCAAAATTTGAGTATAAGGTCTGAAATTTTAGCAAAAGCAAATGCTTGGCTTTTATTAATATAACCCAATGATATCCTTTTACTTAGTTTCAATATTTAGTGAAATGATCACTTAAACCTGCAAGATGGCCAAGAAAAATAAACGGAGCAACATTAATTTTAAGAAAAGCAAAATTGCATTAGTTACTTAATCAGTTCTATTTTTTTATAATGGCATGGATCCACGCACAAAAAGCACAGTTTAAAAGAAAATTTGTAAGGAAAACCTACAATGCGAACTTTTTTGACCTAAGATGCAACAGAAGCTTCTTAAGGAAAATCTTTAACGAATCAATTAATAGAAAAATAAAAAATAAACAAAGATGGCTGTAAAATTGTTTAAAACAGGAAAGATCTTCTTGGTGTCTGCTGAATATGATATGTACATATATGGCAATAGTAATATAAAAATCTTATTTCAGTTAAAAAAATATATAAAAGAAAAGTTAAAATAAATAATAAAACTATTAAACTTAAATAACCGCAACAAAAGAGAAATAATAGAAAAGTATCGATTCAACGACAATAAAATAATAGACTAAACAAAAAAATGGCCAATACAGCACAACTTTTGCGCCGACAGAGCTCTCGTGATATCATTTTGAAAAGTCAGAAGAGCATCGATCAAATGGAACTGCGGGTGAGTTACTCATATTTATGTATCTACACTAAAATTGTTACATTACATAGTCAAACAAATTTATGAAAATGTTGTTCAACAAGAACTAAAAATGCTCGTTATTATAATGGAATATATTTACCGAATAAAGTATTAGTATAGGGGATCCGCTGTGGGGCAGTGGGTAGAGTGCTCGCCTGCTATGAGAGAGGTCTCGGGTTCAAACCCCAGTCCGAGCAAACACCAAACAAATTTTTCTAATTAGTAAAAGTCCAATTATTGGGTTTTATAAGAGCAGCGGTCATCTCTCGGCAGTGGGCGGCAAACCCTCCGAGTGTATTTCTGCCATGAAAAAGCTTCTCACAAAAAATGCATTCGCCGTTCGGAGCCGGCATAAAACTGTAGGTCCACCCAAATAGTAGGAAAAACAAAAGTTAATGAGCACACCTCGAATTGGAGGAGAAGCTCGGCCACAAAACTCGTCAGAGTTATAATAGCGCCATTGTATTATTATTATTATAGGGGATCCGCGTTTTTATAAGACTAGTATATAACATTATAAAATTACTTAAAATGAAATATCTGCACTGAAACTTCTATACATGCATAGTAGAATTTAATAAGTTTTTGTTTGTTCTAGTAGATCTTAATCTTTGGGCATTTTTTCCCCCTTCAAAAAACAGCTGAAAGGGCTTTTTGAGGGTTACGATGTTCCACGAAAATTTTACGCACAGACAATCCTGAAAGAGCCGAAAAAAGGCTGTGGTAGCCTACTGATGATGCCATTAGATTACCAATCGAACGACGCGCGTTCGATCCTCGGTGAGGCCACCTAGCAGAGATGTGGTGATCTCCGAAATAGATCTATAACTTTAACCAAAATTTTTTTTAATTTTTCTTAAATGAAACTGGCCAATAGCTGTATAAAAATACACAAGAAATTTAAAACTTTTACGAGTCAAAGTAACTGCATACTCGTAAAAGAACTTAGTTTAAGATAACCATAGGCCAGCTAAGTAGGGATCAGAATTGAGAGAAAATGGAATTTTAAATATCTTTGAACATTATTAATATGTATGTATATATTTAATATGTGTATATTTATGTATGTATATGATTTAATGTAAATTTAATGTAAAAGATAAATCTATTTTGAGTCTAAGATTATCAAGAACGAATGAGAAATGAAAATGACTTTATAACAAGTAGAATTTATGTATAAAATTTTCCACTGTGTGTACAATTCTGTGGCAATTTGCAATAATCGCTTAAGTCGAAAAATATGATTTCGAAATAAATTAATTTTTATATTCGAAGGCGTTTCTTAACAAATCATAAAAGTCCATTAAAAACTATGGGCGCAAAATCAGTGAGCCATCTACAATATTACAATCAAATTTTGTAAATAAAACGAAATATGATGAAGAAATTTGATTAACTATATACATCTACTTTGGCTGTTATAGCAAGTTTAATATGGCCTAAATGTTTTTATTTATATCTTTTGATTGGATTAAGTTATAAGCATTGGGGTTTTACAGAAATATAGAGCTTTAAAAGGAGAATAACGTGGTATATATAAATTGAAATCTTCCTAAGTCGACTTAAGCGGTCATTGCCTGTGACCACAGAATTATTTGCTCTTATTATTTCACTTCCTGTTCCCATGAACACAGTTCAACCAGATACTACGTAATTGATGAAATCAAGAAAAGATGTCATATCAAAACCTTATACTGGATTTTTGGCCTATATGTAGGTCTGGTTTAATTTTTATATGTGTTTAAAGTTGGTGACCCTTGTATAGGGAAAAGTGACCAAATCTTGATAAAATGAAAGAATTTCTTACGAAATGTATGTTAAATTACTGTTATGATATTTATCTTTACTTGAAATTCCGCTGTGGTACAATGGCATGTACAATGTTGCTAAGAATTCAAAATATTTCTGGCAACATGTTGCGCGATATTCTTACTGCTCAATTTTGGAGGCGCATTATTAGTGGATTTTTGGCTTTAATTGAGCAAACAGATACCAAAAAAGATATTACATAATAATGCTTTTGTTGTTGTTACTGATATTGACATTGCTGCCACCTCAAATGCAAAGGCATAAGCACAGGCAAATAAAAATGGAACCATACTTATAGGCCAAAATTCCGTTAGGGGACTTGGTTACCAGAGGGGTAAGCTTTTATTTTCTTTTGGTTTCATCAATTACGGAGAGAAGAACAAACATTTTGAAGCACAGTGTCATTAATTAATTCTTATGTACATATGTATGTGTGTACTTACACCGTCTATTTGTTTGACTATATCCTTATTTGTTTTTTTTTTTCTTCTCCATTTTAAGGAAATGCGCGGCCGTCTTGTACCCAAAGAGCATCACAGTAGCACCAGCAGCAGCGGCACACATCATCACCATCCACCACATCATCCGCCCATGTACGGTGCGACCAATCAAGCCTTCATGGGTGATGCTTTTGATGAATCGATTGAATTAGAACCGGATGGCTTCGGCACGAGTACAAGCAAATCAAAAGCAGAATTAGCTGCTGCCGTATCGGCCACCGTTGAGGCATCACACGCAGCAGACGATTTGATCGAGGGCGAAAAAGAGGGTGACGAACGTGAAAGCTGGGATAATAAAATCATGTTTCTGCTGGCAACAATTGGGTAAGTGCGAATGTGTGGGGGAATAACTGCACGTCAGGCATAGCTGTTAAGCTTTTAGGTCAAGAATCAGCTTTAAGTAAACTAATATGTATTTAGTAAGTAAACTTATATATATTTTGTTAGTACACTAATACATATGTATGTATTTATTTGGAAACTTTCCGTTTTAGTTACGCCGTCGGTTTGGGCAACGTCTGGCGCTTCCCTTATTTGGCGCAAAAGAATGGCGGCGGCGCATTTCTGGTACCGTATTTTATAATGCTCTGTATACAAGGACTGCCGATTTTCTATTTAGAATTGGCTGTTGGCCAACGGCTACGCAAAGGTGCGATTGGTGTGTGGAGTCAGGTATGTCATTGTAAAATATTAATTTCTTTATTTGCTCAAATTATTTATAAACATGTGAATTTCATTGATCGCTGCTTCTTGATCGCGTAACAACAGGTCTCACCATATTTGGGCGGCATTGGCATCTCATCGGCGGTTGTCAGTTATATTGTCGCTTTGTATTACAATACCATAATTGCCTGGTGCCTCATCTACTTGTTGCATAGCTTTGAATCACCATTGCCATGGGCTGAATGCCCAACACGTCTCTATGCCAATTACACCTATGACCATGAGCCAGAATGTGTGGTAAGAAAATAAATATGTATACATCTTAATTCATCATATTGACATAAAGTAGTAGATACAGAAAATGATATTTGCAACAAAAATAGCAGAGTTTGAAATATTACACATACACATTCATCTACAAATGTACATTGGGAGTTAATAAAGAAGCGTAAAGTAAAGTAAAATATATAAGTCAATATATTAGAATATCCCAGCCAACAATATTCAGAGAACTACAAAGTGCTAGCGAAGAAGGATTTCCAAAACAAACTCTCGACAGAGCGTTCAAAAAATTGAAATTGGATCTATGAAATCCAGTTTATCCTAAAATATCTCAGCTTTCCTCTTGTTATTATAGTAACAAACAGTGTTGCCGTTAAAAAATTTCAAAAAGTGGTCGAAAAAAGGAAAAAAAGTGTCCCCCAAATTATTGTTTTTTTTTTTAATATATTTTTGTGGTTTATTTAATGCTTAAAGTAATTCACAGATTAAGGAACATTATTTTACTAAAACCAAGTAAAACTAGAGCAAACATATATGTACATATTTAATTCAAGTACGTATATATATAATATACGTAATAATAATAATACAATGGCGCTATTATAACTCTGACGAGTTTTATGGCCGAGCTTCTCTCCCAATTCGAGGTGTGCTCCTTTTTGTTTTTCCTACTAATTGGGTGGACCTACTGTTTTATGCCGGCTCCGAACGGCGAATGCATTTTATGTGAGAAGCTTTTTCATGGCAGAAATACTCTCGGAGGGTATGCCGCCCACTGCCGAGAGGTGACCGCTGCTCTTAAAAAACCCAATAATTGGATTTTTACTAATTAGAAAAATTGTTTTGGTGTTTGGCTCGGACCGTGGTTTGAACCCGAGACCTCTGGCATAGCAGGCGAGCACTCTACCCACTGCACCACAGCGGCCACATATAATATACGTAAATACGTTATAATTTAATGGACTTAAAATTTAATTCTCAGATATTTGACCACCAAGTTTTCTTCCAGCATGCAATAATCTAAATAATTTCCATTAGTTAAATTGAGCGCTGAGATCATTGAATTGCACGTATCAATTTTGCAAGCGGTTTGTAACATTGGTCTTAAATAGTGGAAGTTAAGAAAAAACATATAAAAAATATTTATTACATTATAGTTTTGAAAGTAAAAAAGGATCAAAAGTGGCCCGAATTTTTAAAAGGGTTCAAATATTCCATATTTTCAAAAAGTTGGGTTCCGGTGGCCTGTGTGTTTAAAAGGTTCAAATTGCCACTTTAGCGGCCCCAGCGACAACGCTGGTAGCAAATGTTTCGCAATCTTTTTCGAAAGCATTTCGAGTGTATGTTTTTGAAATGTACATACTATAAAAGTTGGAAAGTTTAGGTTGGTTGTTCTGGTTCTTAACTCAATATTAATATTGGATATTTTTTGGTACCACGTAAGGTTTATTTCCAAGGGTATGCAGCTCACTGCCGAGAGGTGCCCGCTATTTTTTTTTTTTTAAATCTGTAACTACATAATCGTACATACATAGATACACATTGCTACTTCTACTATTTTATTTACTCCATCCATTGCAGGCCTCATCACCCACACAATTTTATTGGTATCGCACAACACTCCAATGCTCCGAGAGCGTCAATGAACCGGAAACATTTAATTTTCACATGGCTATAGCGTTAATGGTTTCATGGTTTCTTGTCTACATTTGCATGGTGCAGGGTATAACATCGTCCGGTAAAATTGTCTATATGACAGCCATATTTCCATATGTGGTACTAATTATATTTTTCTTTCGCGGAATCACGCTGAAAGGTAAGTGAAAAGAAGCGAAAAAAACCCAATAAAAAAGGAATGAAAAAAGAAGACCTAAAAAAATAAGCCGTAAAGTAGATTATCTACTTAGAATTAGTGAAGCAGAAATTTATTAGAACAAAGATTTCGACAAACTTTGTATATTAGGGCTGCTCAATTTGTACAAGGAGATAGCCAGAATAACATTACTGTCCGAAAAATGCTTATACGTAATTAGTTAAAATTTCAACATTTATACCGAAAGTGCATTTAATTTATCGAAAATTCCTGTATAAAATGACTTCAAGAGCGTTATTATGGGTTGGGCGGTCGACTTCAGTATAATGCGCCCGCCGTATTTATTTCCAAACCACTAAGAATTTTTCAATGAATCCTTAAGGAAATGTTCTATGGATGTTAATTTGACTAATTTTAATACTCCCGGCTACGCAAAATTACTGTGAATCACTCCACAGATATAACTCCAGAAAGGGAATTCTGTCGGCTGTGCGTTACTTATTAAAGCTCGGTCGAAGGTCGCCGACGAAAAAATATTCTCATTAGTTGTAAGAATTCATCAGTGCAAAAATATTTGAGTCTCTTTTGTTATATCATAATATTATCTATATTTTCTATATAAACTCCCATAAATTTATACACTCCCATCTATATCCCTTTAGGTGCCTCCGAAGGTGTTGCTCACCTCTTTACGCCACGCTGGGAGACGCTACTTGATCCAGTCGTTTGGTTGGAGGCCGGCACGCAGATTTTCTTTTCACTCGGTCTGGCCTTTGGTGGTTTGATCGCGTTCAGTTCATATAATCCTGCCAATAACAATTGTTATCGTGATGCCATTTTAGTATCGCTCACAAATTGTGGCACCTCAATGTTTGCTGGTGTAGTTGTATTTTCAATTATTGGCTTCAAGGCAACCGCCACATTTGATCGTTGCAAAGAGGAGCTGGAAAATTTGTTGAAAAATAACAAAACGACGGATCTGCCGGTGTGCGATCTGGAAAAGGAATTGGCGAATGTGAGTGTGTAGTAAAAAAAGAATATAGAGTTTTCATTAAATAAAGATTTTGCATTAGAAGAATATTACACAATATTTTCTAATTATTCTCTTTTTTTAGAGCGCTTCTGGCACTGGCTTGGCCTTTATTATATTCACGGAGGCGATTAATCAATTTCCCGGCGCACAAATCTGGGCTGTACTCTTTTTCCTAATGCTTTTTACGCTCGGCATCGATTCACAGTTTGGCACTCTGGAGGGTGTGGTTACTTCGCTGGTGGATATGAAATTATTTCCAAATTTACCCAAGGAATGGATTGTGGGTGTGAGTATAGCTGGTAACAGTGTTTGGGCTGTAAAATATGAACACGTTGGCAGAAACGGTCACGAACACGATTACGAGTAATATTAGAAACATAAGTATGTATTACTAAAGGAGCCATTTTTTAATAAAAAATTAAGCAAATTAAGGAGTGCACACGGAGTCTATACGAATTATCAAAGGGAGAATTTCAGGACTTCGAAAACGCTCTTTTTAAGAGTCCTAAAGAAGTACTTGTTTCAAACATTTCAAAATGCACTTTTCTCCGTCGTATACGCTCCTTTAACTAGTAGCCTTTCCGAAGCATCCCTAGGAGGGTGAGCGCTCTGCACAGCGACTCCTAACGGAGCACCCTGCGGACTCCTCTGATTGGCTGGGATGAATACAATTACTACTAAGATTACAAATACAATTAAGAATGAATACGATAAAGGCGGATTCATCGTTCGAGTTCAGAACTTTTTTGCCATGTGGTTGTTGCTGTGTTTTCGGAGTGTGAGAGGAATTCCGAAAAGTTCTGAACTATTTTTATTAGTTAACTCAAATTCAACTTTAGTTCTGAACTCGAACGATGAATCCGGCTTAAGAGTATAAATACGAATACCACAAAGATTTCGAATATCTACTGTCACAGCTAGGATTAGGTGCTGGCTGCAGCCATCCGCACTGCCAATAGAGCCTTTTGCTTCAGCAAATTAACGGTTTCGCTCATATCTGAATGATAATAGAAATAATACATATAAGCGAACAAAGTTTAATCTATCTCTCTCTGTGTTCTCTGTCTGAACCACTCTTCAATTTCAGGGACTCTGCTGCTCTTGCTGTTTAATCTCAATGTGCTTTGCTAATGGCGCCGGCAGTTATATATTTCAATTGATGGATAGCTTTGCCGGAAATTTCCCACTTTTGATTATTGCCCTTTTCGAATGTTTATCGATCAGTTATATTTATGGTGTGAGAAAGTAAGTTATTTTACAAAATTAAATGATGATATGTATTACATTTGTTCGTTAATATGATCACATATCACATTTACATATTTCATTCCCATAAAGATTTTCCGATGACATTGAAATGATGACGGGTTCACGTCCTGGTTTATATTGGATGATATGCTGGAAATATCTATCACCAGCCGCCATGTTAACCATTTTATTTGCCTCATTCTATCAGCTAATAACTGAAGGTAGCAATTACCCAGCATGGATAGCGTCCAAAGGTTTGACGGTGCAATTGGAATGGCCTCATTGGTGTATTGTTATTGCTTTCTTCTTGATATTATCGTCAATTTTATGGATACCAATTGTGGCGATATTAAGGTATTTTGAGATGATGTATTGTGGAATGATTTTCCGTCATTTCTAATGTGTTTGTATGTTTTGTTTTTTCTTTGTTGACTAAATTTGCTCTCTCCTATACATATATAGACTCTGCGGCATAAATGTGGTGGAGGACTCTGATCCGGCTTGGTTTCCCGAAGCTGAACTGAAAGAAGTCCATGGCATTGTACCACATGAACCGACTGAAATCGAACGTACCCTATTCTGTTTTAATATGGATGGTACAGAAGGAATGTGTTGTCCGAAATATGGTTTACCAGAAAAGTCACTTGAAGAGGATGAATGAAGACTTTAATAGTGTGTGAAGTTGAAAGGTAGCAACGTACATAACTTAAAAGTAAAATCAGAAAATTAGCTAAACGTTAGATAATATTTAGTGATATGAAAATGATGAAAATGCTGAATAATACTTTCTATATATACCCTCATAGTATGTATATGAAAAACAAGATTCTACAGAAATCAAAAACCGTCGCACACTGGGGCCACTTATATATATGAGGACGCTCAAAATTCTGAAATCAACTTTTTTACATCAGAATCGCTTTATCTGCACTAAAGCAGTTAATCTATAGCATCTTAACCCATTGACGGTCATGAGTTAACCCGTTGGTGACCTATGTTTTTTATTTTAGTTTCGAGTTTAATTTTCTTGAATCAGAATCGGTATATCGATACTAAAATAGTAAATCCCAAGAATTTTAACCCCTGAACGACCACGCATTAACCCATTTTTAACCAAATTTTTTCACTTAATTCTTAGATTAAAATATTTAAATCATATTAGTTGTATCTACACTAAAACTAGTATTCTTTGGAATCTTAACCCATTAAAACGGTCATGAATTAACCCATTGGTGACCAGTTTTTTTAAGATCTGTAAACAAATTATTTAAATCAAAATTAGTATGTCTGTGGTATGGTGGCCGCTGTGGTGCAGTGGGTAGAGTGCTCGCCTGCTATGCCATAGGTCTCGGGTTCAAACCCCAGTCCGAGCAAACACTAAAAAAAATTTTTCTAATTAGTAAAAATCCAATTATTGGGTTTTTTAAGAGCAGCGGTCACCTCTCGGCAGTGGGCGGCATACCCTCCGAGTGTATTTCTGCCATGAAAAAGCTTCTGACAAAAAATACATTCGCCGTTCGGAGCCGGCATAAAACTGTAGGTCCACCCAATTGGTAGGAAAAACAAAAGGAGCACACCTCGAATTGGGACAGAAGCTCGGCCATAAAACTGGTCAGAGTTATAATAGCGCCATTGTATTTATTATTATATTAGTATGTCTGTACAAAAATAGCCAATGTGTATTATATTAACCCATTAGCGACTATGTATTAACCCATTGATGAAATATGCACCCAGCAAACACAGTCTCTAACGTTAGAGATTTTGTCGAGATTACCTTAGATAACTAGTGTAATTCTCTATATATTCTCAAATCGATAACTAGGGTTGAAAACTACACTAGAATTCGATTAGCGATTGATTAGAGAAGGAGCCAAATCTCACGCCTTTTATCAATTCTCAATATATTTCTGTGATATATTGAATATACATACATATATTGAAATTAGATACTAAAAAATGGTAAAGTTAATATTACCGTAGTACAATGTTTTCCATTAAAAAGTACAAGAAGTACCTTTAATTTAAATAATAAGACTGAATTTTGTTTAAATTTCAGTTCTTATAAATGTGGTAAACATATACATGTCAATGTATATAATCATATGCAATTTAGGCACATATTGCGTTAATAAAATCTAAACAATGAAAAAATCATGTAAAATGAGACAAAGCTTGGTTTTTCATTTCAATTGGAAGTATTTGCAAATTCTGATTAGAATCTCACTAGAGAACTACATTAGAATTCGATTCGAGAATTATAATTTTCTCGATTTGAGAATTAGGTACCCTTTTGTTTGAGAACGCTATGATTCTCGATAGATTTTCGAGTCGTCCTCTAACGTTAGAGGTTTGAGAATGAGGCTAGTTCTCGAGTCCTTCTCAAATCGATAACTAACCTCAGTGTTTGTTGGGCAGGTGCAGGTACATATGTATGTATACAAAAATGGTTTTCTCCAATTTTTTGTTTCGAGATATTAAAAGTTTTCTGTTGTCACAAGTATGTTTATATGGGAATTAGGAGTTTCACCGTTAGCGTTTTAAGCAGAACACATTTTCATGCCTAACATAAAAAAAAAAAGCAAAATTGGAGTAACACAACTTGTGCTTCAAAGAACTCATATTGTAATCCAACTTACAAGTCTAAATTAAAAAAAAACCTGGCTTGACAAGTAGCTTTAACCACAATTTGTAATTAAAGTAACCAGTAAATAATGGATCAACTAAATTTAAGATAGAACAGAATCAAATTCAACTAAAATTGGAATGCAATTTTTAAACTCACTTTTTTTTAAAATGCGCACTTTGCTTTTGGTTCTGAACCCGGATTCTTTGTCACAAAGGACCATATTTTACTGCTGCATTTTTACCTTTGCTACTTTTTTGCGCAAATTAAAAAAAATCCATTTTGAAAAAAAATATTTTAAAAAAAGAGGTACGTTTAGTTTTATACTAAAAAATAATTTTTTAAAACATCTAGTTCCAAAAAAAAACACTCATCGATTATGTAAGCTTCACTTGTTATGGAAAAAGCAGAATAATAAAATTTTATATCCTTCTCTTACACCAACTATTTCAAATACACATTAAAATTTCACACTTTGGAAAAAAATTATTTTTTGGAAAATTTGCCATGTTTGTGTACGGATAACTCCCAACTGAAAAACGATAGAAAGCTGAAAATTGGGCCAGAAGTGTAGAATTTTATAGGGAACAATACTGCGTTTTTATTTTGTTGAAAAACTCATTATTTAAAAACTGAATTTTGAGCACGCTCGGCCCCAGTGTGCGTCGTGAAAATTAAATTAAAACTAAGTTAAGAAAAGGGGAAAAGGCAATATCAAATAAGCTAAAGAAAGCGCATAGAAAAGTTTGTGAGAGAAAAGCTTTTAAGATGTTTTGCGGGCGCAAGTGTTTGGTACTTATGTATACAATAATACAGTTAAGTATAGAAAATAGCACTAACTATCTACATACATACATATATGTAGATATACGTACCTATTTATAAAGAAAAAGCATAAGAGTATACATACATATCGTCGCTATAGAAGAAAAAAGACGCAAAGTGTTTTGTTGAGGAAGAAAGACGCAAAATTTTTTTGTTTCAAAGAAAGACGCATTAAAAATATTTTTTGATAGAAAGACTTCATTTTTTTTTACTATAAAGAAAGACGCATTTAAATATTTTTTAGGAAAGAAAGACGTATTCGATTTTTTTTTTCATTGTCAATATTAATGCTAATGCGTCTTTCTTCGCAGTTAATAATGCTAATGCGTCTTTTTTCGTCGACAAATTACTGACATGCGTCTTTCTTCTTCCGGAGCGACGATATATGTATATAAGTTATATCCATAGTATAATATATACATACATACGTACATACCAAAAGACAATAACTTAAATGACAATATAACAAAATGTTTCATACACAAATTAAGAACAATACATATATGTAAGCGCATCTGTAAATAGATAAACATGCGAACGTAAGTGAAAATAAATAATAGCAATACTAAATAATACATATTAAGAGACTTCAATACAATATTAGAGGATTCACAAAGTGTCATAAACCCAATAAACACAACGGATTTGCCTCGAATTCGAGACGAGTTCGCTTCTCTGATTATATTATCGCGGCGATACTTCGCGACGATAGATCGGCGAATCCGAATTCCCAGGCCAGTCACCTCCCATTAGCGATTCGCGCATTTGTATATTCTCGGATCGTTGGCGATTCGTGATTTTGACTCATTGGCGAATACATTCTAGCAAATCTTCTTCTGCGAATCCGCCTCGAATTCGCCACGATATCATCCGAGCTTTTGAGTTTTTTGAGTTGAGTTTTAAATGGTAAATTATAGTCCAACAGGGAATTTCTTCGTGTAAAGCAAGAATTAAAAATATTAATAAATGCTATTGCGATAATTGATTTTTCTCGAGTCCATCTCGAACTCGATACGAGTCCGAAAAATGGCATTCACCTCCGCGAATTCATCTCGAATTCGTCGCGATATCATCCTCGCTTTTGTGTTTATTGGGAAGTCATATGTCATATTAAAATATTGTACGGAAATAGTTGTAAAAAACTTTTCTGAAGCCCTGTGAAGAAGTAAACAAAAACAGCTGATCAAATACCACGACCCAAAAACATATCGTGCAGAGTTGTATTTATTTAGTACACATACAGCCTAGAATTGCAACAACAAAGTATTATGATTTATGACGATATGATGTAATATGACAGATTGTGAATCCCCTATATATTTATATATACATATGTACATATATTAATGAAATGAAATAAAACTAGCCACCGATATTAATCCTACATAAAATGTTAATTATGTATTACAAATGCTGCTTTGCTGACTTTTCTGTATGCACATTAAGGTGGAGTGAAATTTTTTTTTGGAAATTCAATCTGTTCCAAAGCCAGAACGGAACCTTTCTAGCCCAGTAATAAGCCTGTAAAATTTTATCGACCTACTCGCATGTTTAGAGGTGCCCGCAGCCTCACAAAGTTAAAAAAAATAGCATGATCTGGTACAAATATGAAATTTTGAAAATTATAAAATCAAAGAACGAAGTATGTGCATTGATAAATATGGCTGAGCTGAGTATTAAAGTGATTTTTTTTTTTTTTGGAAACAACAACAAAAGTTATTAAAGGTCGTTTTTTGATTTTATAATTTTCAAAATTTCATATTTGTACCAGATCGTGCTTATTGCTTTCAACTTTGCGGGCTGGGGTAGACATATACGCCGACAGTGATTCCGGCGGCGGCGGCGCTATTCCAAAAACATTTCGGCGGCGGCGGCGGCGGCGACGCCGGCGTGCTTTTTCACGCCGGCGCGCCTGCCCCAAATCTACAAATCACAATCCTTATTCAAATATTAATTTTATTTAGTTACCTTAATATCGCTGGCTGAATGGAATAAATAAACTAATTTCCACCTTAAATTGTTGAAACTGTTTTATTAACAGCAAAAAACAATTCTGTGGCCACAAGCAATAACCGCTTAAGTCGACTTAGGAAGATTTCGAGTTATATATACCATGTTATCCTCCTTTTAAAGCTCTATATTTCTGTAAAACCCCCATGTTTATAACTTAATTCAACCAAAAGATATAAATAAAAACATTTAGGCTTAACTTACAATAGAGGTATATTAAACTTGCTATTACAGCCAAAGTAGATGTATATATTTAATCAAATTTCCTCATGACATTTTGTTTTATTTACAAAATTTGATCGTAACATTGTGGATGGCTCACTGATTTTGCGTCCATAGTTTTTAATCGACTTTTATGATTTGTTAAGAAACGCCTTCGAATATAAAAATCAATTTATCTCGAAATCATATTTTTCGACTTAAGCGATTATTGCAAATTGCCACAGAATTGTTACATAAACTAAAATATAAAATAAAGAAAATAAATATTAAAGAATATACACAAATCCATATGTAAGGGTAAATTTAAATTCATTTGCTTATTTTGTATGATAATAAACATGCATACATATATTTACATATGTACATATTTATATATATATAAGGCACTTTAAAATAAATATATGTATATACAGTGTTGGAAAAAATAATAGGGACAAAATTTTGCAATTCTCCATTTATTTCATTTTAAGACCAAATAATAATTACCATATATTGATGCTTACACGGAGAGGACATGCTTCAATGACTCTGGGGTGGTTTTTGTATAATAATTTAATTTTTATGAATAAAAATAATGAATTTTATAATTTAAGTTGGAAATAATAATAGGGACAAACTTTAAATTCGATTGTTTTTTCAAATAAACTACAATATTACTGCTGCAGCTAGATTTAAACTAATGTTTAGTTGAAGCTCCTTTATTTTTTATAACTTCCTTACTTCTTCGTGGCATAGGGTTGACCAAATCAGCGCAATTTGCAACTGGTATTAAGTACCAAGCTTCTTTAATTTTTTTTCCATAACTCTTGCTTATTTTTCCATTTTTGATCCCCCATCGTCTTCTTTAATATTCCCTATAGGGCTGAGGTTCGACAACTGTGAGGGCTACTCAAAAACAGCAACTTTCTTACGTTCAAACTATGAGTTTTCGATTCTGGAGGCATGTTTGGGATCATTTTCGGCATCTAATGATATCAAGGAGGGTTGAAATGGTGCAATTTTGAGTAGAACAATTAGCAACAGACCTCGATAAGTAGGACTAAATGGAAGAGATCCCAGAAAAGTTCCGTATCTGAGAAAAAATTATGTAAGCCAACGAACTGAAATTTTCCAGTAGCTTAAATTCTTTAGGACTGAGGCTAGTAAAGTAGGGAACAGCCAAAGTTTTTGTTAATAACTTTTAACCGGCAAAAAATAAAACATTTCCGCATTCAGCTTCGTGTTCCTGAGGTCAAAACACGTCGATTGGTTCCTTTTTTTTAATTTTCAAGAACCTTAGCAGTTAGCAAAACTAGGAAAATATGTACACATCTCGCTCCATACGGGTATGGCGCGCCAGCGCACGCCGCCGCGCCGATACGCCGATTTCACGGATTATGGCGGCGGCGGCCGATTATGAAGGTAATCGGCGCGGCGGCGGCGGCGTCAATCGGCGGCGTATATGTCTAGGCTGGGGGCAGTTCAAAACGTCATCCTATCGCCATAAAATTTTGTGGGGTTCATTAACTAGTATAAAGGCAACTTTTGATTGCGGGTACGTTCAAAAAAATAACAACAAAAAAATCTCCATATGATTTCACTCCACCTTAATGCACATACTTTAAAATGCTCTTTATTTTAAAATGCTATGGTTTAAGTATATACATAATATACATTGGTATACGTCATGTGTAATGCCTATTTAAGTGATGCCTGCAGTTGCTAATAAAATATGTATGTATGTATATATTTAAATATGAAAAACCCACAGGCCCAAATATGACATATCCTTATTCATTTTAAATATGTATGTGCATGCATTATATATACAAGATAAACTGGCAAATGCTCGTTATGCACGCATATCAACGCGTTTGATGTGAAGAAAAAAACTATTAACTTAATAAAATAATCATTTACCTACATAAAGTTGTACAAATGTTTTACAGAGGGTGTATAAAATTATTTTATTTTGTAAGCACCTTTATACATACCTACATATTTTTAATTACTTATACTACATACATATATTCCTTAAATATGATTTTAAGCTTGGTTGTGTTACGTATTCATGAAATGTGATATATATTTTAAGTGTACACTAAGATATATAACTATTTTCAATACATATTTATAATCATTTGCGTTATTAATATTATCTACATCTATATATTAATAGGCTAACATTTTTTCCATACAAACAATTGCCAGGCTGTTTTGCACATTTAACATACTCATATCCACATAAAATTGATATGGATGTGTTCGTATGAGTTAGGAGCAGTGCATAGGCATATCGCTAGCTTACAGTGCAAATTGTGTAAGTCCATTTTTTCAAACTTTGTAGGAGAGACAAAAAACATAAAATAAAAAAATTTCAAAATGAAAAAAAAAATTCTGTTCATGTAAATATTTTGGACTTACACAATTTTCTTCGCTTTTTGGACTTACACAATTTGCGCATCACTGAATAACAACGAATAGAAATATGACAAGTATCACAGACTTGTTTAGTGTGATGCGCAATTGATTTTTTTAGCGTTCTACATAAAAATACACTTTTTCATGAAAGTGGACTTACACAGTTTGCACTCTAAGCTAGCGATATAATTTTTTCTATAAATTATTTAATTTGTTTATAATTAATAAATAAAATTTTTAGTTAAGAGAAATAGATATCGTAAACGTATTTACAAATATCGTAAACAAAGTTGAAGAGTCGCTTTAAAAGCGCTCTATTTTATATGCATTGGCCCAGTTTACGCTCAGATAAAAATCAACGCGGCCAAATATCTCCTATTGCTTTTCCTTTAAAGCGAAAAATGAGAGGGCGGGAGAGCACACTGAGTAATTGTAATTTTGACCAAGGCATATCTAACAGGTAGACTCGGCGGCGAATTGAAAAACTTCCTTTTTTATTTACAAAGGTAGAGTGTAATGTCAAAATCAAAGCGAATTCACATCATGGCCAATAGGAATGGACGAGCCCCAAGCGAATTCAGATTTTAACCACGGCGAAATATCATTTTGACATTACACTCTACCAATTACAATAACAAAATACATGGGAAATTTCTGAATTCGCCACCGGGCCTACCTTCCTAGCACGGTAGGCAGGAAGCGACGATAGGTTGCATGAAAATGTCGAGAAAAAAGGAAAGTGGGGTTGTGTTATGTGATGTTTATAGATGAAACATCCGTTGAAATTAAAATCCGAGCTGCTCCTTTTTCAAGGATATCCACATTTTTTGTTTTTTTTTGAAAGGATCAAATATTGAGGAAATCCAAAATTCGCCACCGTCCAAATTTTTCCGATTTCAATACATTATTTGGTCGCTAAGGGATACAAAAAAAGGTATTAAAAAGAAAAAAGGACACCTTTGGTGGAAAAATCCAATGTGAACAGGACCTAAAAGATAACCACTGAAATATAAAATAACACAAAAAGTACCCACTTTAATTTGCGTATAACTCCTAAAATGTTAACTCCACGTGAAAATTCCCTATAATATGTTTCATTCAGAATAAATAAAGGAATATTTCTTTGATATACAATTTTGATGTACATGCAGTGGTTAATGCACTTTGGTCCATCTAAAGTGAAAATTTCAAAAAAAAAAGTACTTTTTTTATTGTGCTATTTTAAGTTCAAATATTTTTCTAGTTTATGTAAATATTTTAATCTAATGATCCAATTCTCATTCTTACATATCTATACGTTAATATTAAAAAGAATTAGAGCTGAAATACGCGCTAGCTGTGCACGTTGGGCGGTAAGCAACAATAGGTTCCATGAAAATATCGAAAAAACGATCGCCGGCTAAAAACTTACGTAAAATGATATTCTAATATACTTCATAAACACACAGCAAGCGTGAATAAAATCTCCAACATCCTTTTTAAACGAAAATTAGTACTAGCACACAGCTAGGCACATATTCGTTGGGCCATAGTTTTTACGATATTCCCATGCAACCTATTGTTGCTTCCCGCCCACCGTGCACAGCTGGCGCGTATCTCAGCTCTAACTCTTTTTTAGTATTAACGTATAGATATGTAGGAATGAGAGTTGGATCATTAGATTAAAATATTTACATAAACTAGAAAAATATTTGAACTTAAAATAGCACCATAAAAAAAACGTACTTTTTTTTTTTGAAATTTTCACTTTAGATGCACAAAAGTATATTAAGCACCGCAGGTACATCAAAATTGTATATTAAAGAAATATTTCTTTATTTATTCTGAAAGAAACATATAATGAGGAATTTTCACGTAGGGTTAACATTTTAGGAGTTATACGCAAATTAAAGTGGGTACTTTTTGTGTTATTTTATATTTCAGTGGTTATCCTTTAGGTCCTGTTCACATTGGATTTTTCCACTACAGGTGTCCTTTTTTCTTTTTAATACCTTTTTTTGTATCCCTTAGCGACCAAATAATGTATTGAAATCGGAAAAATTTGGACGGTGGCGAATTTTGGATTTCCTCAATATTTGATCCTTTCAAAAAAAAAACAAAAAATGTGGATATCCTTGAAAAAGGAGCAGCTCGGATTTTAATTTCAACGGATGTTTCATCTATAAACATCACATAACACAACCCCACTTTCCTTTTTTCTCGACATTTTCATGCAACCCATCGTCGCTTCCTGCCTACCGTGCTAGATCTGCCTTGATTTTGACCATGATTCGCGTCGGACCGTGATCAAAAGGGCAAATCGGTATTGCAGTACAACTGGAATTTGGAAAGTGTTGCTTATCTCCGCGAAAAGGAATAATTTTTGCACCAATACAAAGTTGAAAAAATAAATTGCATGGTCGAATTTCGAGCACCGGCGATACTAGTTATTACACTACCCGACAAAATTTCAAAAATTTTCATATCCTCGACATTTGATACATGATTCCTATGTAGAATTTTCTGCTGATTCCAAATGTGTAATCAGATGGTTCAAAAGTAGAACAGTTTTCGAGATATTTTGAAATTTCAGTTTTTGAGATAAGAAAAAAAGTAGGATTACTTTTTAGTCAATATCTCCGCCATTACCGTCTCGATTTTTACTTTATTTAATTTTGTTTTGAGAGGATGAAATACCCTTTCCAACAAAGCCAAAGCAATTATAATCGACGTTAAATTGACGGAGTTATAGCGATCAATAGATTTTTTTTAATGAAAATTTTCAGTTTTTTTTCCGACATTCATATATTTTTTGGAATTTTTTTTAAAGAAATATTAAATATCCTCCTGGTTTCACACTTTGAGTCAATAGCCTATTTCTTAGTGAACATTTTGGCACTTTCCGGATTATAATCCGTAGAAAAATTACAATGCTATACGCGATTTAATGAACAAACCTATGTTTATTTTTTATCACAATCTTGTACTTAACCTCGATTTTTTTATTTTTATGTATATTAAAAGTGTTTAAATGTTGATAGTTTTCGCCGTTTTGGTACATTTTGTTCTTCTCGAAGAAGGAATCAGCAAAAATGGATCATCATTCAATGTCCCTGACATTGCAATGGCCTTGGTATCGGAATCCCATGTTTTTTTTTTTATTTCTCCGTCAGAACGCTCACCGTTGTAAAAGTCATCACATATATGAAGATTATGTTGAGAGGGTTTCGGGACAATTTTTTTTACACCACGAAATACCGCGAAAAAAATTTTTTTTTTGCAACTTTTTTATTTGACATCCGATTTGTAAAATTGATATGTCATTATTTTAGTCTGGTGGAGTTCTATATATCGCTCTAATGCCCTTTTGAGCTATGAAGTCGTTTTCACATAGTTGGGTCACCTAACCAAGTTTTTCGTCTATAAAATATCATTTTCGTTTCACCTGAAAAAAATCGCTAAAAATAAAGTACTAAGGGATCTTGGTAACATTACGCTTAAAGTGTTTGCAATTTAATAGACTAGTTTTTAAAAATAAATCTTTTGCTGATTTTCCCAACTTCTTATAAAAAACCTATTTCCGAAATCAAAATTAAAAAAAAATTGCAAAAAATACACCACTTTGACCAGCTATCGCTCAGTGAGTTTTTACTCAACCACCGCATGTTTTATGTCGTTAAAAGCGCATTTTAATTACCTTTTGAACGAGGTACTGATAGCTGTTATCGCACATGTAACTTTAGCGAAAAATATTTTTGAATGAAGTGATAACCAAAATCCGCAAAATTACCGTTATCTCAAAAACCTAACCGTGCCAAAAATAAAAATAATTAGTTTTGAGCTCAGGGGGCCCATGCCAATTTTCCCTAATACCGCGATTTCTTGGCATTTTTTGCTGTAAACTAGTGTTATTGTTATAGTGGTTTACATTTGCCAGATTTGGAAGTTCAATGAAAATATAAATATAGGTTTCTTCACTTAATCTCTTATAACTTTTCCATTTTTCCACAGATTATAATCCGGAAAGTGCCAAAATGTTCACTAAGAAATAGGCTATTGACTCAAAATGTGAAACCAGGAAGATATTTAATATTTCTTTAAAAAAATTACAAAAAAGTATATGAATAGCGAAAAAAACTGAACATTTTCATAAAAAAAAATTTTTTGATCGCTACAACTCCGTCAATTTAACGTCGATTTTAATTATTTTGGCTGTGTTGGAAAGGGTATTTCATCCTCTCAAAACAAAATTAAATAACGTAAAAATCGAGACGGTAATGGCGGAGATATTGACTAACTAGTAATCTTACTTTTTTTTCTTATCTCAAAAACTGAAATTTCAAAATATCTCGAAAACTGTTCTACTTTTGAACCATCTGATTACATATTTGGAATCAGCAGAAAATTCTACATAGGAATCATGTATCAAATGTCGAGGATATTTTTTTCGTCGGGTAGTGTTATTATTGGGTTATAATATAACCGTTCAATTACTTACAATCTCGAAACCAATATTTAATTTATATTTGACATGTCACTTGTAGTCCATATTATGTTTATTTAATAAAATGCATTTGAAATTTAACATAAATAAATAATTAAATTTAATTTAAAACAAAACAAAAAAAATAATTCAACATAAATAAAATTATAAGAAAAAATATAACGGATCTTAATCCTAAATATCTAGAAAAACTGTCGAAATTCGACATAAGGCGCACTCTAGTTTTTTTTTAATTATTGGTTTCAACTCCACGTTCCGTCGTCGATTGTAAGTAATTGAAAATACTTGAAAAGAATTGAAAAATCGATTCAAGTACATTTTTCAATTATTTTCAAGTACTTTCAATTCTTTTCAAATACTTTGAAGTATTTGCTAAAACTTCAATTCTTTTTCAATTCCTTGCACTTGTACTTGTATTTGCACTTGAATATTCTGAAAGTATTTAGTACGGAATAATTACTTCAAGATCAAAATATAAAGTATTTAAGTACTTAATAGTCCAATTACTACTCAGTATTACCCAGGTATGGTTAGAACTCACACATCTATCTTAACCCGTAAATTTTTAATTTTTGGTGACCCCCTGTAAAATGGTCTACTTAACATTTTCGTGGAAGAGTTCAACTCTCTATGTCGCCTTTTTAACGACCTTACAGTCAATGTTAGTCTGGCACATACATATATATAATATAATACAATGGCGCTGTTTTATAACTCTGACGAGTTTTATGGCCGAGCTTCTCTCCAAATTCGAGGTGTTCTCCTCTTTGATTTTCCTACTAATTGGGTGGACCTACCAGTTTTATGCCGGCTCCGAACGGCGAATGCATTTTTTGTGAAAAGCTTTTTCATGGCAGAAATGCTCTCGGAGGGTATGCCGCCCACTGCCGAGAGGTGACCGCTGCTCTTAAAAACCCCAATAATTGGACATTACTAATTATAAAAATTTTTTGGTGTTTGCTCGGACATATGTATACTCATTCCTAATTATTTGCGTTTGTCAGTGTTGAGAATCCAGTGTAATTTATATATACTATGTAATTTCTACTGTTTAGCTTTCGATTATTGTTAAAGATTTTTATTTAATTTTTTTTTTAAATAAATCATGTTGAAAATTAATTAATTAAAAAAGACAAATAAAAGAACTTAAGTATGACAATAAATAAATATTATTCTCGTGCTAGATTTTACAAGCTCGTAATTGCATTAATTATGTTTGGATATGCATATATGTACAGATAAAAAAAATCAAACCCACTCACATTCACCTTTTCGATTTCTGATGCTCTTTTATGATGCGAGTAAAGTATTAATGTTGTGTCTTCGAAAAGAAGAGATTTTTGATTATCTTATGTCTAAATATGTACTTATCCATATACTTACATATACATATACATATGTACCTACATATCTAGCACTTTCAATTTTCGCTGACGAAAACTAGCAATTCCGTTTTAACAACAGCAGTTATAATGTACATACATATAAACAATAAAAAATTATTGCCACTTTTCGTCAGCCAAAAATCGAAAGTGCCTTCTTTTCGTACAGAATTTCTTAATTGCCAGCTTTCGTAAGAAATTTTTAAAGTGCTAGTTTTCGTATGGTACGACGATTTGTACATACATACATACACTCATATGTATGTAAGTACGCTTTCACATTTGTTCCATCCCCACATTCTTGATGTTACAAACAAACAAAAAAATAATAATAATGATAAGAAAATAATTAAACATAAATAATACGAAGAACTAAAAGAACTAGTTATGATTACAAAAATTCTATCATATGTAATAATAGGGAATATCAATAATTTATAATAAGTTATAACATAATTATTATTGATGTTAACATTTGAAATTGTGTACATATGTACATATGTATATATGTATACTAACCTAATAACACAAAAGACATACCAATTATACATGCATAAATACACACATATGTTTGTTTGTATGTACATTAGGTTATTTAATTTTTAGGCAATATTATTTTCTCCCTCGGTCTTACATGAAAATCTGGTTTCTTATACATAGAAAATTTATAATTTTTAGTGGATTTCCTACTTCGATCATCGAAAATTTCGACTTCCCATACAAATTGTGCAGAGAAATTTAATTTTAGCATCAAATAAATTTTTGGCTATTCAATTTTGGAAAAATTATATAAGGAATAACTGGATATTTGTCATTATTTTCAGTTTTACAATTCAAAAACTATAATCCTAATGACATCTGTTGAGAGGAATTTTTTTATATGTATATATGTATATATTTTCATTTCCAAGAAAAAAATTTCTTAAATTTAAACACCCTAATGTACATACATATACATATATATACAAAAAAGTTAATATTTATGTACGTATATTTGTATATTAAATTGTTGGAATTTTAATGAAATATTTATCATAAGTAAAAATACATACATACATACATACATAGTTCTTTAGTAGTTACGCCTAAATTTTTTTAAATAAGCTTAGTTAAACTTTACTTACTATTGCAGAGTTAAAATAACCTATACATACAAGTAAATATAGTTTGCATTAAAAATAATGATTGATTAAAGTAAAATTTCATACGCGGCAATATCAAAACAATTTTTGACCATTTTTTCAAAATTTTAAATAATTTTATTTTGTAATTTTACATAGTATCTACTAAAAATGTCATTGATGTCGTTATTTAAACCTTTATTTTGGTATTCTTTATTGTTTTACCTCTATTTTTGTAACGTACTTACTTAACGTAAACGCTAACCAAAGCAATTTAAATTTAAAATGTTTAATTATTGTATAAATGATAAGAAAAAAAATTAATAAAATCTAAACTATGTACTGAAGACAATAAATATAAAATTAAACAAAAAATAATTTTTGATTTAAGAAGGAAAAATAAATGGGTAAATACTAAAATCGGATTATTTGTATGCATGTCATCTAAAGTACAAGAAGAATGCTTAATAATATAATAATAATAATAATACACTGGCGCTATTATAACTCTGACTAGTTGTATGGCCGAGCTTCTCTTACAATTCAAGGTGTGCTCCTTAACATTGGTTTTTCCTACTAATTAGGTATACCTACAGTTTTATGCAGGCTCCGAACGGCGAATGCATTTTTTGTGAGAAGCTTTTTCATGGCAGAAATACACTCGGAGGGTATGCCACCCACAGCCGAGAGGTGACCGCTTTTTCTAAAAATCCAATAATTGGATTTTAATTAATTAGAAAAAATTATTGGTGTTTGTCCGGACTGACGTTTGAACCCGAGACCTCTGGTTATAGCAGGCGAGCACTTACCCACTGCGGAACTAAGAATGATTGCTGAGAAGTAAATCGCAAAAGCAGTAAGTCCTTTTAGTTGGATTGTACGAGTGGATACGTGGCTTCTTTGCAGAAATGCACTCTCCTTCTATTTCCAATTCTCATCCTTTATTATCATTATCATTATCATTATCATTATCATTATCATTATCATTATCATTATCATTATCATTATCATTATCATTATCATTATCATTATCATTATCATTATCATTATCATTATCATTATCATTATCATTATCATTATCATTATCATTATCATTATCATTATCATTATCATTATCATTATCATTATCATTATCATTATCATTATCATTATCATTATCATTATCATTATCATTATCATTATCATTATCATTATCATTATCATTATCATTATCATTATCATTATCATTATCATTATCATTATCATTATCATTATCATTATCATTATCATTATCATTATCATTATCATTATCATTATCATTATCATTATCATTATCATTATCATTATCATTATCATTATCATTATCATTATCATTATCATTATCATTATCATTATCATTATCATTATCATTATCATTATCATTATCATTATCATTATCATTATCATTATCATTATCATTATCATTATCATTCTCATCCCCATACTCATTCTAACACTCATTCTCATACTCGTACTCATATTCATGCTCATTTTTCTTTTCATTGCCACTCTCATTTTCATACTCATTCTCTTTCCGAAACACAGTCTCATTCTTATTCTCAGTTCTATTCTCATGCTCATTATACTTACACTCTGTCTCATTGCCGTTTCATTCTGATTTCATCCTTATCTTCATCCCTTATCATGATCCAATTAACAGGTCGGTCCATGATACATACACACAAACTTGCCGTGAGCTGAATGTCAAACGGAATGTCAAAACTGAAAGAAGAACGAAATAATTTGACATTCAGCTCACGAGCGAATGATGGAGAAACTTATAGAACGAAGAATTTGGCCAATAGTAACCACGAATGTATGTATGGAATATGCAGAAGTAGAGAAATTGGATAGCTGTTGAAGAAGAAGTCAGCTGATCTAAAGAGCCGACCTGTATAGGTGGATCCTGTCCCTTATAAAATAATTGCAGATTTTTTTTAAAGCTACATAACGCATCTTAAATCATAAAGTGACACAACTCAAAATTGAAAAATTTTCAGCAGAGCCAAAAAACTACATATTTCCTTTTTTATAGGCAATGATATGGGAAAAGGCCACGTATAATAGTTATTTTTTTTTTCTGTTTTAAAAGACTCTGATGGAAAGCATTTTTTGCCAGTCGCCAGAGATATATGCTATGTACCGATTACACTACCCGACAAAAAAAATATCCTCGACATTTGATACATGATTCCTATGTAGAATTTTCTGCTGATTCCAAATATGTAATCAGATGGTTCAAAAGTAGAACAGTTTTCGAGATATTTTGAAATTTCTGTTTTTGAGATAAGAAAAAAAAGTAGGATTACTTTTTAGTCAATATCTCCGCCATTACCGTCTCGATTTTTACGTTATTTAATTTTGTTTTGAGAGGATGAAATACCCTTTCCAGCAAAGCAAAAATAATTAAAATCGCCATTAAAGTGACGGAGTTATGGCGAACAAAAGATTTTTTTTAATGAAAATTTTCAGGTTTTTTTCGAAATTCATCTTCTATTTTGTAATTTTTTTTTAAGAAATATTAAATATCCTCCAGTTTTCACATTTTGAGTCAATAACCTATTTCTTAGTGAACATTTTGGCACTTTCCGGATTATAATCTGTGGAAAAATGGCAAGGTTATAAGAGATTAAGTGAAGAAACCCATATTTATATTTTCATTGAACTTCCAAATCTGGCAAATGTAAACCACTATTACATTAACACTAGTTTACAGCAAAAAATACCAAGAAATCGGGGTAAAGGGGAAAATTGGCATGGGCCCCGTGAGCTCAAAATTATTTAGTTTTATTCTTTGCACGGTTAGGCTTTTGAGATAACGGTAATTTTGTGTTTTTTGGTTATCACTTCATTCAAAAATATTTTTCGCTAAAGTTACATGTGCGATAACAGCTAACAGTACCTCGTTCTAAACGTAATTAAAATACGCTTTTAACGACATACAACTTGTGGTGGTTGAGTAAAAAGTCAATGAGCCATAGCTGGTCAAAGTCAAAATTTTGTGGATTTTTTGCAATTTTTTTTAATTTTGATTTTGAAAATAGGTTTTTTATAAGAAGTTGGGAAAATCAGCAAAAGATTTATTTTTAAAAACTAGTCTATTAAATTGCAAACACTTTAAGCGTAATGTTACCAAGATCCCATTAGTACTTTATTTTTAGCGATTTTTTTCAGGTGAAACGAAAATGATATTTTATAGACGAAAAACTTGGTTAGGTGCCCCAACTATGTGAAAACGACTGCATAGCTCAAAAGGACATTAGAGTGATATATAGAGCTCCACCAGACTAAAATAATGACATATCAATTTTACAAATCGGATGTCAAATAAAAAAGTTGCAAAAAAAAAAAATTTTTTTTCGCGGTATTTCGTGGTGTAAAAAAAAATTGTCCCGAAACCCTCTCAACATAATTTTCATATATGTGATGACTTTTACAACGGTGAGCGTTCTCACGGAGAAATAAAAAAAACATGGGATTGCGATACCAAGGCCATTGGAATGTCAGGGACATTGAATATTGAGCCATTTTTGCTGGTTCCTTCTTCGAGAAGAACAAAATGTACCAAAACGGCGAAAACTATCAACATTTAAACACTTTTAATATACATAAAAATAAAAAAATGGAGGTTAAGTACAAGATTGTGATAAAAAATAAACATAGGTTTGTTCATTAAATCTCTTATAGCATTGTAATTTTTCTACGGATTATAATCCGGAAAGTGCCAAAATGTTCACTAAGAAATAGGCTGTTGACTCGAAAGTGTGAAACCAGGAGGATATTTAATATTTCTTTAAAAAAATTACAAAAAAGTGTATGAATGTCGGAAAAAAAACTGAAAATTTTCATTAAAAAAATCTATTGATCGCTATAACTCCGTCAATTTAACGTCGATTTTAATTATTTTTGCTTTGCTGGAAAGGGTATTTCATCCTCTCAAAACAAAATTAAATAACGTAAAAATCGAGACGGTAATGGCGGAGATATTGACTAAAAAGTAATCCTACTTTTTTTTCTTATCTCAAAAACAGAAATTTCAAAATATCTCGAAAACTGTTCTACTTTTGAACCATCTGATTACATATTTGGAATCAGCAGAAAATTCTACATAGGAATCATGTATCAAATGTCGACGATATGAAAATTTTTGAAATTTTGTCGGGTAGTGTTATTGAAGAAACCTGATTTCGAAAAATTTTGAGTTGGGCCACTTTATGATTAAGTGTGCGTTATGTATAGTTGATTGTTCTCTTCATTGTTTTTCTAGCAATTGTATTTATAATAAAATATTTATGTAATATGTACAAATATCAACCATTTTTGCTATTTTGTTTCACCAGCGTTGGTGGCATTTTTGCCAGCTTTTAATTTTTCCTTCCTTTTAAGTGAATCTCTTTGCCTCTTGTGTTTATTAGATTTCATATGCACAAGCCATTGATACTCGCCTATGAAGCTTCGTTGGCAGATCTCGCAAAAGTGATTAGTCTGAAAAGTAAACGAAAGAAAGAAGAAATAACACTTGAAATGTTTTAATCAGAAATTCTAGATCGCTTTCGACAGCAGCTTAATCGTCTTGCGACTCCTAAAATTCAGTTTATACTAATGTAGATACATGCCTCTTCATCCAAACCCGCACTGGGATGTTCACGTCTAGCCATCGGTTCTATCTCGCACACCTCACCCGCCCGATAGCTCTCGACAATCATGACAGCACGTTCATAAACTGCAGTCGGCCACAATTTAACATCACTCGTATCCAATTCATATAAATCGGGTACTGAACGATCCTTACTGGCCAAAAAGCGATTAGTAATCCATTTACTTTGCTTCTTCGAATAACGTTGCGTAACAAGTTTCAATTCATTCAAACATGCATTCAATACATCCAAACCGGGCGGCAGCTTATGTTGGGCATTTGGATTTGCGTCTGCGTCGGCGTCTGCGTCTGCTTCAATGACCATTGCTGTGGTAGTGGTCGTAGAATTCGCTTTTGATGCCAATTCTAAATCGGCAACATCTTGTTGAAGTTCCTGCTGTGAATTATGCTTTGTGGCTACCTGTTGCTCTTCCCCGCACTTCTCATCCACCATCAACGTCTTTTTCTGCGCTCGTGTTACGTTTATTGAACTCGATTGTTGTGCTTTGAAGTGCTCTGGATAAATCAGAAAAAATTATTGTTAAATTAAAAACCAGTCAACTACGCGTCATTAACAAAAAAAAAACAAAAAAAACAGCAACAACATACAATATACATATCGTTACCTTAATTCACAAAGGCCCTAACTGACAAAATAATTTTTTTACAGGAGAGCCAAAAAACGTGTTAAAATGAAAATAAAATACTTTTTTGAGTTTGTAAAAATGCAGTTTCTGCACAAATTTAGAAAAAAAACTGTAGTTAGGGCTTTTTGTGGTTTGAATATTTATTAAAATTTTTAGCTGCAATTGATTCCAATAACTTCAAAACGCATTATAAATAACATTTCAGACTGTAAATATATATGTACATCATATATCGTAAAATTAATATATGTATGTATTAATTTCAATACACATACATACATACATAATATAGGAAAATTTCATTAATTTTTAAAGGGCAAGTTTTCATAAAAAGAATGGCAATCTTTAGGTAATGATATTTTTAGATCCTATAGATTTTCCCATTTCTTTTTAGAGATTGGAAGTTGTTGATTATGTAATAAGCTGGGCTTTACTATTTCAAAATTTTTTCTGGCTCTTTGAGGTAGAGGCTGGTACTTAGATGTTATATCAGTTTTATAAAATATTTGTCCCGAAGGATCATATCATAAGGCACGAAGCATGTTGACTGTGGAGTCTCCTGACATTCTTCCTGAAAAGTAAACACCATAATATAATGTTAGATATGTTTAACGCACTAGGAATATACATATTACATACCAGGTCGAATTGTTGAGTACATTTTCGGAATATTTTCAAAACTAAGAAAAAAAAGATGTATTGTGGAACGATCCTCCGTCATCCCTTGTCAAGTTTGGTTTGGAGACAAATGCGGTTTCGGCTAATATGCGCCATCTTCAGTGTCTTTTTTCGTTCTGAGTTATTTTGTGTAAGTTGGATAGTACTTATAGTAACTAGCTTTCATCGTTTGGTCACGTACTTCGTGTTCGTGTGTTCGTGCATTCGTGCGTTCGGGCGACGTGCATGCGTGTGTGCGTGCGAGTCTGCGCGTTTAGGTATGTAAATCTATTTTTGTATCCTCATTAAACAGGCAGGTAAAAGTCCGTTATTGTCCTCTTGTGTGTTGTTTTGTTTATGTCGGTTTTAGGTTTTCTGTCCTCTTTTCGGTATAATAGCTTAAGCGGTTCAAATAATGTATCTGATGCGGTGTTTATTTGTTCATTTATTATTTTACCTAGGAATGTCTTCTGTTTGTATATCTCCATATTTCCGGAGAACAACGGATATCAAAAAGTTTGGTGAAGAAAATACAGAAAAACATAACTTCAAGGAAATCGGAAAACAAAGAAAAGGTAGAGAAGAAATGGGCAGTCTGATCATATACCGGAGCAACATCTTACAAGTTGGCTAAAGTTTTCCAAAAATATAACATTAATGCAGCATTTAAAACGAGGAACAGCATGGAAAAACTTCTACGAAACAACATTAACAAGGAAGACCCCTTTGACAAACAAGGCGTATACAAATTGACTTGCGAATGCCAAAATAGCTATATAGGACAAACAGGACGCTAAATCAAGACGAGATATCGAGAACACGTAAGAGATTACAATAAGAAAATAAGGAAATCATCAACGACAGTGGAATCAAATTTCGCCAACCACATGGCAGAAAACAAATGTACACCCATGAAAATAGGAAAAACAGCTAAAATTCTCCACATACAACACAAGGGAAAACGACTTAACGTATTAGAAAATATGGGAAGACATTCGTAGGTAAAATAATAAATGAACAAATAAACACCGCATCAGATACATTATTTGAACCGCTTAAGCTATTATACCGAAAAGAGGACAGAAAACCTAAAACCGACATAAACAAAACAACACACAAGAGGACAATAACGGACTTTTACCTGCCTGTTTAATGAGGATACAAAAAGAGATTTACATACCTAAACGCGCAGACTCGCACGCACACACGCATGCACGTCGCCCGAACGCACGAATGCACGAACACACGAACACGAAGTACGTGACCAAACGATGGAAGTTACTGCTTGCCCAGAATAGTGTGGCTGTAGTACGTAGTAAGAGCTGTCAAAAGTTAAAACAGTACAATTGCATTGCAATGCCCACAATGTGTAGCTGTGTCTGTAGCGTGTAGTTGTGGCTGTAGTAGAAGTAGAGTTAACTTTAACTTTGTAGCGCGCTACAGTGTGACAGCTCAATTTTTTAATGACGGAAATTCGAAATGAAGGACGAAGAAACTGAAAAAATGAATTGAACTTGTAAAAAATAAAGTTTTTATGGAATTTAAGGAATCCCCTGTACAAAAATATAAAAAAGATGACATATATGAGATACACTGAGCTACACCATTGTGTTCACATTTTCGAGCGTTGCCACAAAATCAGTCATCAGCTGATGTAGTAAGCTATGTAGTCCGTAGCTGTAGTACAACATTCTGGGCAAGCAGTTAGTTACTATAAGTACTATCGAACTTACACAAAATAACTCAGAACGAAAAAAGACACTGAAGATGGCGCATATTAGCCGAAACCGGTTTGTCTCCAAACCAAACTTGACAAGGGATGACGGAGGATCGTTCCACAATACATCATATTCCTACCCTGTCGGAAAAACAAGCAACCAAAAAGTATTTAAGAAAAAAAGCTATGCTCTAGGTGGGGAACTTGAAGTGGACTAGGATTTTTTCGAGCCTCGCGGATAAGTTGTACAGGTTGAGATGGTAAGTTTATTTGTTTTTTTTAGAAACTTTTCTTTCAATAAGAGAATGTGTAGCCTTGCATTCCATTTGTGTATGCCCTTTTACTAAATATTTATGTTCTATAGTTACATTATTTTCCATACAAAAGTTTAGCAAAGTATTTGATAACACAGTGTTACGATTTTGGTAAATACAACCATCTAAGCATGCATGGAGTCCAAAATTTATAACTCAAAGCCTGCCAAACACTTTCACCTTGTACTACTGCATATTGTAGTAAATGTAGTTAGGGCCTTTTAATTTATAGATTTTCAGCTTATGCAGATAGGGCTTTTTAAAAAGTGGTATAACTTCGTTACTTTTGTAACTATTGCTATCAAATTTTGAGGGAAGGTGTATTTTAATATATCCTACTACAATCTGCGAAAAACGCAGTTTCGAAAAAAGTGTCAATTAGGGCCTTTGTGAATTAAGGTATCGATATGTACAATAAATAGAGTGATCAAGAAATAGAAATATAATTCCTCATTAGCTTGAGTATGTGGGAAAATTAGATATCTTTGAAATTGTGTTGTGCCAAAAGGTGTGTGTACGCTTATGGGTATATCTATTTTTATGTACATAAATACATAAATATGTATGTATGCCACTACACTTTGGAAAATTTGTGAAAATAACTCTGAACTCGAATATCAAACTGAGAATAAACTTATAAAAAAATTAGTTTCTAATGTTCGTAGCACATTGAAATTTCCGCTCGAGAGTGGTATGAATTTTGAACAAAGTGCAGATAACGAAGGTTCTGTTTTTGTTTTTGTTTTTGCTTTTGTTTTTTGTTGAGGATGGATCTTCGAAACACATAATATACTACTATTCTCTGCACCTTCGTCAGCGAAGGTAAAGTTTTGAAAAACAGATTCTCTTTTAAAATGAAAAAAGTAAATTAAAAAAAAAAAAATAAAAATTTTCTTCAGTGTAATTTTTGAATGGCTTCCACGTAGTTAGGCAAATGGCATAAAATAAATAATCGTATTCAATTACCTTCTGTTGGCATTTTATATCCATTCAAGCGTAAGTAATCTTCAATTTTCTGATCATTAGCCGCATCAAACTGCTCCAAGTAGGGTATGAATTCTTTGAAGCCAATTGTTTGCAGCACACCGCGTGTATATATCAATGGTTTACCAGTTTTGCTGAAATTGAAATAGAAATAACAACGCAGAAATAATAAAGTTTCTTTTTTTTAAGTATAATAAGAATCTTTATATATATTACGCTAAGCGATTTTTTGTAAACACCATAACTTTTACACCGTTATACCAATTTTCGAGAATGTGGTGTCAAATGAAAGGGCTTGGCCTGTAGATGTGCAAGAAGGTTTAATTTTATTGAAGAGGGTTGCCACCTGTTTAAAAATTGAATTATCCTGTATAGTTTGCTTGATTTATAAATTTCAGGTACCATATGAAAGGGCTTCAGCTGGAAATTAGTAATTTATTACAATTTTTACAACAAGGGTAGCCACCTGTTCAAAAATTCAGTTTTACGCTATAGTTTGTGTGATTTTTAAATTTGATGTGTCATATGAAAGGAACCTGCGTGAAAATAAGTAATTTATTATACTTTTTATAAAGAGGGATGCTACCTGTTCACAATTTAATTTTTATCATAATTTTTTCAAAGAGGGTTGCCAAAAATTAATTTTGCTTTTTAAATTTAAAGTGTCATATGAAATGGCTTTTCCGGGCATGCTTGGCCTGAAAATGAGTAATTTATTACGATTTTTACCAAAAGATTTGCCACCTGCTCAAAAATTTATTTTTACTCTACAGTTTGTCCGGTTTTCAAATTTTAAGTGTGATGAAAGTTCTTGCCCTGTAATAAAAAGAATGGGAAGGGGAAAATGAAAGGAACGGAAATGGCGAAGGAAGGGAAGAGGATAAAGGGAAGAGGAAGCGCAAATAAAAGGGACTCCTGGACAAAATCTTTGTATACAAAATCTAGGTCGACGGAAAATAAAAGTAACCACACAGAAAAAACTATATTGATGTCACATCCATATATATGGATAGTTCTGTCTGGTCTATAAACTATGGATGTCATATCCGTATAATGGGTGTTATATCCAAAAACTATTTGTAATATACAGACCTGGGCACCCTCAATTACATTTTGTAATTGATTACACCTTCAATTACAATTACATGTAATTGTAATTGAAGAATTTCAATTAAAATTACTTGCAATTGGTAATTGAAAATCTCCAATTACAAGTAATTGTAATGGAATTGCATCAATTACATTTTTCTTGGGTTTGAGAAAATTTAGGTATACAATTTGTTTTTTCTATTCCTGTTCCTCTTTTTATTATTGTTTTTGCTTTTGTTTTTGTTATTGCTGTTGCTTTTGTTATTGTTATTGTTTTTGTTTTTGCTTTTGTTTTTCTTTTGTTTTTGTTTTTGCTTTTGCTTTTGTTTTTGCTTTTGTTTTTGTTTTTGTTTTTGCTTTTTGTTTTTGTTTTTGCTTTTTTTAATATTGTTTTTGCTTTTGTTTTTGTTTTTATTTTTGCTATTGTTTTTCCTTTGTTTTTGTTTTTGTTTTTGTTTTTGTTTTTGTTTTTGCTTTTGCAATTACATGTAATTGTAATTGAAAAATTTCAATTACCAATTAATGTAATTGTAATTGAAAAAAAATGTAATTGCGGATGCCCAGGTCTGGTAATATATGGATATCACATCCATAGCTTATGGATTAGACAGGATTATCCATAAATATGGATGTGACATCAATATAGTTTTCTCCGTGCAGTAATTATGTATATGCTTAATTTTATATTTTATTATTAAGAATCTATGGGCTTAAAGCCGATATATATTCTGCCATTTTTAAGGAGAAGTCAAATTTAAAATGGCAATAAAAAAATTGTTAAATGTAGCAATAAGTGGTCCTCCACCCTCAAATTGTCGCACAGTGTAATTGAAAGCCACAGCATCGCGTGGCCGGGTTTACTAGTTAAACTTATAAGTATACGTATGTATGCATGTACATACATTAGAGCGTATCGCAAAAAAGTTCGCCGTACGCCTGCCTCCCCCTTCCCCCCTTTTGATTTATTTTTCGAAATCTATATTTCCTGACTATATAAAAGGGGTCAAAATAAAGCTCTCCTAGGGGGATAGAGGGTTAAAATGTTCTAGAAAATCGTTCGGCATAAAATTTCAATAGGAGTCTTCATAAAAAATCTTTGTAAAATTAACACAAAAGACCACAGGAAGCGAAAAACTTATATACCTCGGAATGTTTAATGTGTTTTATTTCCAGTTCTGCTAAAACGATCGAAATACTTCTTTTGCAAAAGATTAATGTTTTTTTACGGCGTTTAACATGCCGGTAAAAAAAGTTACATTAAGTTGGTATAAACTAGCTACTGGGTGGTAGTGACCCCAATGGCGCATATAGGGTTAATACAATTATAAAGTAGAAACCCTTCTCTCAAGCCAAAGAGATTGCCGTATCAAACTTAGGAATCGGACCATAAATACCGAAGATATGAAAATATTAGCGACATCTAGCGGCGTCCAAAAAAAAAAATTGGTCTTGAGAGCTCAAGAATGAAGTAGTTATGAAAAAAAAAATAAAAACTTTTTCTGGAAATGTTTTCCAAAAAGATATCATCATTGTACGGTGGACTTTTTTTGTCCATATAAGGCGAGACGGCCCAATGTACATACATATTGTACATGTGCCACTTCACTCACGACAAAGAATATAAAAGTTCTTGGATAAATTACAATTTACAACAATTTTCTGATTACATAGATACATACATACATACATATGAACATAAATCATTGCTAAATTAAAATAATTAATTGCGCTTGGTGCATCAATTACGGTGTATCTATGCAATTTGTTTCTTTTGTTTTGGTATAATATGAGTTCTCTAAAGCTTACTCGTGATCATTCTCAAATTACAGCACTTCAAAAAACTAAAACAAAGGTTATCTGTTTTATTATTTATATTTTTTGTTTAAAATATCTATCCACCAAAAATTTTTATTTTATCGGATAAACTCAATAAAGAACTTACTCATATTTCACCACTAAGGTGAATAATTCACCTCCCTAAATCATAAATAAATACTACTACCAATTTAAAGCTAATCGATTCCTTTTTTCAAGCCCAATGTTCATATCTTGAAGTAAGTGATAAATCAGAGCACACTAACTCATAATAAGACATACATATAAATACCTACCTTCATATGTATATCAAATAAAATGAAAATACGTAAACATTTTTAGAATTAAAAGAAACTCACAAAATATGTGAGTAGCCCACTCTCAAAAGTGGTTATGTGAATTTTTCATATTAGGCTACAAATTAGAAAAAACTGCCCCGCCCTCAAGCTCTATTTTATTTGAATATTTTTTGTTATTACTTGAAAGATTCGCCCATAAGGAATAAAGGGATATAAAAAAATAAAAGCGCAATATGACAGATTTTTGCAAATTCAATGTTAAATATTTCATATATGTATGTAACTAGTTTTGAGACAGATTTTTTTGACATATATATGTAGCTAGTTTTGAAATTGGCATGCATAATAATAGGGTTCTTCTTACAAAACCTCTCCGCTCCTCTCTCTCATCGCAGAAAACGCGCGGAACCAGCGGAAAAGGGAGACCTCCACTACGTTGGGAAGATCAGGTATTTCTAATTGGCGACAGGCATCATGAAACAGGCGCTCTTTATTGAGCCCGATCAAAATCGTCTAGACGGTTACGCACCAATTAACAAGAACAAAAATATGTATTATAATACTTCTTCAAAACAAAGAGTCATCATAGTATAGATGAAGCGATTCTGGTGGAAATGAAATGGTTTTAGAATTTTGTGCGCCCCTTATATGTATGAGGCGACAACAATGTGTGCCAAGGCGTATGAGTGACCTATTTTAGATAGAGACTTTTGAAAGTGTATAAATGAAACATAGCTACTTTTGAAAGAGTTCTTTTTTATTTAAGGTTTTTTTTTTAGAATACGGAAGGATTTTGCAATAAATTTTTTAGTGGACATTGTACACATTTAAATACTGGTAGGTACACAATCCATCAAAAACTCGATATCGAAAAAAATTTCACATAGACACTTTTGAAAGTAGACTACTCATGTAGCAAATTAATATAAAAAAAAAAAACGTTTACCTTTGATCCATTATCTGTTCGTTATGAAATGCGCGTATTTCACGTAGTAAGCCCTGTTCAAGCATAGCATCAACACGCTTGCTCAAACGATCGTTAAGTATATCCTGTAAGAAAGAATGATATATGTAGAATATAATATGTAGATATGTAGATATACGTGCATACCCTGCAAAAAAGTTTTGTTTATTGTTGACAAATCAGGTCAAAAAAAGAAGTACTCTGGCACCGATGCTTCTGTTATGCATTCGCGCTCTCTGCTCCTAACTGTCTAATACTTATCTAGGCCTTATTTCGCATGGCGGATAAGCATTTGTAATAAGGTGTGCTCTCAGAGAGAGAGAGAGAGAGTACTTACTCCTTATGGCCTGATGGCATCAACACAGGAAAATCAGCTTTATTTTAAGCCTTACGCCATACAAATTTGCTACGCTTATAATTTACAGGCCTTATTTCTCAAGCCTTTAAATCTGCTGTTTTAATTCTTAAATAAGGCTTAGATTTTTTGGTGGGTACATACATATGTATACATATGTAAGAATATGCATGGCTGTGTATATTTTATGTATAAACTAGCTGTACCCGGCCAAGCTTTGCTTTGGCCCACTTCCTATTGCAGCATTAGAAGAGAAAAACGGCACACTTTAAAATCAGTTGGAAGTATCTAGAAACCGTACATTCCTCGGGCTGCCGGCTCAGAAAAAGTCAGATAAATTTAAAATAAAGTGAAGGGAAAAATGTTATTATCTCTTTTTTCTACGTATTAGTCTCCCACACTCTTTCCCTCTACCATTCCCTTCCTCTTTCCCTTCCCTTTCCTTCCATTTGCTATTCCGTTTTCTTCTTCCTTTCCCGTCACAGTTCCACTTCAGTTTCTCTACCGCTCTCCCTTACCGCTCCTTTTCTGTCTTTCTCCATTTCATTCCCCCTCTTATCCGGAATCACGGCTCTATGTAGCAGCCCGGTCAATACCTTTCATTTTATATCAGTATTGCTCAGCAGTATCCCGGAATCGTCCGCGCCCATGTATTTACACACATCTCGGAACCCGACCTAGGAATAATGAGTTCATACCTATGCAAAATCCCAGCTCAACACCCTCCATTTGATACCAATATCGCTGGGAAATATTCCGTGGTCATCCGTCCATGTTTTGACCCATATCTGGGGACTTGAGCTAGGAATTATAATGGGTACGGCTCGATATAAAAGCCCTGCTCAACACCTTTCATTTGATATCAATATCAGTGAGAAATATCCCGGTGAAAAATATTCCGGCCTCATTTGGGTCCACCTTTTGACCCACATCTGGGGACCTGACCTCTCTTAGACTTTCACTCCCTTTCCCTGTGCTTTCTTTTTTCTTTTCGCTTGCCCCTCCTTTTCTCTACCCTCCCATTCGTTCCCCCTTTCGCTCTCTGAATCTCTGTCTCTGTCTCTCTCCCCTTCACTCTCGCATTCCATTTTCGTTTCTCTATATTGATGCCATGATTCCCACTTTTCGCTTTCATCCGCGTCCACGTTTTGGGGACCCGGCCTATATATCACAATTAAAATGGTTCTATGTTCAAGCCCTCATCAATACCTTTGATTTGACACCAATATCGCCCAGTAACATTAGAGGGCCATCCGGGTCCACGTTTTTTATCCATATTTGGGGACCCGGCCTACACATCACAATTAAAAGGGTTCTATGTCGATGTCCTCATCAAGACCTTTCATTTTGTACCACTATTGCTCAGAAGTATTCGAGGGTCATCCGGGTCCACGCGCTGATCCATATCTGGGGACCCGGCCTATATATCACAATTTTAATAGCTCTGTGTCGAAGTCCTCATCAAGACCTTTCATCTGATACCAATAACGCTCAGAAACATTCGAGGATCATCGGGGTCCACATTTTGATCCATATCTGGAGACCCGGCCTAGCACTTACAATGAGTACTATTCTATGTAAATCCCCTGCTCAGTACCTTTCATTTGATACCAATGTCGTCTAAAAATATTCAGGGGAAAGCCGGGTCCACGTTTTGACCTTTTGACCTATATCTCGGGAACCGACTTCCGGATTTGAAAAAAATATGCATATAAACCATCTAGGGCGAGGTACTCAGCTGGTGTGTAAATTTGGTCGAAATCCCTCCACGCGTTTTGGCGAAAGCCGGCGACAAAGAAATGGGCTTGATTTTTATATATATATAGATTATAATGAAAAAAATAAAAATAAATAGTATAGACAACTGAGCAAGCAACCCAATTAAATAATAATAACGATAGCTGATTAGTGTATGAGTTTACTACGAGTATTAATTGAAGGAAGGTGCTCATATGTATACATACATATATACATATATGTAGTTATACTTATGATTACTTACATTTATTTATGTAGGTAATCGGCACAATCTCATAATTATTATTATTATTTATACCTCGCTTTAGGTGATTAACTATTTACACTTAATTATAATTAACAATTATTGTTTTTAGTTAGAAGCTGTTGAGCCCATTTTTTTAGCGTTTAAGAATCCTCTGCCACAATAACCAATTTACGTACATAAGTCAATATGGGTATAAATACTACTAAGTTCTTTGACTCGATAAATTATATATGTCGGCTGTATGAGAGTTATGTATTATGGTGGTTTGGAAGATAATTATCTCAAAAACAAGGGACTAGTTAGTATGTGGCAGACAGACAGGCAGGCAGACAGCTCATGATTCTGATTATATCGGTATATATATATATGTATATATGTATTTTGGTGAGTCCTCTGCTTCTACTAATAATACGAATCGTGTTTTGAACCAAAGTTATAATAAGTACTATTTCAGTTTTATGAAACGTATAAAACGTAAGCCAAAGAATTGCCTACATTAGATGGATCTAAATACTGGAACGATCTAAATTGATTGTCATTGCTACTTTTAAGCTTGTATCGCTAAATACAACCAAACTTGTGCTTTTTTATGATGAAATTTTTAAATTTTCTGAAATGCATACAACTCAATTCTGACGGTTTATCAAACCCATATTTCTATGTCTATACCAGACATGGGCATCTGCAATTACAAAATTTTTCAATTACAATTACTTGTAATTGTAATTTAAAAATTTCCAATTACAATTACTTGTAATTGTAATTGAAAAACTTCAGATACAATTACATGTAATTGTCATCGAAAAGGTATCAATTACAGGTAATTGTGAATGAAATGCATCAATTACATGTAAGTCTGCTGTTATGATCCACCCACTTTGATTGATTTTTATGCTCAAAATAACTATGTATGCTCTTAGATGTAGGTATGTATTAGCTTGGGGATGCGCCAACACCCAAAAAAATTAACTAATTCACTGTAATTGAACACTATTCGGTAACAATTACATGTAATTGAATACTACTGAGTTATTTCAATAGCAGCATTTCAATTACAATCGGAAAAATGTAATTGGAAAATTTTCCATTGCAATTACTTGTACTTTGTAATTGAAAAATATCATTGTAATTGTTGTGTGTAATCAATTACAAAATGTAATTGAGTATGCCCATGTCTGGTCTATACTTTAGTTTATTTGAAGTTCGTTTGACGTTTGATTGTTGTCATATAACAATTGTAAATATGTATGTATATTTTTACCACATTATAAGCTTCTTGAATAACTGCGATATTAAAAAAAAATTAATAAATTTATCAGCTTTGATGATCAAAAGGTAAAGAAAGATCTAGACGATGAATTGTTTACCTACTTTGTTTGCTTGGGAGTTGTGTTCCCTATATTGAGGTAATAGAATAAAATGTACATAAATTATACATACATACATATGTACATATTTATTTATGTATGTACATATGTACATATGTATGTTTTGACGCAAACAAACTTTAATATCAATAACACTGTGTGACAGTGAAAAAGTATACTTTTTGCGAGAAATACCCCAAGTCAAGTGTACGAAGACTGCATACTTCGAATTTCCAATACACCCTTAAAATCTGTAGTTAGGTGCTGTAGTGTTTTTAACTTGCATACTATATACTTGTTGAAATTAAATTTATTTAACAATTTTGTTGGTACTGAATCAAATTTCATAGAATGAAAATTATTGACTAAAAATTTTATTATTAAATATATATTCAAAGAATCAAGAACCAAAAATTTTGAATCAATAAATCTTGATCTAATAATTATACAATTTGGCGATCCTGCCAATTCTGTTCGAAGAAGATAAGAACCTCACAAATAATATCCAATAAATTAGCAAGATATTGGAGCTGAGATCACGATCGAAACGGATAATCAAAGTTGAGAGCATCACGATCGACATTATTCCACATACACATGATAGATCACACAGGCGCACAGCGACGTAACACAAATTGTCATACAACCGCCATCCTTCATCAAGCTAAATAATATATTTATCTATATATGTATCTGTATCCTTTAACTTAATTTTATCTTGGATGATAACGCAATGATACGACATTTCAATGAACTATACGTTTTGATAATTGCACCTGCGATAAATCTCTGAAAGATCATCATCAATATTCTGTATAAAATGGTGAGAAGTGCAACACCAAGATGCTACTGCTGAATCTGACGAAAAATAATCCAATACAACAACAAGAACGTGCGGCAACAACCACTACAACAACAACAACAATAGTAATAAGTAACCAAAAACTCACAGAAACATCAACGACAACATTACGAGAATTTGTGGACAACATCAGCAATCACAGCAACACATTTAGCAGCATTGATAAAAACGAAAATAGAACTATCATAGTCAACAATACGCAGTGACCCTGCAGTAAAAATCCGAAATGAATCCTTTATGAATCACTGATGAAATTCACCTACGACTGAGGAGGCATCAGTGAATACTTTCATATAAAGACTGATGAATTTTTCATATAAATGGTTTGCTTTCCTCAGAAAAAAAAAAAAAACAATAAAAATTGTACTCAGTTATGACGACAGTGATGAATATTCAACAAAGAATCATCAATGATCATTCATCAGTGAAACAAATTTACTGCAGGGGAGCTGTATCATTTTTCTGTCTTTATATGTATTTACATATGTATGTTTATTAAATAGGTATATATATTATTTACTTATATACATATTTACTAAAACTATTACATTTTTTTTTTTATTACGTTTAAATATTCTCAATTCTTGTAAATTTTCTCATTTGTAAACTCCTCTTTTTCAAAATGTTTATGCATTCTCCTGTCCGCAGTTCTTCTGTCGATCCAACGACACTTATAGATTTATGCAATCCTTTTGATCAAGATACTGCACATAATACTAATCATATAACATCCCTGCTAGAATTGTGTGACCGAAACTACTAACACTATTACAAAAATATAATATTACCAACACATTTGCAATCGTATGTGTTCTAGCCAAGTTCAACACCAATGAGATAGATAAGGATAGAATGGAATTTGAAAATACACATACGCGAACGTGATGAATGAAACGGTCACAAAAGTTACCGACGCCCTTAAGAATGCAAATATCCCAAAACTTTTGGTCATGCCTGCCGGTCATATGACCGGTCAAATGACCTGCACAGTTCTTGCAGGGATCTACACCACACAATCAAACACACACAGTCACAAATTCTGAAATTTCGGCCACTTCAATCAAGCTACCAACTTTTTGGACAGAACATCCAGAAGCTTGGTTCTTACACATTGAAGCACAATTTGCAGCTAAGGGCATAGTAGTAGATGATACTAAATATGAATATTTAATTATATCCTTACCGCAAGAGGTCATAGTAACAGTTTTAGATGTAATTCAAAATCCTCCGTCTGTGAATAAATATATATTTTTAAAGAAAGTTTTGATTGAACGCTACTCTCTTAGCGAAAACAAAAGACTTGACCAAGTCCTTTACAATTCATATTTCAGAGATAAAAAACCATCTGAATTGTATAGAAATCTAAGTTTAACTGCAGGTTCTAGTATAAATTCAGATCTGTTAAAGAAGTTGTGGCTTAGAAAATTGCCTAAAGGAATAAATCTTGCCCTTACTAGTTGTACAAATTCCGACATTAATAGCTTAATTAAACTTGCGGATGATATGTGGGAAGTAATGAGCAGGGATGAGGTTTGTGCTGTGACAGTTAATAAACCAGAATCACATTTAGAAAGAGCAGTTGATAACTTGGTTAAATTAACTTCCACTATGTGCGAAAATTTTTCAAAATTGACAGTTGAAATTTCTGCTATGCGACAGTCAGCTGCTCAAAATTTTACATATAATCGTAGGTGTCGGTCATCTAGTAGAAATCGTTCGCAAAGGAGAACAACACCCCGAAACTGGTTATGTCATTATCATTATAGATATGGTAGCAAGGCACGTAAGTGTGAACAACCTTGCTCATATGTTACAAACAATTCTGCTCAATCCACGCAGGGAAACTAAATTCGCCTATTGCTTCGGCGGCAAGTAATGGGGTAGGTGATCAATTCTCTCGTCGCCTATTCATTTTTGATAAAGATAACAAACTTAATTTTTTAATTGATAGTGGGGCAGAAATTTCAGTTTTACTTTCCTCAAAATTCAAAAACAGTAAAATTTCTTCGGATTTATTTTTAACGGCAGCTAATGGTACTACAATTAAAACTTTTGGAAAGAAGCTTTTAAATGTAAATTTGAAATTAAGACGTGAATTCCCTTTTATTTTTGTTATTGCGGATATTAACAGACCTATAATTGGTGCTGATTTTTTAACTAAATTTGGACTTCTGGTTGATTTAAAACACAAACGTTTAGTAGACCCTCTTACTAATATCTCAGTTGATGCTATTTCTTGCTATGAAGATATTTCGTTGCCGAAACTTTTTGCAGTAGACAACAAATATACTATATTACTTAAACAGTTTCCATCATTAATATCTGAGCCCAATTATAATAAACCTGTTAAACATACCACAGTTCATAGAATAATTTGCAAAGGAGAATTACCTTTTTCTAGACCTAGACGTCTTGACCCAGTTGAATTTAAAGTTGCGAAAACAGAGTTTGATTTTTTGGTAAAATCCGGTATATGTCGACCGTCCAATTCACATGTCGCTTCACCGCTTCATCTTGTACCAAAAAAGGATCCAGATGATTGGCGACCATGTGGTGATTATCGTAGATTGAATTTTGTTACAGTACCAGATAGATACCCTTTGCCACATATACATGATTTGAATATTAATCTGCGTGATAAAACAGTTTTCTCAAAAATTGATTTAGTTAGGGCTTATCATCAAATACCGATGGCTGAAGAGGATATTTTTAAAACAGCTATAACTACTCCTTTTGGTCTTTATGAATTTGTTAGAATGCCATTTGGTCTTCGCAATTCAGCACAGACCTTTCAACGTTTCATTAATGAAATTTTTGCAAAATTAGATTTCGTTTTCGCTTATCTTGATGATATTTTAGTAGCTAGTAAAGATGGAGAAGAACATTTGCAACACCTTCATACTGTATTTTCCAAATTAGATGAGTATGGTCTTAATATTAAACCAACTAAATGTTTGTTCTGCTTGTCGCAAGTAAATTTTCTAGGATATTGTATTTCTAATAATGACATAACACCAGCAGACGATAAAGTCAAAGCCATTCGTGACTTTGAACGCCCTAAAACTGCTAAACAGATGCAAAAGTTCTTAGGAATGGTAAACTATTATCACAGGTATTTTCCGAAATTAGCAGAATTTTTGAGTCCCATTCATTCAATGGTAACGTTAGCTTTAAAACAAAAAGATCAGATGCTTGTTTGGACCTCTGAAGCCATTCAGAACTTTGAGAAAGTAAAAGAAAAATTTTCTTCAAAAGTTCTTCTTAATCATTTTGATGAAAAAGCCAAGCTATCAGTTTCAGTTGATGCTTCAAAAGTAGCAATTGGTGGTGTTCTGCAACAATTAACACAAAAAGGAATCGAACCTTTGGCATTCTTTTCAAAGAAGTTATCTGCTTCTGAAATGAAGTATAGTACTTTCGATCGAGAGTTGTTAGCAATATATCAGGCCATTAAACATTTTAGACATTTTTTGGAAGGTCGCTTATTCACAATTTATACAGATCATAAACCTCTAACTTATGTACTTAATTCAAAAGTTGATCGTAGTCCGCGTCAAACACGACATCTTGAGTATATTTCGCAATTCACAAGTGACATTCAACATATTTCTGGTAAAGAAAATATTGTTGCAGATACACTTTCTCGTATTCCAGAAATTGAACATTTAGAGAAAAATGAATTCAACTTTTAAAAATTATATGATGAACAACAGAAGGACACATTTTTGCAAGAACCTATCAAAAATTCTTCATGTATATATAAATTAGTAGAAGTTGAAATTCCTATATTCAATATAAAGATCATTTGTGAACAATCTAACAATTTAACTAGGCCTTATATTCCACCAAATCTTCGAAAAGAAATATTTTCAAAATTGCATAGTATTAGTCATCCAGGAACCAGAGCTACTAGAAATTTAATTAAATCAAAATATTTTTGGCCTTCAATGAATAAGGAAATTAATGAGTGGGTAAAATTATGTATAGGTTGTCAAAAGTCAAAAGTCAATAGACATATTAAATCACCCATTGCTACGATTCCTATACCAAAAGGAAGATTTGAACATATACATATAGACATTGTAGGTCCGTTGCCGAGTTCAAATGGTTATAGATATATTTTAACAATAATAGATAGAAATACGCGTTGGCCAGAGGCATATGCCCTCAAAGAAATTACAGCAGAATCAGTTGCTTAAATTTTCTTTAAAGAATATATACCACGTTTCGGAGTACCTACTTCTATCACTAGTGACCGTGGAGTTCAATTTACATCTAATGTGTTTACTGAATTAGCAAAACTTGTTGGTTGTCAATTGATTAAAACTACAGCTTATCATCCACAAGCTAATGGTATGATTGAACGGCTACATAGGCAATTAAAAGCATCAATTTTGGCAAGAAATAATTCAGATAATTGGTCTGATGAACTGCCAATAGTCTTATTAGGTTTGAGATCTTGTTTCAAGGAAGATATTGGGGTCTATGGTCAAAACTTGCGTCTTCCAGGGGAATTAGTTGTTCAATCAAATGACAATTTTAATTTTTCATATTTTATTTCCAAAATTAAAAATCATTTTAAGTGTTTCCGATCAAGTATTTCTCATCATAAAAATTCGAATTATGTTTATTTACCTAAAGATTTACAGACATGCAAACATGTTTTTGTTCGTGTGGATAACAAAAAATATGGATTACATTCACCGTATGAAGGACCATTTGTAGTTATTGAAAAATATCCGAAATTTTTTAAAATACTTATTAATGACACAGAAAAAACTGTTTCAATCGATAGAATTAAACCTGCATATATTGAACATAATCTTACACTTCCACAACTTCGACAAAAGAAACGTGTTACATTTAATCTTCTTTAATAATTTTTGATTTTTTTAATTTAATGTTATTATTGTCTTTTTGAAAGGGGGAGTATATGTAGTGTTTTTAACTTGCATACTATATACTTGTTGAAATTAAATTTATTTAACAATTTTGTTGGTACTGAATCAAATTTCATAGAATGAAAATTATTGACTAAAAATTTTATTATTAAATATATATTCAAAGAATCAAGAACCAAAAATTTTGAATCAATAAATCTTGATCTAATAATTATACAGTGCCAAAAACCCCCTTTTAATAGGTTAAGTCATAACTTGTTCATTATTTATCCTATCAACATGATTTTGGTGTCGCCGATACCCGCGTTAAGGTGGCATACAAATTCAGCAATTTTAGTATGAAAAACTTACAGTAGAAATTGATTAAAGTAGAATATCCTAGGAACGCCTCCGCGGATATCAAAAAGTAATATGTCGTTGAAAACAGACTGTTTCGCGATTATTTTATATGTATGTATATATACTGGTTAACAAATTATTCGAGGAAACCGTTATTAAAGATGAAGAAATTATGGAAAAAAATAAATTTCGATATTATTTTTACAGTTTCTCTGACGTTTATCAAGATACATTAACAATTCCTACACTATATTAAATGTCATCTTTTCAGTGACACCAAAATCATGTTGATGGGAAAACGAAAAAAAAATATTGTACAATATATGACTTAACCTATGAAAAATGGGTTTTTGGCCACTAATTCCAGATTTTGGGGGTTTATTGGAAATTGTAAGTATGCAGTCTTCGTATGCATGGTAAGGCTGTTATAGGCCTAACCTCGAAAAAAGTACTTTCAATTTTGTCATTAAACAATGCTATAATATTATATGTAATGTTTATTTATTTTTTTTTTTTACTGAGATAATAAAAAAAAATATTGAAGCGAAGTCATTGACAACCGAGCAAACTTTTCTAATTTTGTTTTTGTATGTTTTATTTTACTAATTATGTGTTTAGTATGTTCATTTAGCCAACACATGAAATATCTTATCAAATTGTTCTAATTTTTATATCTACTTAAATAAATACGAAATCAAACATATAATACACATGTATGCATGTAGTATGCATATACATAGGTGGTTCTCAACGAAAGTGTACATGGCACGAATTTTTTTTTTGTTTTTTTCTTTTTAAGTTTTTTATATATATACAATGAAATCGTTTACTAACGCAAACATCTATGTAGAATACGAAAATAATTTTGGGCCCCTTTGTTTGTTAAAAAACATTCCAGAATGTCACTTTTTATAAAAGTGTGCTAAAGTAATAAATATGTTTAGAAAATGTTAGAAGAAAAGTATTTGTCTCATTCGTTAACTTCTTATCTAACATTTCGGAAATTTTTATTAAAAATAATTTAATAATAACAAAAATGAAACAACTTTTTTGCTCTAAGATAATTCTTTTTATTACTTTCGCAATTTTATGATTAATTTATTTATTTTTCAAAATTTGTCACTGTGGAGGTTACGCGTAGGATACGAAATAGGGTTCGGGGAAATGGCTTAATCGATTAACCGAATTATTCGAATATGACTGAAGTCCAGTTCAATTATTCGGTTAGCAATATTCGAATAGCCTAAAACTGCCAACAAATCGAATAACTGCTCACTTTAGATTATTCGGTTAATCGTTCCTTTGCGATTAATCCAATATTGTTAAAAGAATCAACCAAAATTTGTATTAATTCCATTTTTAAGATTTTTGTCGCAAAAAAGCCACGTGACCTTCCGGAAATATGTATTAGTATGATGTATTGTGGAACGATTTTCCGTCATCCCTTGTCAAGTTTGGTTTGGAGACAAACCGGTTTCGGCTAATATGCGCCATCTTCAGTGTCTTCTTTCGTTCGTGTCTCCAAACCAAACTTGACAAGGGATGACGGAAAATCGTTCCACAATACATCATACTAATACATATTTCCGGAAGGTCACGTGGCATATTAGCCGAAACCGGTTTGTCTCCAAACCAAACTTGACAAGGGATGACGGAAAATCGTTCCACAATACATCATATTCCTACCCTGTCGGAAAAACAAGCGACCAAAAAGTTATGTATTAGTACATATGTATGTATGTATGTACATTAGGGTTATGATTTTTTTAGATTTAAAACCCTGTGGTGGCAAACGATGAGCTTTTGTATGAAAACTACAAAAATTACTACAAATTTGGTAAAGAATAAAAAAAAACCTTCTCCGCAAAACATCTTTTAGTTTGAGGGAATTTGCATATTTTTTATATTGTAATGAATAAGAAATATAAAGTATTTATATATAAACATTAGGCAAGGGCCTATGGAAAAGTTTTTCTTTTTTTTTTTACTTTTTTGAGACGTTAGAAATTAAATCATTCCCAAAGAAGGAAATGAAATAAGTTCCAACACACTGCGAAATATTTCATAACGAAATAACCCAATAAACACAACGGATTTGCCTCGAATTCGAGACGAGTTCGCTTCTCTGATTATATTATCGCGGCGATAGTTCGCGACGATAGATCGGCGAATCCGAATTCCCAGGTGAGTAACCTCTCATTAGCGATTCGCGCATTTTTATGTTCTCGGATCGTTGGCAATTCGAGATTTGGGATCATTGGCGAATACATTCTAGAAAATCTTCTTCTGCGAATCCGCCTCGAATTTCCCACGATATCATCCGAACTTTTAAATTTCTGGAGTGGAGTTTTAAAGAGTAAATTAAAGCCCAACAGGGAATTTCTTCGTGTAAAGCAAGATCCAACAAAATTTATAAATGCTATTGCGATAATTGATTTTTCTCGAGTCCATCTCGAACTCGATACGAATCCGTAAAATAATATTCACCTCCGCGAATTCATCTCGAGTTTGCCACGATACCATCCTCGCTTTTGTGTTTATTGGGAAGTGCTATTTTGTACGAAATAATTCGGAGTTTTTTCATTTTTTTTTTTTTGGAGTTACTTTATTTGGGCATAGATGCTCATGCCTATGCCCTTGAATCACATTTGTTTTTGTTTTTCCCCCCAGACATAGGCACAGATACAAATTCGCCCAATGAATATAAAAATAAAATTTTCTTCCCCTGCCATATGCCCACAGGTATAAGAAATTTCAAATGAATGTGATTGAGTTTCTTATGGGAATATAAAAGAAATAGAAGAAATGCAAGAAAACCTTTTTCTTTACAAACGAAGGTTTGAAGTAAAACCTTGGGTAATGAAGAAGACTCTTGCTGGGAGGAGACTAACATTTAGCAGTCCCTAAAGACGTTATTCATGGATTCAAAAAATTTTGAGTTGTGCAATTTTTTGATTTAGGGTGCGATTTGTAGGCAAACGAAAAAACTGAAAAAAATTTCTAGTTAATATTGAAAAATGTGTGGCAAAAGTGTATTTCAAATTATTTGAAGAAAAATAAAAGTAGATTTTAGTAAGAAGAATAGGAATTAGAGCTTTTTTGCTGAAATATTATTGCGAGTCGCAGTCTATGCTAATTAATTATAGGTACGTATATAAATTAATAATTAAAGTAAGTTATGTATAAGACAGAAATAAAATATGACAAGTATCCACTCATAAGAAATGAAATTTTAAAATACTTATCCATGTTCGGAAGCACTTATATTTGCGAAAAAGCCTTTTCTAGCATTAAGTTCATCAAAACAAACCAAAGAAACCCTTTATCACAAAAGCATTTGGAAGCAATTCTGCAATTATCCACCTCTGATTCGACAATAAATATTGACAATTTAATAAACAGCCTTGAATAAACTTATCACTTATTCTTATTATGTAATATGTAGATATATTTTTTTTATATGCACGAGTTCATATCTTAATTTAATATATGTATATGTAGATACATTTGTATAAATAAAATATGTTGTAAATATTGTACATATGTATGTTGTATGCAAAATTTTCCAATGGTAAAATAAAAATTTACTTGTAGTTTGTAACTTTTTTTAAATCTAACACAAGTTTTTTCTGAGTGCACTAATAAATTTTTGTAGATGTATTGGAGTTTCCCCATTCAATACGAGAGCGTTGAGCAACCTTGATTTGGGAGTTACTTCACTGCGCCAGCGTTTTCTGCTGACAATTTGGGTATTTTTTTCTATAACACTTTGCAACAGCACTTTTAAGCAAGCTAATTCTAACACAGAATGAAATACCACTATCCATAGGGTTGCCAGATACCTTTCCCAAAAAAATCAGTACATTGTCTTCCACAAAAAAAAAAAAACAATATATCCGGAGAAAATCATCTTTATTACTGGCATTTTGTTTTTGTTTCCGTATCGTTAACTGTCAATCATGTTTCTATGACTTTTAACGTTCGCGTTGCTTCCTCCTTCCTAATTGTTTCATGGTTACGCCGTGGTTATGCTTAAGAGCAAAACACCGATGAAATTCGGACATATTTTCGTCATCGGTGAGAGGTGGTTACGCTGAAATCGATGATTAGAGCGCACATATACAACATAACACATTATTACCCCGAAACCTGGGCGTGCTGGGTGCTTGTTTCACCTAGCAAATTTGATCGATGTGAGAGTCCGAAAATTCTCTCACTCGTCGGAGTGCACAACGGCAATTACACGTTGCTCGTCGAGTATTGTCCTAAGCATAACCACGGCATTAAAAACGTCAAGTGAAAACAGTTGGAAAATTAAAAACAGTGTCGGCTAAAATCAGTACAAATCACTATAAAATGCAAAAAATCAGTATTTCTTAAGGTTTTTAAAACCATCAGTACGGAGCACGAAAAATCAGTATTGTACTGATCAAATCAGTACGTCTGGCAACCCTAACTATCCACATAGTAAAACCTCCAAACAACTGCAATAGCTGTAACTTTGTAGACTACTTTAGCACTCTAACACCCCGACGATGAGGTCGCTTTTATCCCTTTTTCAGAAAGTCGACAAAAAATACAATTTCGAAGGTCGTTAGAGGGTTAAATAGCTGTAGAAAATTGTTCGCCATAGAATTCCATTAGGGGTATCCACAGACAAAAGAACCTAATTACCAGACATGGGCATCTGCAATTACAAAATATTTCAATTACAATTACTTGTAATTGTAATTTAAAAATTTCCAATTACAATTACTTGTAATTGTAATTGAAAAACATCAGATACAATTACATGTAATTGTCATCGAAAAGGTATCAATTACAGGTAATTGTGAATGAAATGCATCAATTACATGTAAGTCTGCTGTTATGACCCACCCACTTTGATTGATTTTTATGCTCAAAATAACTATGTATGCTCTTAGATGTAGGTATGTATTATCTTAGGGATGCGCCAACACCCAAAAAAATTAACTAATTCACTGTTCAATTACATGTAATTGAACACTATTCGGTAACAGTTACATGTAATTGAATACTACTGAGTTATTTTAATAGCAGCATTTCAATTACAATTGCAAAAATTTAATTGGAAAATTTTCCATTACAATTACTTGTAATTGTAATTGAAAAATATCAATTGCAATTACAAGTAATTGTAATTGTTGTGTGTAACCAATTACAAAATGTAATTAAGTATGCCCATGTCTGCTAATTACCACAGTCCAGGGAACTTATGGAGATGATTTTTGTGACAAAATTTTATTTTGGGACTTTTATTACTATTTTCTTTATATCAGAATTCAACTAAAATGGTGTCCAAATGTGGTAAATTGGAAACTTTTAATATTCTAAGTGCAAACACTAATAGCTAAATCTATGTGATTCGCAGAAGAGTGAACACCTAATGTTCAGGAAGAAGAGTGAGAACCTAATGTTCAGGAAGAAGTGAAAAGTGCCATAGAACTTATCGCAGTATCACCGACGATATGTTGAGAAATATCTCTGGGTTATTAACATTTAATTTTTCGTCATTATATTTCTGCATATATATAAACAAAGCAACATTCTTTATTCAATAAAACAGCTATGTACATAATTCAATATTCAATTGAAATTTCTTTAATACATGTGTATACATTTAGGATACTTACATACTCGTACATATTTACATATGTATGTACATTGAGATGGTCCAAAAAATTAAAACCGCAGAAACCATTGCGAAGCCATGCTACTTTTATTCTAAGTATTATTCCTAAAACAATATGTGTTCTCTTTTTTAATGACGAAAAACGCCTTTCTTGTTCATTAAGGACTTTCCAAAAAATTATGTATCATCACTGTGTAAAAGGAGAAGGAAATTTTGAGTTATTTGCGCGATCTCTAAACTTTAATATATTAGAGGCAAAATTTTAGGTATAGATTTCCGTTGTGCAGCCGTATGAAATGCGGTTTGTTCCGCGGATTTCGGGAGAACCTTATTTTCTTCATAAAATTTTGGACCGCACTAATCTAGTATGTGCATACATGTGTATATGTATACACGAGCATACACCTGTGCGCGAATATAAATCTGATAAATATTAGGCCGAGATTCTCTTCCGATTCGCGGCGTGCTCCTCAATCTCTTTTCTAATAATCGTGTGTTCCTACAGTTTTGTGACGATTCCATATGGCGAGAAGCTTTTTCACTACATAAAGATATTCGGGAGTAAGCCGACCACAGTCGAGGGTAAAAAAAAAAATTGTAAAGAGGTGAAAAAATTCTCAAAGAGGTGAAAATCGCGGGAAAAAATTTATTTTGATCTTTACTTTAAAAATTTCCGATGCTTATATGTACATATGTATGTTTTCAATAAATTTATCTAATTGAGCATAACTTCAACTTTTTTAAATAAAAATGCTTTTTATACTCAGCTGTACTAGTACACAGCGTATTATAGTTTTAATCACATAACGGTGGATTGTAACAGAATGAAATAATCGAGATAGATATAGACTTATATTTATCAAAATGATCAGGGTGAAAAGAGAAATCGATTGAGCCATGTCCGTCCGTCCGTCTGTCCGTCCGTCTGTAAACACTCTAACTCGCTCAAAAATTGAGATATTTTGATGAAATTTGAAATGCAAGTTGGTATCGAGACTGGGACGGTTGGTATTGAAAATGGGCGAAATCGGACCATGACCACGCCCACTTTTCCTATATAGAAAAAATCGGAAATTTGGTATCTCAGTCACTAATATAGCTGGAGCGATGAAATTTTACCCACGTGTTGAGCTCAGGCCCCAAGGAAGAAATTTGATGAAATTTTTGAAAATGGGCGGTGCCACGCCCACTTATTAAGGGTCAAACATGGAAAGTTTTTATATGTCATAACTCAGAAACCATTGAAGATATATCGATGAAATTTGGTACGCGTGATTTGCTTACTTAGGCAAACGTTTGGACGGAGAATAGTTAAAATCGGTTGACGGCCACGCCCACTTTTATATATGTATATTACAAAGTGACCTAATAAAAACATTTTAAGCGATATCTCTGTCAAATATAAAGATTGAGATTTTATAGCAGAAGTCCAACTGCGGACATAAAACGAAAAACAGAAAAATTTTTGGAAAATGAGCGTGGCACCGCCTCTTTTTAGAAACAGGAATATACGAGATTTCTGAGCCCATAACTCGACAAATAATTGAGATATTATAACGAAACTTGGTTTATACACTTTTATAACTTGTCTTAATAGACACGCAAAAATTTATTGAAATCGGTTATGACCACGCCTACATTTTAACAAAGATATTTCTGGAACACCCTTTGGGAATTTGTAACGTGACATCTTTGTAACTAGAAGTCAAAAAGGAATGAAATTTTGCACAAAGAATAATATTCATATGCTTAGTTGAATGACTGATAAAAATGTTGAAAATGGGCGTGGCTACGCCCACTTTATGCGGCACTCGCTTTATATAAAATACGCCGTGTTTCCATCAAACGCAAACAAACAATGAAAACATACAGCTGAGTATCTAATGTTCGATTCCACTCGAACTTAGGCTTCCTTACTTGTTTAATATAAAGTGAGTGCACTTGAAATAAATCTATTTTCTTGTTAGTTTTGTAAATGAAGCTTTTGAATTGAAATAGTAAAGACAAAATAAATTATTTTCTTCAAATAATATAGTAAGTGGATTTTTGTACAATCTAATGCCTTAATAATTGTAGTTTTCCATCAAACCTTATAAATGTGCATGCCCTTACCGTGCTTACACAATAAGCCGTACAATCCAACTGCTTAAAATACTACAAATCGGAGAGGAAGCTTGGCCTAAATACATTAGAACCAGACCCAGAGCCAGATAATGTTTAAATAATATACATATGTATTGATTCTTAATGCTGGCTGTGCATAACACCGTCATACAATAGATATATTGTAAGCGTGTTATTTGTTTGTTTTTAAAAACGCAAATTTTGTATAAAAATAAAGATGTTTGCACATCAAAAATTGTTTTATAACCTTGTAACAAATTTAGGTATAAAAGCCGTTTCGCTTTCCTTTAGCTCTCAGAAGTTCTACCAATTTCAGCCATTTACTATCAAAATGAAATTCTTTCCGTTGCTCTTGCTTGTCGTTTCGGTCGCACTCATCGTTGATGGTAATTTTCACGTGTAGAGTTAACAGTTGGATAAATAAAAAAATTCTGTACATACATATGTACATATGTATGTATGTATATTAAACTTTTTCTTAAAATTCCAGCTGGACGAATAGGCGAATTGAAACGTAATAATAAAGGTGTATATGAATGGAATATGAAAGGAAGCAGTCTCGGGAATTCAGTTAGGCATCAAGAGGATCATGATGATCATGGGAGTCATCATGGGAGTCATCATGAACATCATGGCGGCCATAGAAATCATAAAAATAAATCTAGTGAATCAAACTCATCGTCTAAAGACTCGCAATCTAATGAAAAAAGCGATTCATCGGCAGAATTAGACTATATTTACACGCAATCTAAGGAATCAAAAGACGTAAACCCCGCGTTTAGATCATTAGACTATATTTATACACAATAAATTGTTAAAAAATATGCGAAATATTGTCGCTTGAAAGCATTTCAAATTTTACTGTTAATTACCGTTAATCTACAATTGATTTATGTAGAAAAAAAAGGTGGAATTAGATTGTTTTCTTATGAAAATATGCTAAAATAAAGAAGAAGTTTAGCCACAGCCAGATAATTAATTAGTACCATACCTGTTAAGTTTTGATTACTAATCGTAATTATTAGTAATCTGATTACTTTGTATTTGATAGTGAAATAATTGATTACATTACAATTATCTTGGTCCCACCCAGATTCGTAATGGTTACGATTACAAATAATCAAAAAATAATCACTCTAGATTACTGAAAAGAAACAAAAAGAATCAAAGATAATTAAAATAAAGAAGTGATTCTTTTGATTATTTTTGATTCTTTTTAATTCTTTTTGATTCTTTTCAATCCAAAACCCCAAACAACCTTTCTCTTTTTACCTTTTTTAATTTTTAATAATTTTGTATTGGCGTTTTCGATTCGCCATCAGACAAGCGAGGTCGGATCGAACAAAAATGTTTGAACCCATAATGAGTAGTAGCCATACTCGCTAACTGGTCGATAAAAATTTCCCTCTGCTCGCTATCATTCACATATAAATTTGGCAGAGGGAAATTTATAGCCAGCAGAGAAATTGTGAATCGAAAGCGGCTTATAACAAATAAAGATATTCAAGACATAATACATAACTAAATGTAACACCAAAAAATTTACAAAATTCATTTCGCTAGCTTAGAGTTACACAGTCCATTTTTATGAAAAAGTGTATTTTTATATAGAACGCTAGAAAAATCAAATACGCACCGCGCTAAACAAGTCTGTGACTCTTGTCATATTTCTACTCGTTGTTATTCAGTGATACGCAAATTGTGTAAGTCAAAAAATCGAAGAAAATTGTGTAAGTCCAAAATATTTACACGAACGGAAATTTTTTTTTCATTTCGAAATTTTTTAATTTTTTGTTTTTCGTCTCTCCTACAAAGTTTTAAAAAAGGACTTACACAATTTGCACTCTAAGCTAGCGATTTATAACAAATATACACTAAATCCATTTCGAATTTGCTTTCAATAACACCAATTTCTCGAATGATAAGTCCGACATTGTTTGGCGCCTTGGACTGTTCACTGATGATTAGAACTGCGATCCTTTTTGATTCTTTTCAGTAATTTAGAAAAGTTGTTTGGGGTGGGGGATTGAAAAGAATCAAAAATAATAATTTATTTTCATTATGTGTTAAGAGTTCTGTCGGCTGAGGATTATTTCTGTAAAACGCGGCCAAAGACCGACCATTTTTGAATGAGTCCTGAAGCGGTTCCTTTTCAGCTAACACCGGACTCTTGATTTTTGAACTATCACAGGACTGTTCATATAGAAAGTAGTTTAGAACGCGTTCCAAAATTCTGCAGAGGGGGATAATTGCCACTTCGTAGGACATCGCCGTGTTAAAAAGGACAGTTGAAAGCAGAGGCGGTCGCTTCATACAAGCCGAGAAGTCCGAAATTCTTTAAAATCTGGTTATTTTACGTTTTAGATGTGTTTACTATTTAAGTTCTCAATAATATAGCCCCCACTGTACACGGTAGGCAGGAAGCGACGATAGGTTGCATGAAAATGTCGAGAAAAAAGGAAAGTGGGGTTGTGTTATGTGATGTTTATAGATGAAACATCCGTTGAAATTAAAATCCGAGCTGCTCCTTTTTCAAGGATATCCACATTTTTTGTTTTTTTTGAAAGGATCAAATATTGAGGAAATCGAAAATTCGCCACCGTCCAAATTTTTCCGATTTCAATACATTATTTGGTCGCTAAGGGATACAAAAAAAGGTATTAAAAAGAAAAAAGGACACCTGTAGTGGAAAAATCCAATGTGAACAGGACCTAAAAGATAAGCACTGAAATATAAAATAACACAAAAAGTACCCACTTTAATTTGCGTATAACTCCTAAAATGTTAACTCTACGTGAAAATTCCTTATTATATGTTTCATTCAGAATAAATAAGGGAATATTTCTTTGATATACAATTTTGATGTACCTGCAGTGGTTAATGCACTTTGGTCCATCTAAAGTGAAAATTTCAAAAAAAAAAAGTACTTTTTTTATGGTGCTACTTTAAGTTCAAATATTTTTCTAGTTTATGTAAATATTTTAATCTAATGATCCAATTCTCATTCTTACATATCTATACGTTAATATTAAAAAGAATTAGAGCTGAAATACGTGCTAGCTGTGCACGGTGGGCGGTAAGCAAAAATAGGTTGCATGAAAATATCGAAAAAACGATCGCCGGCTAAAAACTTACGTAAAATGATATTCTAATATACTTCATAAACACACAGCAAGCGTGAATAAAATCTCCAACATTTTTTTTAAACGAAGGCACATATTCGTTGGGCCATCGTTTTTACGATATTCCCATGCAACCTATTGTTGCTTCCCGCCCACCGTGCACAGCTGGCGCGTATCTCAGCTCTAACTCTTTTTTAGTATTAACGTATAGATATGTAGGAATGAGAGTTGGATCATTAGATTAAAATATTTACATAAACTACAAAAATATTTGAACTTAAAATAGCACTATAAAAAAAACGTACTTTTTTTGAATTTTTCACTTTAGATGCACAAAAGTACATTAAGCACTGCAGGTACATCAAAATTGTATATTAAAGAAATATTTCTTTATTTATTCTGAATGAAACATATAATAAGGAATTTTCACGTAGAGTTAACATTTTAGGAGTTATACGCAAATTAAAGTGGGTACTTTTTGTGTTATTTTATATTTCAGTGGTTATCCTTTAGGTCCTGTTCACATTGGATTTTTCCACTACAGGTGTCCTTTTTTCTTTTTAATACCTTTTTTTGTATCCCTTAGCGACCAAATAATGTATTGAAATCGGAAAAATTTGGACGGTGGCGAATTTTCGAATTCCTCAATATTTGATCCTTTCATAAAAAACAAAAAATATGGATATCCTTGAAAAAGGAGCAGCTCGGATTTTAATTTCAACGGATGTTTCATCTATAAACATCACATAACACAACCCCACTTTCCTTTTTTCTCGACATTTTCATGCAACCTATCGTCGCTTCCTGCCTACCGTGTGTAACATGCCCCTAAAAGCCTGCTAAGAAAATAGCGCAAATACACCAACAATCCACCTCACAATGTGTATTTTGTTTGTACAGCCAATCACAGCACAGTGAGCATGCTTCAACGTTTCCACACATTAGCTTTTACGTGGCTTTCAAAACAGAATAACATAGCTTGTTTTCTCGCTTTCGCTAAGGAGAAACCAAATGCTTATTTTCAGACTTAAATTGAAAAAAAAACTAGCAGAGCACTTTTATTATTTTTCACATCAAATTTGTATGCGAATATGAAGCTGGCTTCGGCATTCAAAAGTTCAGTATTCACAGCCATATGCATATTTGATTTGATTTTCGTTTGTATGTAGGGACATACTTATGCACATAATCTCTTACATCTGCATGTGCATGCAAACATAAATATAAAATACCAGATTATAAAAGGGTTGATTGTGATTTTTGGCGACTATTGGCACAATATCAAGATAATTTTAAAAAGCGGTGGAAACTCAGTTTTTCAAACACTAAAGCACCCATTTTTTAGGCAATAAGCAAATACACTTGCTACTGCTGAAATTTCCGTTTGCAAAATCAAGAAAAAACAGTTTTAATTTAAAAATGTTTATTTTTATTTTAAGCACTATGAGATTTTGAAGGAAAAACTTTCGTTTTTATTCCATTAATTTTAATTTTTAATTTAAACATGTTTCTTTTTAAATCCTAAATACATTTTAATTTATAAAATTAAATTTTTAATTTAAAAATTTTCATTTATAAAATAAAAATGATTTGGTTTAAAACGTGCATTATAAAAATAAAAATTTAATTTTTGATTCCTTTTCTCTAAGTATACAAACGAAAAAATGTGTATCAGGAAAACAAAAATAAAAAATACATATGAAAAAAGCAAAAATGGTTATGCTTCACACATAGGCTTGTCCAGGCAATTTAGGCTAGGTCCGCCACTGGTTGAAAGGATTGCGTTGAGAACCCTATCACTTTTTGGCCTAGTTCTCAACTAGCCCGGGACTAGCGCGATTTGCTGGAGGGTTGTTAGCAAAAGGAGCTGGTGTTCGCAACGATTTATTGACTTTGTACGACATGTATGTGATATATGCAAAAAAAATTTTTTTTTTTTACGAGGAGGAAGCATCGAAAGCCTTTACCCCGTCAGTGTGGGAGTCTAACCCGAACTAAACCTCCTACTGTCATCGTACCGAACCCCCCGGTACTACCGTCAAGCTGCCGTCGGGAGGTGAGTTGAGCACTAGGCTCGCTCCGTAATGGTCGCGTTATTGCCCTCAGTCTGCCTTAGAAGGCTTCACCCATGTATTTTTTGTATTTTTATAAAAGTTGTCAGTGTTATGTGGTCTGCGGAGGCCGAAGCTCCGCAACACGCGCGATGACGAATGCAAGAGGCCTAGCTCCTGTACGTATCCGTAACGGATGCAGAAGGCCGAGCTCCTGTACGTATCCGTTCCACTCGAAGTGCTCAATGTTAGGTGGTCTGCGGAAGCCAAAGCTCCGCACCACGCGCAATGACGGATGCAGGAGGCCGAGCTCCTTTACGTATCCGTTCCACTCGAAGTGGTAATTGTTAGGCGTACCTATGTTTAGAAGGGAAAATCTGACACAATTAGCGCTCCTTTAGTCGCCGCAGCTTCGCCGAATTCTCTCTAGGCTTCTCAGTGTTTTCATGGTGTCTGCTATTACGTCACTCGCTGCAGTCCATTTTGCCTTGCTTTCTAGCATATGCTTCACGAACGACTCAGGTGTATAGTCTCCTCCAAATATTCTACGGAGCTTGTTTCTAGATTCGTAGAATCTTGCACACTCAAAGAATATGTGGTATGTATCCTCTATTTCTGGGCTCCCGCAGTGATCGCACGTTGGATTCGACTCGTGCTTAAAGCGAAAGAGATAGGCCTTGAACCAACCGTGTCCAGATAGGAACTGCGTCAGGTAGAAATCGACTTCGCCGTGTGCTCGTTCCAACCAACATTTTAAATCTGGTATGCATCGATGTGTCCAGCGTCCCTTCGTGGAGTTACTCCAACTAAGCTGCCAGCTATGTATGCTGGCCTCTCTCGCCTCGGAACGCTCGGCATCGTTCTGTGCAATAATTGCAGCTTCTTTCGCTAGTATATCTATAGGGTATAGACCAGCAATTACTAGTGCGGCCTCATCCGATACGGTTTTAAATGCACAGCATACTCTGAGCGCGCACAGACGGTAAGTCGACTTAATGCAACGAAAATATGACTGATGTTCTATAGCATGATGCCACACAGGGGCGCCATAGAGAATTTGGCTTCTCAGGACGCACGCAAGAAGTTGTCGCCGCCGTTGCTTTGGACCCCGTGAGTTCAGCATTATGCGTGATAATGCTGTCACAGTCGCTGATGCCTTTTCGTTTGCGTATTCAATATGATTTTTAAACGACAGTCTTCTATCTATCATAATCCCCAGGTACTTTATTGCTTGTAGCGTGACGATATCGTGGCTACCGCTTCTTATGATAATGTGCTCCACTTTTTTCCTGCTTGATATGAGCACTGATTCCGTCTTCTGTTCCGCAAGCTGCAAGCCATTTTTATCCAGCCATTTTTCCACGCCGATTATACTTTCGTTCGTTTTTGTGCGTATATCGTCTAGTTGCTTAGCAGTAACAACCAGGGCTATGTCATCAGCAAAACCAAATATTTTTACGCCTTCCGGAAATCCAAGGCGTAAAACGCCGTCATACATAATGTTCCACGGCAGGGGGCCAAGCACTGAGCCTTGTGGTACGCCACCTGTAATCTTTAGTTTCTTAGTGCCGGCTGACGTTTCGTACTCCAGCGTTCTATTTTCGAAGTAGCTTCGTACAAGCCTTCTAAGGTATTTTGATATTCCGATTCGATCGAGCGCATCTAGGATTTTTGCCCAGTTGGCAGTGTAGAATGCATTCTTTATGTCCAGTGTTACTATAAGACAGTACTCTGTAGTACCTGACAGTCATCGGGTGCCACTTATGGCGTCTTGGGCTACCTTTTTTACCGCGTCCACTGCGTGAACGGTAGATTTTCCTTTCCTAAAACCAAATTGATTCTCAGATATGCCTCCTGATGCCATTACCTCCCTTTCGAGGTGATTACGATGACTCTCTCTAGAATTTTGCCGGCCGAGTCGAGTAGACATATGGGCCTGTAGCTAGATGGTACAGTGAGGTCTTTTCCAGGCTTAAGTAGCAGTACCAGTTTTTGGTGTTTCCATATCGTCGGGAATGTACCTTCTGCTAGGCATGAATTAAACAGGTTGGTGAACACAGATGTCGCATGTTTGAAGGCTACTTTAAGTACTTTGTTAGGTATTGCATCTGGTCCGGGCGACTTGCTCTCCTTGAGTCCATTAGCTGCCTGGAGAATTTCTACGTCCGTTACTTCTCCGAATGACAGCTGTATTTCACACGAAATAGGGGAAACTAGTTTCCTTTGGACAGGAAAAAGAGTAGTTACCACTTGCTCCAAAAAAAAAGGACACATTGGTGTAGATTCCCTGCCATTTTTTAATTTTTTAGTCACAATGTTGTATGCAGTCCCCCACGGGTTATTCTCTATATCTGATATATGCAAATATAGATACATATGTATGTACGAGTATTAGCGTCAAGTACCGTTATGATTCGGCCAATATTATGCAGACCTGGGTAATATCAAGTACCAGTACGACTTGTGACAAGTACATTTTAAAGGAATTGTACTGGTACTGGCATTCCCAAAATTTTCAAGTACAAGTACAAGTAATTGCAAAATAATTGAAGTTTTAGCAAATACTTCAAAGTATTTGAAAATAATTGAAAAATGTACTTGAATCGATTTGTAAGTACTTGAAAAGAATTAAAAAATCGATTGAAGTACATTTTTCAATTCTTTTCAAGTACTTTCAATTGTTTTAAAATACTTTGAAGTATTTGCTAAAACTTCAATTATTTCGCAATTAATTGTACTTGTACTTGTACTTGTACTTGTACTTGTACTTGTACTTGTACTTGTACTTGTACTTGTACTTGTTCTTGTACTTGTACTTGTACTTGTACTTGTACTTGAATATTCTGTAAGTACTTAGTACGGACTAATTACTTCAAGATCAAAATATAAAAAAATGAAGTACGTAATAGTCCAATTACTACTCAATATTACCCAGGTCGGATATTATGCAATCAAACAATTATTTCTGAATCAACATTTTTTACACAAAACATATTAAAGTTGGCGATTTCCTTGCGTTTTCCATCGAATTCACTTGGACAACTTTTTAGAACAAAAATTAAAATTCCGCACCATTCTTCACATTGCGGTGACCCAAAGTAGTTTATTTCTCAACCATAAATTATTCAATACCATACAACCAATTTTAATTGCTTAACTCTCTCTGCTCCTAACTTTCTAATACTTATCTAAGCCTTATTTTGCATGGCGGATAAGCCTTTGGAATAAGGTGTGCTCTCAGGGAGAGAGTACTCCTTATGGCCTGATGACATCAACATAGGAGAATCAGCTTTATTTTAAGCCCTACGCCATACAAATTTGCTACCCTTGTAATTTTCAAGCCTTATTTCGGTAGCCTTTAAATCTACTGTTTTAATTCTTAAGTAAGGCTTAGATTTTTTGGTGGGTAGGTATGTACAATGTATATTATACATCTACAGGTATGTATATCTATGCGGACATAATTGCAACCAGTTGTTATGCCCGCACATGCATATCCCCTTAACCCATTCACTCAACTTAATGATAATGGCGACGCATTTTCAATGATTAACGCAATTCCATCAAATCGGCAGAGAAATTAGCATGGAATTGCAATAACGAACTGACATTTCTTAAGCGACTTTTGAAGAAGAAAAGAAAATAAAAGAAAAGAAGCAACATAAAAATAATTATACATATGTACATATGTATGTAAACAGAATCGAAGCAGCTTTTTAGTTGCACACATGCAGCGTTGCGTGATTCGAATCAATTTTGATTTCACATCAACTTTCAAATAAAGAATCAACTCGATTCGTGATTCAAACTATTTTCAAATCAAAAATAATTTTTATTTGTGATTCATTTCTCAAAAGAATCAAAAATACCCTTTGATTCGTGATTCAAACCATTTTCAAATCAAAGATAAATTTGATTTGTGATTCATTTCTCAAAAGAATCAAAAATCTTTTTTGATTCTTGATTCAAAAAATATCTTTGATTCGAATCAAAAATTTTATTCGAATCAAAAATTTGATTCGAATCGAAAATTTATTACGAATCTTGATTCAAAATATATTTTTGATTCGAATCAAAAATTTTATTCGAATCAATAATTTGATTCGAATCAAAAATTTTATTCGAATCAAAAACTTATTTAGAATCAAAAATACTGTAGCATATCAGAAATATTCAGAACATTCTCGGTAACTTAAAACACAAAAATGTATAAAATGCACCAAAAGTCCAATAACAGCCAAATTGTGTGCTGACGCCAAATGTGTACATGTGTAGAGTAAGTGGGTAATGTGGTATAGGCGGGTAATGTGGTACACCTGCTTTTCTCGTAAAGTATGAACGTGAAAATAATGGGACCTATCCAAAGAGATCGGCGTTCGCAGAAAAATAGTAAAGCAGGATTGAACTTGTTCTTTGTACGCGATGCTGTGAGTCAGTTGTAATATAAGTGCGCGGTATTGCGATTGACTTTTTTTTTGCTCAGACAAACCGATTTTTTGCAGAAATACCAATAATTTTAAACTACATTTAATACTTGGAAATTAATAAGTGATTATTGTTTCTGTGAACTGCATTTTCAATATTTTGTGCACATTTGTGTATAATTAGTTATTTAAGAATAATGGGATAAAACTCCATGTCGGCTATTGTGGTATAGGTAAATGCGGGTAAAGTGGTATAGTATACCTAATAACATTAAAAACATGCCGAAAAAAGGTGAAATACGAAAATGGAGAGCAGAGTTTAGAAAAAACCTCTACAAACAGTAAGGAGACGGGAAATGGGTATTCTATTGGCTTCCAAAAAAGTCTGTCTCCCTCGTACTACGCTGCAGCGTATGACAAGGAGTGAGAAACCCACCGTCAAACTATTAGAAACTAAACTGGGACGACCTCTAATTTTCAAAATACTTGAAAAAGAATACACAAAACATAATTTCTCACCAACTCATACTTGGAACGTGGACGAAACCAGAAATCAGTAGTGCCTTCGCAATAACCCCAAATATTCGCCAGAAAAGGAAAAACCAACTTGGAATAATGACTTCAGCTGAACGAGAATCTCTTGATTTGTTCCTCCGGTTTTATATTTCCGAGTAATAACCACCATCCTCTTCTCATGAAGAACGCTCTACCTGACTCGGACTAGGCTTTTCATTTGTCAGTTGGTTCAGATTCCCATCTTCACAGAATGGTTAAGCTATTTTTTAAGGGTTAGAAAACCATCTGCATCTGACCCTGTGCTGACGGACATTATAGCCATACTCGCAATATAGAAGCTATTGATCTGTGGTATACTATACCACATTACCCGACATGGTATACCACATTACCCGCCAATTTTTTCAATAGGTTGATTATGACTTTTAAGATATTTTCTTAAATATCTCTGAAACTCTCAGCTGTAAGACTACTGCTTTATGCTTCCTTTGTTCGTAATACTTCAAGTATCTTATTAGTAAATTTTCTTTGAAATTTATTGAAAATTTACAGAGGAAAATAAAATGGGTATTCCACATTACCCGCACTTACTCTATGTATGTATGTACATATATACATATTTCTGATTGTCGTATTTACGTTTGTGCTACGCCGTACGTACATACATACATACGTATGTATGTATGTATGTGCATAGGCACATTATTTGAAATAAAGTTTTGATTCAAAATAATTTTTGATTCGAATCAAAAATTTGATTCGAATCAAAAATTTTATTCGAATCAAAAATTTGATTCGAATCAAAAATTTATTAAGAATCTTGATTCGAAATCAAGTTTGAATCAAGAATCAAAAAAGATTTTTGATTCTTTTGAGAAATGAATCACAAATCAATTTTATCTTTGATTTGAAAATAGTTTGACTCACGAATCAAAGGGTATTTCTGATTCTTTTTTGAAACGAATCACAAATAAAAATTATCTTTGATTTGAAAATATTTTAAATCAAGAATCAGAAAATATTTTTGATTAGTGATTCAATCAAATCAAAATCACGCAACCCTGCACACATGCACTTCGGTTGTACTCGTATACCCACTAGCAACGACGGATTAAGGAAATGGTAACATTTTATGCCAGAATCAAAAGCGCTAAAAAATTGTTTAAGTGACTTGAAACCACTAAGTTAGGTTCACACCAAATCAGGGTTCGATTCGTTAAAGTCGTGGGCGAGCATTTTTTTAATCGATATTAATTGAAATTTGGTATGAGGACAAGCGGATACGAGTTACTGACGTAGGTACTCGTTCATTCCATAACTAGCGGACAATCATAAACGCGGTAGATTGAAGTAAACTTTGGTTTTAGAAGGTCTTAAAGTAAGCTTCTCCTCCAATGATGTTGGTGAAACTGCTGATTTTTATTTACCTTTGAATATCTCCGAAAACCGGCAAAGTGTTTGTGAAAAGCGCTATGATGATTAAAATACAGTCGGATGGCTTAACTTTTAATTTTGTTTCGAAACCTTGATATCTTTCTTATTTAATAAGAAATATTTAATTGTAATTTTCATTGTAAAACTTCCTAAATATGTAGGTATATTTCTTGAACCCCCACTACAAGGTAGAGAAGTATCCAATGCTAACTCACAATACTTACTTACTTTCTGTGCTTTGGCTTTTGGCCAATAAGCCGCCACGCCATGAAGTAGACGCACTAACAAGGCTAAATACAACAAAAATTTGCAGAATTGCAGAAAAAATAAATAAACAATAAAAGTAAGAAACATGCGCGCATTTAACGCGTTTGAGGTGAAAGAACAAACGTTCCAACGATCCAACGCAACGATCGATCGATCGATCGACAAACCGCGAAAAGAGAATTTTGTATGTATGTTTGTATAGAAACAAGTTGAATGGTAATTGAGGAGAAGAATGTATAAGAATGTAGAAGTGAAAGGAGTTTTACTAGTTCTTTTCCAACATTGAACTCCAAAGCTTCACAACCTCTCGCCCCTACTTTCCCTTACTTTTGCTTTGCTGGCTTAAAAAAAAACCTCTGGACAAATCTGCAAACCATTACACTGAGAATGATGGGAATAGGTAATAACTTGGTTTAGACGTTCGGGGTGTTTTAACAACGCAACAAAAACAGAACAGTGAGACAATGAAGTACGGGATTTGAGCGTGTGGGCAGGCGATAAGACCAACGGGCGGATGGTGCAAGTTTATATGTAGATAGATACACACGTATGTATACATATGTATGTACATATGTATTTGCTTGTACAAGAAGGTGACTGGCAAAAGATGAATGTGCCAAGAATAAAGAGTTGAAAAATCGTCTTGGCAAAGAACGTTGGTGGCATTTTAAGAATGTGAAACGGCCAACAAACAGCGCGTGTACCACCGAACTAACCAACCAACTAACCATCATAAAAGCCCGTCTCCACATAACTTGTTTCACCAAAGAAACATGTAGCAAAACATCTCGCTAAATAACCCGTCTCCACGTGGCTGATCGTGATTCAGTTTAACATTTCTCTTTCTTGCTCTTCTTAAATGTTTGTATGTTTGCTTATATTTTGCGTTTTTGTTTTGGTCTGTGCGAGATTTCGATAGATTTTCGATACAAAATTAGAGAAGACATCGATATCATCGAGGTTGGCAAGATGATTCAAAATGAAACAGTGTTTCAATCTTCACGAAATTGGCGAGTTTCGGCACTGGTTTCCGTGTCGAAACAAGATTGAGAGAGAAAATGCAGAAAAAAAGAGCGAAACACGTTATGTGGAGACATGGTATAAGTTCTAAACGGGATATGTTTATTGTGTGTGCGATTTTTTGTGTGCTTTTTTTGCAAAAGTTTTCATTTTGTACATTTAATTTTGCATTCTTCTCATGCTTATTTTTGCAAAGTTAAAAATGTAAAAAATTGTAGGTAGGTAGTCGAAAAATGGGAAAAAGTAATTAATGTTGGTTTCCGAAATGTTTCACGCTATTTAGAAAAAATGTATTAGCTATTGGTTTTTCAAAAAATATTATCGCAAATGCAAATAAGTTTTTTTTACATAGTATTGTCATGTCGTTTTTAAAATGATACTAGAGAGTCACGATTATGGAAAATGGAGTTTTTTTATACTACATATATCTGTGGCAATTTGCAATAATCGCTTAAGTCTTAAAAAATAATTTCGAGATAAATTGATTTTTATATTCGAAAGCGTTTCCTAACAAATCATAAAAGTCGATTAAAAACTATGGACGCAAAATCAGTGAGCCATCCACAATGTTACGATCAAATTTCGTAAATAAAACAAAATGTCATGAAGAAATCGGGATGTACATATGTTTGAATGAATACACGTCATTCGTCGTTGTCGCGATAAACATTTGGTTTTTGTTGTTATGTTCGGCTAACTGTTAGGTACTCCATCAATTAATCCAATGTAGGTACTCCATGGATTAATTTGATTGTTATGCCGGACTGGAGTAGATATATACTCCATTGCAATGACATGCAATGTTAATTGGACCATATTTTTTTTGTATGAAATGTGGCAGGTTATGGAGTACTCGGTTGGTCCATAGCGAGCACTCCATGGATTAGCGAATGGAGTACTTGGAATTTTTGCAGGGTATGAGCGGTAAGTTTCAGCTCATTCAGCTCAGTTTACATGACGAAAATAAGGTGTAATTTTTCGAGTTTTTAGGGGTGTCTGGCAGGGGTTTATCCCCATGGAAACTGTCTGGCTGAAGAGATATCGTCTTCTTAGAGTCTCCTAAGGGATATATCCAAATTTCAGCCTTTATAAAATGACGAAAGTGAGATGTCATTTTTGGCCACTTTGGGGCCTAATATCTCCTGAAGGTCCCCTGACCCAAATTACGTATTGTACCATCATTCATAGTTGCGTTGGAGGTATGTCCTAAGAAAGTTTCAGCCTTTATAAAATGACGAAGGTCTGGCAGTCACGGGCTCTTGGTCTATGAACACCGATGGTCTAAACTTTAGACTCTAAAGCATCTAAGATTCGGTCATTCGTTTGGCTAATGATGAAGTAGATTCTTTACATGTTCCAAAGTTGGAGAACATGATATATTAAAGATGGCTACACAAAAGTTCTTTAAGATGCCTAGATACTTTACAATTAAAACAGCAATCAGCTGTTGTACGCTATTTAAATGTTCATAAGAATTTAAATCGCATACATTATCTATAAATGCTCTCACGTATTAAAACTAAACAGCATCATTCAACGCACGATGCACATAGTTAAGTTTAAAAAAAAAACAAACATTTTAAAATTAATTACTTCCTCAAATTGAATTAGTTTTCCTTCACCAGAACATATCTACATGCATTTCTGTATGTATGAGTATCTATTTAAATATACCTACATATGTACATACATGCATGCAAGCAAACATAATATTTGTTGTTATTTAATAGGAAAAATTAAAACTCGCGCTATTTTTAAAAATGGAAAATTTTTCTTAAAATTTTTCAAACTACAAAGAAAATGTCACGTATGAAATGAGATTAGGGGGAACACAACGGCAACTGTGCAACAATAATGTTTCTTTCTTTTTTGACGTGTCATTTGAAAATTTAGTGTTATGAAAAAGCGACGACGACGACTCAGCACCATCGTTTAGTGAAGCGTACAATAAATAAAAGAACAGAAACCGTTTTAAAGGGAAGTGTTTTAGGTGCAAGCAGTGGCAACATCTCCCCAAACCGGGCAGAGTGGGGAGTGTGATTGACATTTGGATAAAGGCAGAAGCTGCACAGTACTAGTGCAGGTTTGGACGGTTGTCTCTCTCGATTTCATCCAAACTCAAAACACCAAGATTACCGCGAGGTATGCATTTTTTTCTCAAGGCTATCGGATAGGCAACATTGACATAGATATTTCATAGATGTTTTAGAGAAAGAGCGAGCAGAGTTTTCATGCGCCTTCTAAAAATACCCGAATGGGTTACATACAAACAACATACAAGTACAAATATGTAGGTATGTAGATAATTCATGGACATAAGAATTTCTGTCAAGAGGCTCTAGCGCCCCCCAGAAAAAAACTTTAATATCGCAACTTCAATTGCAATCTAACAAAATCATGTATTATTGAACGATTTTCCGGCAGCCTTGTCAAATTTGGTTTGGAGACAAAAAGATTTCGGCCATGTGCCATCTTCAGTATATTTCTTTATCAGCGCTCCCTTTATTATTAGCTCATCGTTCCCGTCCTCATATACGGCACAAAAGCATGGACGATGCCAAAACCAAAATCAGATGAGATTGCACTTGGGGTATTCGAGAGAAAAGTTCGTCGGAAGATATATGGACAGAGATTTAGTGATGAGCTGTATACAAGCTTTACGCAGACATCGAAATTGTTCAGCGAGTAAAGATCCAGCGGCTACGTTGAGCGGTTCATGTTGTGAGAATGGAATTCCGGCCCAGAAAGTATTGCATCGAAACCAATTAAAATAAGAAGAAAAGTTAAACCGTCACTGCGTCTTAGAGATCAGGTGAAGACTGACTAGACCTCCATTGGTATTTCCAATTGGAGTCAAGCAGCACGAAACAAAAACAACTGACGCGCTTTATTGGACTCGGTCAAAATCGTCTAGACAGTTACGTGCCAATTAAGAAGAGCAGAAGAAGAGATACAGAAGAGAAGCAAAGCAAAGAACGTTTCTTATACCGAAATAAATAAGATATTTTGATTATGTGATGCGTTGATGGTTTTGGAAGATTTAGGACAGATATGTTGATGGCATTTGGACGACAAGCAAGCAAGCAATACATACATATGTACATAGGTGCAAAAGAGGGAGTGGTGAACCAACCATGCAAGCAGCAAGCAGCATTTGTGATGTGTCAATTTAATTGTTCAGATTACCATATGAAGACGCACACATTTTGTTTATTTTTTTTACATACATATCTAATACTCAAAATCGACACTGCTGTTCTCTAAGATACCGCATATACATTTTGGTCCCGTTCGGCGACAATTGAGGGGTGTCGCAAAGGAGTCAAATTTCACGTAATCATATGGGACCGCTGTGCGACACCCCTTAACCATCTCCGATCAGGATCAAAGTTTATATTTGGTACCCTTGAGTACAATAAATACTACCGATATTGGGCATTAGAAAAAAAATATTTAATTTAATTCGTTTGTTCTTATATGTTAATCTGAAGTTTGACCCCTCTGCGGCACCCCTTAACCGTTTGCGATCGGGACAAAAATTTATATGTGGTATGTTCGCCTATATTAGCATCGATCTAGGGTGTGAGGTTGAGCAAATATGCTACAAAATTTGTCTGCATACATTTTGGGGACCACACTAATGTAAATATGTAACCATATCAGCCTTTTTGTATTTACTTTTGTCAATGGAAAATTTTCTTGTTTTTAATTGTCTCATTCTAAACCGTCGCTAAACTAAAGATTCAACTATTTATAGATCTTCAGATATTTGAATTAACATATCATCATCGCGTAGTAGCACATACATACCTGCTTACAACGCAACCAAAATATAATAACATGGGGATAACGTAATGGCCCACCAAGTCGATTGCCTCCAGGTTGGCTGCGCTGCTCTCTTAATGTGGCACTTAATGTTTTTCCAGTTTCTTGATATACCTCAATAGCGCTGCGGATGAAAAGATATGTATATTTATTTTACATTTTGTTTATTATATTACTAATAAGAAAAAGAGAGAAAAGTTCTCCGAAAGATTTGTTAGCCATGCCTTTGAACTGAACAAGCTTTATACAGCATCGACATTGTTAACCGAATATTAATTCAGCTGTTTCGGCCTAGAAGGTATTTCTTTCAACACAACAGAAGAAGAGAAAGACCTCCACTTCGTTGGAAGGATTAGGTGGAGAATGATTTGGGTTGTTTCTAGTTTGCGCCAGTTATCATGGAGAAGAAGCGACTGGCGCGCTTTTGCTGGACTCGTCCAAGATATTCTACTCTGAAAAAAATACCCGTAGTTAAACCAACAACTTTCCGCTGTTGAATCTCCGTCTTTGATTCAACAGCAAAAGTATTTGTTTTTACAGCAAAGTTTTTAATCCAACAATTTATTCAAAAACGGGCGTTGTTGTTTCAAAAACTTGCTTGCCTTTAAAAAATTTATTGTGAGAAAATATTTTTTTGTGAGAAAACCAACAAAAAAAAATGATGGAGAGAAGATGAAGAGAAAAATCCAAACAAAAGTTTATTTTTAGCAACAATTTTCTCCCCGTTGTTGATTTAAAGGCAAAAGTATTTGACCCAACAGTTTCCGTTGTAAACAAAACTAATGAGAACACATTTTTTTAAATTTTGTTTTTACAATGATTCAAGTAATTCATGGATTCCTTTTTAGGAAATGGAAGTATAAATAGGTCACTACAATTCAATATAATGTTGAATGTTCCACTATGTGATGATTGGATAGAATTTCAGGTTGATTTCATGGTTCGAATCCGGAGGAGAATATAAAATAAAGAAGAAAAATCAGAATAAGAAATAAAGATAGCAACCAGTGAATGCTAATAAGGAGAGAAGAAGAGGAGAACAAGCGGAGGCTACATATTTGCAGTTGGGACCCGGGCGGAGAGAAGATGAAGAGTAAAACGCAAACAAAAATTAATTTTTAGGTGAAAATTTTTTCCACCAATCTCTGTTATTGACTTAAATCAACAACGCTCGCACCTTTGAAACAACAACGGAGCGTTGTTGGGCACATTTCAACTGCGGAAAGTAGTTGATTTAACAGCGAAAGTCTTTAGATTTACAACGTTTTTTTTCAGAGTAGACGGTTCACAGTGCTGTGTCTCCATATAAAAAGTGGGCAAAAATAGAATAATGGACAGATTTGAGCAAAAATTCGTTTCTAGGTGGATTGGAGTACGGATATTTCAAAAATCATTTTTTTTTTTTATCTAGCTCTTACATTTTTCATTGAAACTGAGATTGAAACTGCAAAATTTAATATTCTGAAGTAGTTCCAATACTGAGCAGTCCTTTTATTATTTATACAGGGCGTTTTCCTAATAATATTAAAGACTTCAAGGCTTCATTCTATGGCTTAATCCATGGCAAATAAGATGCCCTATATCTCTCTTACGGAAACCCTCTAGGAATGGCAGCTACTTTTAGTTTGGTCCTTTTTGACTACAAAAGGTTTTTTAAATTGCTTATATCTTTTGGTGTGGATGTCACACGCCTACAAAATTTGATTCATTCAAGACGTCACTAAATACTCAAAAGCAGGCCCGTACGCAGGAATTGTCTTCTGGGGGCTTTTGAACTCTTGGATGCTCAGAGAATATTACACTCAAAATAATATTTCGTAAATATTACGAAATCTTTCGTACATATTACGAAATTCTTTCGTAAAATTGAGCAACGAATGGTTTCGTAAATAGTACGAAAGCTATTTCGTACTATTTACGAAATACTTTCGTAGTATATACGAAAGGTTTCGTACTGTTTACGAAATACTTTCGTAGTATTTACGAAGGCTTTCGTACTATTTACGAAATACTTTCGTAGTATTTACGAAAGGTTTCGTACTATTTACGAAATACTTTCGTAGTATTTACGAAGGCTTTCGTACTATTTACGAAATACTTTCTTACTATTTACGAAAGGTTTCGTACTATTTACGAAATAGTTTCGTAGTATTTACGAAATACTTTCGTATATTTACGAAGGCTTTTGTACTATTTACGAACTACTTTCGTAGTATTTACAAAGGCTTTCGTACTATTTACGAAATACTTTCGTACTTTTGAGCAACGAAAGATTTCGTAAATATTACGAAACCGCTTTCGTACATTTACGAAGGCTGTTAGAGCTGTCAAATTGTTGTACAATTGACCAAATTATTTTTTAGCTTTACATTAAAAAAACCATAATTATTACATAATTATATATATGTACATATGATGTATATTTCAACGAAATTTGAAAACTTTTTAGAAATATGTATATCAATAAAATAATGCTAAGAGAAAGATGTTTTATACTATATGCATAAGAAATAAGTTTAGATAATTTCATTTTAGTTTTAAATATCTACTAAAATTAATTTATTCAATTAATTTAAAAGTTTTTTATTTATTTTAATATTTTACATTTATATTAATATTAATTTTAGTAGATTCAATTAATTTAAAAGTTTTTTATTTATTTTAATATTTTACATTTATATTAATATTAATTTTAGTAACTAATAAAATAAGAGATACTTATTGCTTATACGTGTTCTGACAAACATAGGAAACTTTGCAAATCGCAATTTGCAAATGTGGACGTCGTTCCGATCCACTTAAATGATAACCCTGTGAAAAAGAAAGAAAAAGAAGAAAAAGAAAAATAAAAAGAAAAAGAAAAAGAAAAAAAGAAAAATAAAAATAAAAAATTAAGACTAAGATAAAGAAAAAAAAAATTTGACTAAGATAAAGATAGAGAAAGATAAATATAAAGATAAAGATAAAGATAAAGATAAAGATAAAGATAAAGATAAAGATAACGATAAAGATAAAGATAAAGATAAAGATAAAGATAAAGATAAAGATAAAGATAAAGATAAAGATAAAGATAAAGATAAAGATAAAGATAAAGATATAGATAAAGATAAAGATAAAGATAAAGATAAAGATAAAGATAAAGATAAAGATAAAGATAAAGATAAAGATAAAGATAAAGATAAAGATAAAGATAAAGATAAAGATGAAGATGAAGATGAAGATGAAGATAAAGATAAAGATAAAGATAAAGATAAAGATAAAGATAAAGATAAAGATAAAGATAAAGATAAAGATAAAGATAAAGATAAAGATAAAGATAAAGATAAAGATAAAGATAAAGATAAAGATAAAGATAAAGATAAAGATAAAGATAAAGATAAAGATAAAGATAAAGATAAAGATAAAGATAAAGATAAAGATAAAGATAAAGATAAAGATAAAGATAAAGATAAAGATAAAGATAAAGATAAAGATAAAGATAAAGATAAAGATAAAGATAAAGATAAAGATAAAGATAAAGATAAAGATAAAGATAAAGATAAAGATAAAGATAAAGATAAAGATAAAGATAAAGATAAAGATAAAGATAAAGATAAAGATAAAGATAAAGATAAAGATAAAGATAAAGATAAAGATAAAGATAAAGATAAAGATAAAGATAAAGATAAAGATAAAGATAAAGATAAAGATAAAGATAAAGATAAAGATAAAGATAAAGATAAAGATAAAGATAAAGATAAAGATAAAGATAAAGATAAAGATAAAGATAAAGATAAAGATAAAGATAAAGATAAAGATAAAGATAAAGATAAAGATAAAGATAAAGATAAAGATAAAGATAAAGATAAAGATAAAGATAAAGATAAAGATAAAGATAAAGATAAAGATAAAGATAAAGATAAAGATAAAGATAAAGATAAAGATAAAGATAAAGATAAAGATAAAGATAAAGATAAAGATAAAGATAAAGATAAAGATAAAGATAAAGATAAAGATAAAGATAAAGATAAAGATAAAGATAAAGATAAAGATAAAGATAGAGATAAAGATAAAGATAAAGATAAAGATAAAGATAAAGATAAAGATAAAGATAAAGATAAAGATAAAAATAAAGATAAAGATACAGATACAGATACAGATAAAGATAAAGATAAAGATAAAGATAAAGATAAAGATAAAGATAAAGATAAAGATAAAGATAAAGATAAAGATAAAGATAAAGATAAAGGTAAAGATAAAGATAAAGATAAAGATAAAGATAAAGATAAAGATAAAGATAAAGATAAAGATAAAGATAAAGATAAAGATAAAGATAAAGATAAAGATAAAGAGAAAGAGAAAGATAAAGATAAAGATAAAGATAAAGATAAAGATAAAGATAAAGATAAAGATAAAGATAAAGATAAAGATAAAGATAAAGATAAAGATAAAGATAAAGATAAAGATAAAGATAAAGATAAAGATAAAGATAAAGATAAAGATAAAGATAAAGATAAAGATAAAGATAAAGATAAAGATAAAGATAAAGATAAAGATAAAGATAAAGATAAAGATAAAGATAAAGATAAAGATAAAGATAAAGATAAAGATAAAGATAGAGATAAAGATAAAGATAAAGATAAAGATAAAGATAAAGATAAAGATAAAGATAAAGATAAAGATAAAGATAAAGATAAAGATAAAGATAAAGATAAAGATAAAGATAAAGATAAAGATAAAGATAAAGATAAAGATAAAGATAAAGATAAAAATAAAGATAAAGATACAGATACAGATACAGATAAAGATAAAGATAAAGATAAAGATAAAGATAAAGATAAAGATAAAGGTAAAGGTAAAGATAAAGATAAAGATAAAGATAAAGATAAAGATAAAGATAAAGATAAAGATAAAGATAAAGATAAAGATAAAGATAAAGATAAAGATAAAGATAAAGAGAAAGAGAAAGATAAAGATAAAGATAAAGATAAAGATAAAGATAAAAATAAAGGGAAACTACTTAAAACCTTAAAATTGAAGCAGCTACACTCGGAGAAAAAAATATAAAAAAATTTTATTTTTATAATGCACGTATTAAACCAACTAAACTTTTTAAATAAAAATGCATTTTGGATTAAATAGAATCATTTTTAAATTAAAAATTAAAATGAAGGGAATAAAAGCGCAAGTTTTAGGTTAAAAAGCTCATAGGGCTTGAATAAACAATTTTAAATTTAAATGTTTTTCCTCAATTTTACAATTTTACAATGAACCTTTTTAAAATAAAAATGGTCGTATCTACATCACTTTTAAATACGTTTTTGCCAATTTTAAGTACGTTTTCATATGTTTTTAAAATGTTTTTCTCTGAGTGTAGAAATATCTCTTTATATTATTTTATTAAGTATTTATTTAGGAAAATAGATAAGACCGAAAAAAAGTAAAGTAAATGCAACTAATGTACTCACCCTTAAGTTTAATCAAGTTGGAAAATATCACAGTTTATTTTATATATCAATATCGTCTTTTTATATACAATGCATTATTATTTTTCATTACGCACTTACTACTTAAAATAATTTTTTATATTATTGCACCGACTCAACACTTTACAATGAAAGAAGACTTGTACGGTAAAATATTGTTGTACGAAAGTATTTCGTAAATCATTTAAACCTTTGATAATGTTACGAAAGTATTTCGAATATATTACGAAAGTATTTCGTAAATCTTTTAATCCTTTGATAATGTTACGAAAACTTTCGTACAATATACGAAATTATTCGTAAAGATAATTTTAAAAAAATTTACGAAAGTGTTTCGTAATATTTACGAAATATTTCGTAATATATACGAAAAAAATATTAGAAAATGGGTTACGAAAGCCCTTTCGTAATATTTACGAAAGATTCGTAAAATTAGATTTTGTTGAGAAAAATGCTTTCGTAATATATACGAAACTTTCGTACATTTTACGAAACTCTAGACTACGAAAGTCTTTCGTAGTTTTTTTACGAAATTTTATTTTTAGTGTATGATTTTTGATAACGAATTCTTTTCACATGGTGTATGCAAAATTGACACTAAAGATAAACGATGTATTGTGGAACGATCCTCCGTCATCCCTTGTCAAGTTTGGTTTGGAGACAAACCGGTTTCGGCTAATATGCGCCATCTTCAGTGTCTTTTTTCGTTCTAAAGATAAACATTGATTGTAAAAAGCATTCGTTGTCGGCAAGTCTTGCTTTGTGAATGGAATTCATAGCATAGAAATCCAGATATCAGCTAAAATTGAATTTTTTATAATTGACTTCATAGTAATACTAGAGGTTACCCGCGGGTTTCACACCACGTGCTTTTAAAACTATTAGCATATTGAGCTAGTCTAAAAAGCTACATAGAAAAAATATCATTCTTGACGTCAAAGATATTTTCCTTATTTTGTTTTTCTCCGTAGAGTACGTAATTATCTCATAAGCCCCACACCAATTTTCAGTACCCTACTATAAATATTTAAAGAGATCTTCACTGTGAAAGTTTCAGTTTGTATGGGAGGTGCCCATCCCTGCTTTACCAAGACCTAGATTGTTTATCTGTTGAGTATATAATTATGTATTATTTCTTCTCACAAATTTTCATTATTCTAGTACAAATATTTCAAGAGATATTACGAAAAAAAGGAAATTTTTGTATGGGAGGTGCCCATCCCTGCCTTTTAATCAGATTAAAAATATTTAATTAATAATTACCGGGCGAAAATACCTAGGCGTGCAAAGTTTCGTAAGGATCCGTTTAGTAGTTTTCTCACCAATTGAGTTTAAACACAATTTCTATTTCACATTTATAAAATAAGAAGAAGAATATTAGTTTTTTCACTATTTTACGCTTCACTACACAGCACAGAACACTATCGCGTGTGTCTGCTGTAATAAACTTTACAATTTTTAAAAAATGGTTTGACATTTAAGTAATGGAAAATACTGTGGTAACTGTAATCAGTGAAATTTGTTTTTTGCAACAGTTTATTTTATAACCTTAAAAAAAACGATTTTCATCGAAAAGCGCAATGAGTCTGCAGACTTTCTTTTTTTTTATTTCAAAGAAAAGTGCCCCTTCTTTCAAATAAAAGAATAAAAAAAAAACATACTTTTACATACTAATTTTTTTTCCCTTTGTAAACTTAGGAATTTTTAAAATTTTCTGCAACAAATTTTCGGGTGTAGCAAATAGGCGATCTCGGCCAGGAAACTCAATATTTCTTAAAAAGCTCTATAGAGTGGTTTCCTTACCCATTTTCTAATTTGAAAAATTTTATCTTAAGATAAAGTATGATAAATTGTATTTTTAGCGATTTTTTTAACTCCATCTAAAGGCATTTTCATAAAAAAAAAATTTATATATAAAACACACAAATTTAAGAGATTTTTGTGAGAACCTTATGAGTTAGAAACAAAAACTAAGTCCAGATCCTTAATCTAGAATAAATTACCTTTCCAACGATACCAAACACGTTGACATACATGACAAATTTTTTTTTTTGATTTTTGCCCGCTCATACAGCACTGTGCGGTTAGGCGTTAATTAAGAAGAACATAAAAATGTACTAATAAAATTCGGTACGATATGAATTTTAAGCCTTTTTATTCTAATAAGTAATTTCAAAACATTGCTTAAAACGAAACTGAGTGAACCTAGTTATTATGTACTTTGTCTCTAGTACACATAAAAATATGCGTATGCACACCCATACATACTCATAGATTGATATTTTTGCAAATTCACTTACAATTTGCCTCCTTTCATTTCCTTTTTGCTTTGCAATTTCTATTCCTATCTTGGACATTATTAATTTTCCGGATGTCACGTTTCTCTTCACTTATAATTCTTTTTTTTTTGCAGACATACTATCGATACAAGAGTTAAAAGGTTTCCAAAGGAGCATAACTTTACTAAAATCTATTTTAGGAGTGTGTTAATTACATTCGAATCACAAAGCAAGAACGTCTACAATTCTATTAATAAATTAGTTACCGGTTGCATTGGTGATTCATACAAACATATGTATGTATGTATGTACAAGTATTTACATACTCAGCTAACTACCAAAGAATAAATTTTTGTGATTTCTAAGTAAAAAGCCCGGTCCGCTTACCTGGTCCCTCGCCGTCTCTTTCCGTCAAAGAGTGTACGGAGATAATCTCAATAAACTGAAGTAGGTCCTGAGAGAGAGAGAGAGGTAGACTTTTTAGTCGTCCATCATAAGAGCTCATTCCCTCTTCTTGATCGATTATCTTGCAACGCAACGCAAAACTGCAGACTATCTACTCACACTGCCTAGAGTAGGCTGCAAACTGGCGGTCGGCATACTAACAGGACACTATCTCATACGTTCAAAATGGCACTAGTTCAAAGTCTGGAACATCTTCTCTGCCAATATACAGCTTTTGACAGACTTCGCCTTAACTGCTTCGATTCCGCACACTAGTTACTCGTCTGTAGAAGGCATTGCGGATCAGAAAATACAAAAAATACTAAAACTTGTAAAGTCTTGCATTCCAAGTTTAGTATAACGCCTTCAATACGATGCTGGCAACCATATGTGGTCTATGTGAGGAATTATTGTATCCTGGCCAACTTAACCTATCTTTTAAATAATCAAATTTTTGTAAGAAGATCTCAAGATTTACGGTCATGTTGGAATCATGTCTAGGTAGAAGGAGATGATGCGGCTAAAACATCTAAGTATTCTTGCCTGGTTCGTAGGACTTTTTGCTTATTAGCCACACAATTTATATTTTGATACACAATTTAATGAAAACTGTTCTACACCAATCAGCAATTATTATTACTCTTTGTTTAAATGCTCTGTTTAAGGAGGCAATTCAATAGTTAACCCACTACCCTTACGGTGCCCTAAACGCGGGTTCGCACGGATTGCTTAAACTTAATGACTCAGACAGCGAATGGCGGCATGCGAGTGAAGGAAAAATATGTGGGTCAATCGGCCAGTTGGTTGGTCGTCTGGCGATTCTATATGTATGTACTATGAACATATACATATACGTGCTTACAATCACTGTAGTTACAGATCTACTTATAGGCCCGTCACATAGCATACGTCAATCCGTCTACGTCGACGTATGTGACTGACAACTCAGTAAACTATGGGCATTTGAATGTACATCGTCACAAGTACAACGGATCCGTCGCCGCAACGTACCAAAGTTGCCCAACAGTCAACTTTCGGTATACGTCAATCCGTCGCTATGTCAGCTGATTGCTTTTGATTGTTAACCTTTAGCTACTCTTGAATTTCACTTTTTTTGCAATTTGCTTTTCGAGTTTTTTCTCATTTGTATAACATTCCTCCATAAAACAAAATGGTCAATAATTATCAGGAGATGTGAAGTTACTGAAAACTGAATTTCAATAGGGCAACTTAAAAGAGAAATTACAAAACATTCTAAAGAGTTAAATTTTTGCCACCACCTCTGTAGTTAAAGGTTAATCAAACAGCTGATTTGTGTATATCCGCCAACGTTTCCTATGTGGCGACCTCTCCGTCAAGTACGTGAGCTGTCAGTCACATACGTCGACGTAGACGGATTGACGTATGCTATGTGTCGGGGCTATTACATAGATGGCAGGAATTATTTATAACTCCGTCTATGCGCACAAGAGCATACACGCACTTACTTAGGTATGTACGTAAAGGGTGAACCTACAACTAATTGGCTATTATTATACTCGTATCTGCACAATCAGTACTATTCTCCAGTGTTGCCGCAGCCTCAACAAATTTGGTATCACAAATTGATACTTTCATGTTATTAGAATTAAAACGGCCATATAAATACAAACGTAGATACTTTCATGTTTTTTCGTATCATCGAAAAAGTTTTGAAAAAAAAAATTAAAATGAATAAAAAGAAAAATAGGCTGCTTTCGGGTTTTTAACGATGATATCATTTTTTTATTACATTTAATAATATAAAAATCAGGGACTTGTAACAAAACTCGTAACGAAACGAAACTCTCGTTTCTGGCGTTTCTGTTCCAAGAAACATTAAAGGATAGAAACTAAATTCGAAACCAAAAGATTGTAACGTTTCTATAAGTAACAAAACCTGTAACGAAACTAAATTAATTTTGTTTCTCAGAAATGTAGCAGTGACAATGGCAACAAAAAATTATAAAAACGATAGTCGCATTTTAGGCGATAGAAAACCAGTGAAAAAAGGAATAAGGGAAAGGGAATAAAAGTCCTATTTCGAAACTGATTACACATCAATGTCCATGAGTACTCCTTACTCACGTTTCTTTTTTTTTTAACTCAACTGGAGTTAGGAAAATATGTCAAAATTTACTAAGGCGAAATTAAAAAAAAAACCCTTATAATTCGCTTTATTAACTAATACCTATTAGAAACTTGTTTCGGACTATAATTGGCTGCGAGAAATGATAGATTGACAGAAATGTACTAAAGCTTGATTAATTAAGCAAATACACATTTTTTAACTTCACTTAAGATATTTTTGGATTTGAACAGAGGTCGAGTTAAGTTCTTTTAGTTGGTTCCGTGTTAGAGGTAGATTAGAAGGTAGAGGTAAGTGTGGAAGTAGATGTAGACATGCAAAAGCTGTGAAATTTCAAATTATATAAACATTTCCAAATGCCAAAGAATTTTCACTCGCATAGGGCGAGCTTCGTTTGTTATTTATTATAGCCGATTTTTGTTACCAATAGTGTAATAAATTTAATATGATACTGAGTAAAAGTCAACCTTGAGCGTATTTGAATAAATGTATCTTACGATAATATTTAAAAAATATAAGTGTCTTATTCCATACTTTAGTTGGTTGCCACAGACATACATATATATGTACATATGTATATTATATACCTAAAAATAACAAGTCCATCCTAATGTTCTGCAAATATAGTTTTTCTACTGAGAAACAAAATTAATTTTGTTTCTGGTTTTGTTTTTGTTGCACGGAACAAAATTAATTTAGTTTCGTTACGGATTTTGTTACAAGGAACAAAATTAATTTAGTTTCGTTACAGGTTTTGTTTCTGCTGGAAACGTTTCGGAGTTTTGTTACGACTTTTGTTACGAAGGAGTTTTGTTTCTGTTTCTGTTACAAGGAACAAAATTAATTTAGTTTCGTTACAGGTTTTGTTTCTGCTGGAAACGTTTCGGAGTTTTGTTACGACTTTTGTTACAAAGGAGTTTTGTTTCTGTTTCAGTTTCGTTACTTAGCTGTGTAACAGAAACCGAAACCGAAACGCGTTACAAGTCCCTGATAAAAATATAAAGATTTCAGCTTAAATTGATATGAATACTAAGGTATACATAATATTAAATTTTTCGCGGCCTTCTGTGAAAGAAATACAATTTAATCCAAGAGAATCGTAAAAGGTATTAAAATAATGGTTAATATAAAAAGATTCCAAAATTCATATCGCCGCTTCCAACCAATACTGTGCTAAGCCGACTCAGTACGTTTACTTATTTTTGGGGGGCTTTAAGTATTACGTATCTTAATTTGGATGTTGTCAAAATTTGGTATCAATCGCATATCCAATCAAAAGTTATAAGAAAAAGCTTACCTACATATAATACAACTCGAGATTTTTACAGAATAAAAACATTGAAAGCTTACCATGAAAAATAACGTAGCATTTATTTTTTCTTACATTTTTATGTAACGCTTACCCTAAATTAGATGACATCAAGTTTTGATATTGACCATCCAATCCAAATAGAAGTTACAAGTGAAAACACACTCAGCATACAACTGAAATTTCATATATCGAATTTAAACTTTGAGAGCTTCCTCTGCAAAAACATAGTTTTCTGCCTTATTACAGTATTGTACGAAGACATCGATATAAAAGATACGTAAAAACTACTGAAGAAAGTTATGTTAGAGAAATTATACGAGCTTTTGTGTTGCTTGACTTAAACTTCGATTTTAACGCTTTAACAATACCTGATACAATTTCAGATCGCCATTTTCGTATTTTACCGAAAGCTTTATGACCACATGTATACACATACATATTTCAAGTGGCATTTTCGAATAATTTATTTGTGAAATTTTGAAATTATTTTAAAACTTATCTACCGAAATTATTTGATTTGGTAAAGAAAAAGAAGAGAAAAAGGTCGGTTCGATATTGTACCGGGTAATTAAAAGTTCCATAAGATTCAGTGGGTCATACGAGCTGGGTGATTTAGTTGCCAGCGCTGATTCTTGGATTAAATTGGAGTCATTCAATCAGTACTTAAATATTTGTTGCGCTGCCCTGCTGTAAGTCAAAATGCCTGTTTTGGGCAGTAATGCCTACTAAAAGTTTGATAAAATGTTGGCCATTTAAGATCTATCGATTTCTGTTTTTTCCAAAGACTTTCACAAAACAGGTTGTTAAAATTTTTAAGAAAAACTAAAAAATGAGAAAGAATACATTGCCATTCTTTGATATCGATTAAGTGGTATCAAATTTCATTAATATTATTTGATGCCAATTAAAAACGTATCAAATTTTTTCTAAGCCAAAATAAAATGTATCTTCGTATCTTTGGTTAAAAAGGTATTCCATTTGATACGACTGGATCAAACCGGCAACACTGCTATTCTGCAGCTGCGGCTGCTATTGTATGTTGTAAGCGCTTCAAATTAAGACATATATATTTAGGTATAGTTACATGTATTTTATCTACCTTTATTTATTCAATTCAATTCAATTCAATTTTTTTTTTCTTTTCATTTTGCGCCAATTGCCTATATTCTAGGACCTAGAATGCTTGCGGAAATCGGGCGCACATTTGCCACCGTTTTGATGCTGCTGCTGTACGAGGCAGAATTTCTAGCTCTACTTACTTACTAACTAGGAAGTCTGTCTCGTCATTCAGGTTTTCATTCAATTGTTTTGGTTGATTTTCTTTTTGTTTTTCTATCCATTTTTTTCGTAATGTGGAAATCTCGTTTTTAACTGGGTACGGCTGGCACATGCGAACGCGCGTGCACTTTTACTTTCAATGCACGTTGCAAGCATTTTTTTTGGAGTATTTTTTTGCTACTTTTCCTTGATAGACGTATATACTACATACATACATAAGTATTTATATATGTATGTATGTTTGTTGTGTCTATTTATCGAACGAAGCTGCACATTGAAGCAAGAAATGCAGAGGCGTGATTGCGTAGGAGAATGGTGAATGGTGGGCAGAAAGCTTTATAATTCAAATGTATGTACATATGTATGTATGTGGTTAGTACCTACCCTTCAAGGAGAGGCTTATGAAGAAAGATGAAGTTTTCAGTGCATTTTTTCTTTTCCTTTTTGTTTTTAATTATGTATGTATATATGTTTTTTTTTTTAATTACTCTTATTATTGGTTTATATTTTAACCCCCTTATTCATACAAAACAAAATGGATTTATAAAACTGTTAAAATCGCAAAATTTTAATGAAAATGTCACTTATTGCAATTGTTAAAACCTATTTTATTTTTTATGAATACCGGTGGAAATTTCTTATGTCGACATCCGAAATAGGGCTTTTTCAATTTCAGTTTTAACTACAGTGTTCTTAGATACGTTTTTGTATAGAGCAACTCATCAACTTAGCCGGCGCTATACCCAGAGTGTTCAACTTATTGTTCTGGAAGCAAAAGTATTCACTATTTTACAGAAACAAATCAGTAAATATCAAAGGAGGAGTTTTATATATGTACACACAAGGCCGTATTTAGGGGGGGGGGGTGTTTGAACTCCACACGGAATTCTGGTAGATAAATTTTACTTCTATCATATTCAAAGCTATATGTTGAAAACACTACCAAGAATTTCAGGTACAGGGGCTGGGGTCAAAACCTGCTGCGGTCAAAACCATTTTCTTATGGTTAAGGTTTTGAGATAACGTAATTTTGAGTTTTTTTGGTTACAACTTCAATCAAAAATTCTTTTCGCTGAAGTTACAAATACCCGCAAACCGTATTTACTCCGTTCGAAAGATAATTAAAGTACGCTATCTAATTTGGTTTTTATTGGGGTTTTTATATGAAGTTGTAAAAATCAGGAAAGTTTTATTCTTTTTAAAATTATTCTGTTTTATTGCAAACATTTTAAGCGTAATATTAAAAAGATCCGATGAATACTTTATTTTTGGCGATTTTTTTTCAAGTGAAACAAAAAGGATGTTTTATGGTCGAAAAACTTGGCTAGGTGACCCAACTATATGAAAACGACTTCACAGATCAAAGGACATTAGAGGGAAATATAAAGGCTTCCCAAGCACTGTTTGCCAGCATACTCGTAACACCAACAGTCTCAAAAAATAAGCTGTTGCTGTTCTGCGAAAGTTATCATAATTTTTGAGAACTTTTGAATTTCGATTTTCTTTGAAAATATCTGAAGTCGAAGCACAGAACAGTCGAATATAATTGTTTGTTTATTTGTGCTGTTGCTTTACTGCGTAATTTCAAACAGATCAGTCGACAGTAAAGCACAGATAAACAGAATTTTAGTTTTAAGTGCAGCCTTTTAAAATTGTTTTTTTTGTACATTACAATTTCGATTGTGTTCCCATAAATTAAAAAAAAAAACAATAACAACAGTGCTGTAAAAACTCGAAATTATGTTTGCCCTTTGCTGTGCTGTACAAATTTCCACAATACAGCAACAGTCGACTATAATTTTTTGAAACTTTTCAGTACAGTAGATCTTTTTATTTTTAAACATCTGCTGCGCTGTTTAGTTTTAAATTTTCAATGGAAATGAAAAAAAAAATAGTTGAAAATAATTTCAAACCCTGCTCAAAGACTAAAATAATGACATATCTATCAATTTTAAAAATCGGATGTCAAATAACAAAGTTGCAAAAAAAAACAAGTTAGAATCAATATAAGCTAAAACTCTTCAGGCGGACTTTTACAGCTGAAAAGAGCTGGGTAATCTACCCGAGTTTTTCATCCATAAAATATATATTTTTTTCACTTGGATAAAATCACTAAAAATAAATTATTCATCGTGTTTGCAATAGAACAGTCTAATTTCAAATGAATAAAAGTTTCCTGATTTTTAAAACTTCTTATAAAAAATCTAATTTGAAAATCAAAAGTTTCGTAAAAAAAATTTTCTTCTAAATAGCACTTTAGTGCACGAAATAGGTTATATATTTTTCCCAAAAAAAAAAAAAAAAAAATCCACAACGATGAAACCCCCCACGAAATAAATTCCTGGCTACGGCTCTGTGTACACATATGTACATCTTTATCGATTGCCAAAGAAAACTTTTCAATCGGGTTTTATTTTGATTGAAGAATGGCCATTATAAGTGGACTTATGCCATATAATTGCTAAGAAAGAAAAAAGTTTTTTGGCTTCTGAAAATTTTTAAATTTTGAGTTATGCTACTTTATGATTTAGGGTACGATATGTATGTATGTACATATGTATATCCATTTGAATTAAATGGTTGAGAATTGCGGCTGGGTTGATTGAACGAAATACATAATAGTAAATTTGGCACACTTCCTTGTGGAATTTAACAATTAACATAAAAACGGTTGCTATTGCTACATAACATATGCGTTATATAATGCAAACACATATACATATGTACATACATATGTATGTGCATACATCCATACATACATACATACATACATATGTATATAAAATCATACATAAATATTTAACTAAATTTATTATGAAATCAAATTCAATTGTTGCCAAGATTTCGTTCCAATTGTGGTTTACAAAACAAGACAACGAAAAAAAAACAACAACAAATACAACAAAAACATTTTATTAACTTCGGTATTCAAGCGATGCGAACGGTAAGTCAATTTAATAATCACCGCAACAACAAAAAATTACACTTAATGGGCGGCAAAATTATTCGAATGGCAATTGTTGTCATTGCGACAGCAACAACAAACTGCAACCAACAGCAATTACTTATATACGTACGTACAAAAATACATACATACATACATATGTACCTGTGCAATTTTCATTTGCCAAATATGAGCGTTTGCCATTAGACGTACATATGTACGTAACACTGCGCCAAAACAAAAATGTGTTGCCAACACATGCAACCTCATTGATAAAAATCAATAAAACCCACAATTAAATCACATACATATGTGTGTATGGATGGCCATTTGAAATTCATACATACATACATACATATGCCACTCGTATCCCACATAGCATTTTATGAATTTTTTTATCATATTCCAGTCGATCCCTCTTCACGTTTAAAATAATTGAAAATGCGCTCATTTTCTGATCATAAAAGAGCCTCTCGCTGTAGAAAATGGCACCCTACGTCCAACTCTTCTTGGGGAGTCGTTTTAGAGTCTTATTTTAATCGTATTTTAATCATTTTCGAGTCCCTTTCGATTTTATTTTTTTTTCGATTTTGAATCTTCTTTAGGTAATTTTTGAATCATTTTCTGATGGTTTTTGAACCTTTTTGGGGTCATTTTTCTTCGTTTTTTTTGATAATTTTCGATTGGCTTTCCAATCTTTTTTCCGTTATTTTTCTTCGTTTTTCTGATCATTTTCAAATCTTTTTTGGGTCGTTTTTCGGTAAATTTCTGATCAATTTCTAATCATTTTCTAATACCTTCCTACTCGTTTTCCTATCGCTTTTGGGTCAGTTTACCAGCGCATTTCTTTCTAGAGCTCCAGATTTTTTTTGAACATTTTCGGGTAGCCCGAACAAATGTTGTTCAAATGCTCGAACAGTCGTTTGTTCGTTTATTACCCGTATGTTTGTACGAGCATTTGAACAATTCGGGCATTTTGAAGTTTGTTTTTTTCTTTTGTTTATTATTTTTTTTCTTCTTCATATGTAGTTGTTTTTATTTTTGTGTTTTCGACACATTTTTTTGTTTGTAAGCTCGATAGCTCGAATGTTTGTACGGGCATTTGAACAACAAACGGGCTTCAAACAAAAACGATCAATTCAAATTGTTCGATACCCGGAGCCCTATTTCTTTCCCATCTTCTATCCTCTTACATATTCTACCCTTAGCCTTACCTTTATCAATATCGCAAAAAGAACTTCTACAGTCACGCTCAGTCCACATTTTGGTTGCAACTTTTGAAACAGATTTTTAGCCTACAATAATATTAAGCAAATAAGGAGTTTAAGATAAAAAATTTCAATCCATAAATGAATTCCTATGAAAATGCATATGCGCATTTTTGCACCCTTATATACGGCAACACGGAAGACATACATACATACATACATCAATATGTTCCTGCTCTACAACATTCCATGAACCATCAATACCGAAATCTAATATAAAATTCTCTGAAATTTTTTTTGAAATATTATATCTTTATGTACTAGGCTTGCTAAGGAATATTTCTTTTTTTTTTTTTTAAAGCAAAGTAATCGATCAAATTTCGATCTTTAGCATGATCAATTTGTGATAAATTTTTTTTTTTAATAAGCAAAAGGTATCGAAAAGGTTCAGCTAGGTGATTTTTGTATGATAAATCAATCGCTGGTGTGACTCATTTTCGAGTCTTATTCTAATCGCACAGGTGATTAATCAGTTTTTGATCATCAACGGGGATCGAAAGAGACTCGGTACAGTCAGTTTTCATAAAACAATCTTCCAAATGCTATGTGGGATGTACCCTGCAAAAAAGTTTTGCTTATTGTTGACAAATCAGGTCTAAAAAAAGGAGTACTCTGACACCGCTGCTTCTGTTATGCACTCACTCTGTCTGCTCCTAACTCTCTAATATGTACTTATCTAGGCCTTATTTCGCATGGCGGAAAAGCCTTTCCAGAGAGAGAGAGAGAGAGTACTCCTTATGGCCTGATGACATTAACACAGGAAAATCAGCCTTATCTTAAGCCTTACGGCATACAAAATTGCTACCCTTATAGGTAGTTTCCAGCCCTTATTTCGTAAGCCTTTAAATCTGCTGTTTTAATTTTTAAATAAGGCTTAGATTTTTTTGCGAATTTTACTCTTTTTATCTGCAGCGCAAGAGGGTTTTATATACATTCATACATATTTTCTCATATATGTACATATTTACATACATACATATGTAAGAATGAATTGCACTCTTAACTATCGTAAAATCTCAGCGATTAACTAAAAAACAATAACAATTTTTACCGGTTTAAATGCAGTCAATGCCGATGCTGGCGCACTTTAATTGAATTTCATTCATAAAATTACAATCACTGTTGTTGTTGTTGTAATTGTTGTTACTGTTGTTGCGTGCAGGCCCGACGAGAGGGGGGGGCTGAGGGGGTCAATTGCCCCGGGCCCGGGCTTTAGAGGGCCCGGGAATCTCAAAATGATATCCAAGTTTTTGCTTACAGAAAATAAACGAACAACACCTTTAATCACCTTTCGTAGATAGCAATCATTTTAAATTTCAACAAATTTTATAAATCTCTTAAAGTGTCTTCACCCCACTTAAGGAATTGTTGGTTTTTGGCGTCGACTTTGCAGCATAAATTTGAATTCGTTTTCTGTTGCAACAGAAAAATTCGGTATGATGCAAATTCTTATACAGCGATATGGGTATTTCCTGGGCCTTTCGGACGGTATGTTCGCACGATTTTTTGAACTTTTGAGGCAGAAATATCGCGAAATATTGTATCGTTTTATGATAAAAGGAAAGATTTAGGCCACAGCTAATGATTAAAGTATGTCAGCGAAAGAAATTTAGTTTAATGCCTCTGTTTTAGCCACTTAAACTGCGTTCCGGACGCTACAAAAACACGTTCATTTTTTTTTTTTTTGAGTGGCTAAAACAGAAGCCTGGCATAGCAGGCGAGCACTCTACCCACTGCACCACAGCGGCCATGTATAGATAAATTAAAGTTCGTAACTATATATTCATTGAATTTTGATTTTGAGAATTTGTTCATTTAGTATGGGGGCCCTTAGTTATTTTGACCCCGGGCCCGGATTTTCTCCCGGCGGCCCTGGTTGCGTGCAGTTTCGTTTTTGCTTTTTTTAATAAAAAAAAAAAATAAATTGCACGATTAAGTATACATACATATGTATATATGTATATGCAAGTACATAAATGTAAAATGAATGTTGTGTGACGAGTGCGAGCGCGATTACGTAGTAATCGAGTAGTACATGCATAACTCTATACATACATACATATGTACATATGTACATACCCAATAATCAGTGGCGGATCCACGGGGGGGTTTTGGGGGTTCAAACCCCGCCCCTTGTGGTTTATCATAGATCCCAAAGTAATGCCTTTATAGATTCTGCGCCCAAATTTCCCAAACTGATTAAGGAAAACTCTATCATTCCAAAAGCAATGGTCCGATAGGTTTAGCTGTCCAAAGGCAAAACTCGACATTTATTTTCATTTATTTTCAGATTATATTTTATATACACATATCCACAAAGTGAACTTTCAATCAGTTTTAAATTTTCGAGGCTTTTTGAAAAATTCTTGAAGGACTTCATCTTCAGTTAAATATATACTTCTGTGAATGTTCAAGGAAGCAAGACCACTGAGACGCTCTTGTCCCATCGTGTTCTTGAGATAACTTTTGATTCTTCTTAAAGTGGAAAATGATCGTTCTGGGGTTGCTGTTGTTACAGGCAACACTGCCAAAACTCGTAAAATCTTATTTACATTTTCAAATGTTTCCTCATTTATTATCTGAAAAGATATTTACAGTCATAAGTGGAACTGGTTGATAAAAATGTTGTAGCCCGAATATAATTTGGTCGAAAGTAACTTACCGATAATGCGTCAAGTGCATTTTGGATATTTTGACCGCAGATTCGCTTTCTCCACATTCTAACTTCAGAAATGAAAATTGACTCAGTACAAAATGTAAGTGTCAAGAAATGGAACATAAAATGAGATTCTGTAGTAATCTTCAACGTCTTCATTCCCAACGTTGCATCGATACTTCTGACTATCGCATCGACGCGGAATTTTCATTGCTATGTCGTAATCTGAGCAAATTGTAACGACTTTTTCATAAATCGTACGAAAGCATGAATTTGCATTCTCTCGCATCATCTTAAATTCATTCAGAGCATCATTCGACAATTTTGTGACTTCTCCTAGATCTTGATTCTTAGCGCACGTGCATGAAATCAAATTTGTCAAATGCTATTCGTAAATTGCCAAATCGCAAATTTATTTTCTTTTCTTTCTTATCCCTATTTTTATCGGGATTGTACAGAATTAATTTGGTCAGAAATGTCTGAATCGTTGGAGAAATTGCCTTTTTCAGAGGCATTTCGCAATTCTTGTTTAAATTAACCTTTTAAAAATTTGAGTATATAAAAACAAGAACTTCAATAAAGTAAAAATTCTATTAAAAATATAAATATAACCAAAAAGTACTACATACATATATTCTTATTTATTTTGGCTTTAAATGCAAGGGTAAGTGAAATTGGTGATCAATTTGCCACCAATACCATACGATACTCATTCGCACGTACCAATGCAAAAATATACATACATATGTTATACATGTTATTTAGAACTTCAATTGAAATCTCCTGCACTTTATGTGATGACATACATATTGTTAATTTGGAGGGTTTTGAGTTTGGTGTTTTTAAGGTGCGGGAAATGGCGCAACTATTATATAGAATAATAATAGTAGGTGGTATTAGTCCCTATTTTCACCAGCGTCTGCCCTTAAAAAACATCTTCCAAAAAAAGAAATCTTCAAACCCCCCCCCCCCCTTGCCGAAATCCTGGATCCGCGCCTGACAATAATCTATATGCAAGCGGTACATGTTTAAGATGCAATTGAATTTGATTGTAGTACCTCACGTGCACGAATGAATATGAGTGTATACATACATACATATGTATGTACTACATAAAAGCCCGTCTCCACATAACTTGATTCACCAGAGAAACATGTAGCAAAACATCTCGCTCAATAACCCGTCTCCACGTAGCTAATCGTGATTCAGTTTGACATTTCTCTTTCTTGTTCTTCTTAAATGTTTGTATGTTTGCTTATTTTTGCGTCTTTGTTTTGGTCTGTGTGAGATTTCGATAGATTTTCGATACAAAATTAGAGAAGACATCGATATCATCGAGGTTGGCAAGATGATTCAGAACGAAACAGTGTTTCAATCTTCACTCGCTCTCAGAAATTTGTATGGAAATTGGCGAGTTTCGGCACTGGTTTCCGTGTCGAAACAAGATTGAGAGAGAAATTGCAGAAAAAAAGAGCGAAACACGTTATGTGGAGACATGGTATAAACATTAGACCGGGGCGAATTACTCACCCATATTGTGTCAACGAAATTATGATTGCTTTAATTTATAAATTTACAAAAATGCAGAGAATTTTCTGACAGATTTTAATAGTTATCTACACCCTCAAATACCTATGTATACCAGAGACGGTCGCTTCATACAAGCCGAGAAGCCTGGCTTGCATACACATTTTCGTTCATTTCATACGAAATTCTTTAAAATCTGGTTATTTTACGTTTTAAATGTGTTTACTATTTAAGTTCTCAATAATATAGCCCCCACTGTAACATGCCCCTAAAAGCCTGCTAAGAAAATAGCGCAAATACACCACCAATCCACCTCACAATGTGTATTTTGTTTGTACAGCCAATCACAGCACAGTGAGCATGCTTCAACGTTTCCACACATTAGCTTTTACGTGGCTTTCAAAACAGAATAACATAGCTTGTTTTCTCGCTTTCGCTAAGGAGAAACCAATTGCTTATTTTCAGACTTAAATTGAAAAAAAAAAACTAGCAAAGCACTTTTTTATTTTTCACATCAAATTTGTATGCGAATATGAAGCTGGCTTCGGCATTCAAAAGTTCAGTATTCACAGCCATATGCATATTTGATTTGATTTTCGTTTGCATGTAGGGACATACTTATGCACATAATTTCTTACATCTGCATGTGCATGCAAACATAAATATCAAATACCAGATTATAAAAGGGTTGATTGTGATTTTTGGCGACTATTGGCACAATATCAAGATAATTTTAAAAAGCGGTGGAAATCAAATTGGACCTCAGTTTTTCAAACACTAAAGCACCCATTTTTTAGGCAATAAGCAAATACACTTGCTACTGCTGAAATTTCCGTCGATATAAGGAAACTACAAATACCTCTGCGCTTTCGTGTAAGATTTCCCTAGCGCACGTTTTTATATTTAAGAATTATGTAAATACGAAATTTTTATTTTAAAAATGTTCAGAGTAAAATTGCAAAATCAAGAAAAAGCAATTTTAATTTAAAAATGTTTATTTTTATTTTAAGCACTATGAGATTTTGAAGGAAAAGCTTTCGTTTTTATTCCATTAATTTTAATTTTTAATTTAAACATGTTTCTTTTTAAATCCTAAATACATTTTAATTTAAAAAATTTAATTTTTAATTTAAAAATTTTCATTTATAAAATAAAAATGACTTGGTTTAAAACGTGCATTATAAAAATAAAAATTTTATTTTTGATTCCTTTTCTCTGAGTATACAAACAAAAAAATGTGTATCAGGAAAACAAAAATAAAAAATACATGTGAAAAAAAAAAAAAAAAAAAAAAAATAAACGAGAAAAAACGATCTTCAAATACCCGAATTTTTCAAATGCCCGTACAAACATACGCGTAATAAACAAAGAAGCGTTCGAGCATTGAAAAGCATTTATTCGGGCCACTCGAAAATGTTAAAAAGAAATCGAGAACTCTAAATCAAAGTCAATGACGGAACGCAATCAGACTTTTAAATAATACAGCAAAGGAAATTATATAAATGGCTAATGTGCTTCACACAGGCTTGCACAGGCAATTTATGCTAGGTCCGCCACTGATGTATACCTATGTACATACATATACATATATTTGCATTTACTGGCTTGCAGTCCATTTGTATCATCATGGCTAGTAAGGAAACTGTGTTAAGAAGAAGTAGGTGAACAAAAAAAAAAATTCAAACGAATGTTTAACTCAAATACTCGTACAAGAACTACAAAATCAAAATAAGACACACCTTCCAAATAAATGATACTTATTAATTAGACTGAATTATACGAGTCTATTTAAGCTACGCCAACACATTACCTACTTTATTGTCTTCATTGTGATGATTGATTTTTACCAATGGGCCCGTTGTTTTTGTTGTTGTCAGACGTAACTTATAAAGTACATAATTTTTTTTTAATATAACGGACAAGACGACCAACCCACATAAGCACACTCTGAAATTAAGGCCACTGCCATACTCAATACTATGTACATATCGTCGTACCATACGAAAACTAACATATTTAAAATTTCTGGCGAAAGCTATCAATAAAAAAATTCTGTACGAAAAGTAGAACATTTGACTTTTGGCCGACGAAAAGTAATAAAATCGAGTTTTGGGTGACGAAAAGTAATAAAATCGACTTTTGGCTGACGAAAAGAATCAGTAATTATATACTGTTTTTACATTAAAATTGTTGTTGTTTAAATGAAATTGATAGTTTTCGTCAGCCAAAAGTGGATTTTATTACTTTTCGTCAGCCAAAACTCGATTTTATTACTTTTCGTCGGCCAAAACTTGAACTTTTTACTTTTCTTCAGCCACAAAAAATGTGATGTTAGTTTTCGTATGGTACGACGATATGTACATATGTATACACATACATACATATATACATACGAGTATATATGTATGTAGACAGAAACGATTTCGTAGGCATGAAATTAACGTAAAACTACAACAAAAAACCAATGAATGAATTTTGATTTTGTTTTCTTACACCTTATTCGCCATTGCATGAAAGGCAGACAGCTTCAGTCTCTATTGAGAAGAAAATAGAAAACAAAACAAAAAAAAAAAACCAAATACCTACTAGTAAATAGTTTGAGTAAAGGTATAAATAAAGCAAAAATGAAGGCATTTAGAAATGTAAAAGCTGTAAGCCAGTAGAGATGGACGATGCAGAGATATCTATGAGTAGATAGTCAGTCAGTCAGTCCACTTTCAAGCTGGGCAATGTGAAATCACCCCTATTTTTTTGAAAATCAGGAAAAATAGTATTTTTAAGGTCGCTAGAGGGTTAAAATGTTCTAGAAAATTATTTGGCATAAAATTTTATTAGGGGTCTCCTCAGAAAATTTTTCTGTAAAATTAACCTAAAAGACCAAAGGAACCGAAGAACCTATACTCCTCGGAATGTTTAACGTGTTTTATTTCGGGTTCTGCAAAAGTTTAATGATTTTTGACTAGGTTTAACATGCAGACATAAAAAAGGTACATTAGGGTGGTATAAACTAAATACTGGGTGGTAGTGTCCCCAATGGCGCACATAGGGTTAATAATATTCCATAGTATAAACCACCCTTTCAAGCCAAAAACATTGGTGTATTAACCCGAATCAACCCACGAGCACCATATGGTTACGCTAAACATCCCCTTACATTTACAAGAAAATAAACAAAAGGAAAAGAAAACACACCAGGAAAATGCCAATTTTCAATGAAAAATTAATGTGGCTTTGCAAAAAGGTAAAGATCGTGTTATTCTGTGCTCAAATGTCGAAGCTATTGCGTGTGAAAATGAGGTGACAAAAATTAGTACTGAAAATTCCCGTTTTCAGATATGGCATGTCGGTAAATATAAGTATATTTTATAACTTTTAGAATAAATTGTTCATATAATTACACTTTTTGAAAGCTAATGAAATTATGTATGTAATGTAAATTAGTTTTTAAAGAAAAAATTCTTCTTTCCAACATTTTTTTACATTTTTCTAAAGGCGTTACCATATGGTAGCCGTGGGTCGTCCAGGGTACAGGTTTTTTTTGTTGGGCTTCGCGTGATTTTCTCTGCCGTTGTGTAAATCTAACTAATTTAATGTTATTAATTTGTTAGAATTTTATAAATTTTCTGCTTTTAGAGGTTTAACATTACAAAAAATGCATGATTTCATTCAAGATCAAGATGAGGCATTCGACGATGGTGGACTAAATGACATACCAACTGTCATTTGGGTACATACATGGAGCCTCATCAATATTACAACATTTTTGGAGAAGATAATACTGAAGAGGAATGTGTGGGTAAACCAGATAATGTTTGCTCGGCCCAACTAAAAGGCAACTGAGAAGTTGTAATGGCTGGTAGCTCGACATTGCCCCATTTTGTCCAAGAAGATGAATGGGTGAAGAATATTTCACCATTTCCTCTTCCAATTTTTCCACTGGCGAATACGAAGATTGTCGTAATATACTACGTCATGTTCAATTAGAGAAGTTTTTTAATTATTGTTATTATTTATCAAGCACATTTGCTAACAAAGTGCAATACTTATATGCTATTGGCCAGAATAGGCCAACCCTACATATGGAAGTATTTAAAAAAAAAAATATGTTATTTGCATAACTTTACTTAAAACCTACTTAAATCTCAATAAAGTGAATTAGATATGTGTTTTTTCCTGTGAAACTAAAAAAAAAAGTTTCCAAACATCATTTACCCTTTAAACAAAAACCTGTACCCTAGGCGACCCACGGCTACCATATGGTAACGCTAGTTTTTCACATTTTCCGGAAAAGTGCCACAAGGTATTGGAAAACGGACTTCAATTTCATGCTCAGGAGGTCGAAATTTATTGGTGTACATACTTTTATGAAAATCTGAAACAAAAAAAGTTCTGGGAAAATCCGGGTTAAACTTAGAGATCGGACTATAAATACCGAAGATATGAGAAAAATTAATTTTAGCGACATCTAGCGGCGTCCAAAAAAAAAATAAAAAACTTTTCCGGAAATGTTTTCCAAAAAGACATCATATGCGGGGGCGTACGGCGAACTTTATCTTTTGCGATACGGTCTAATGTACATGCAACCAACTAAAGTTTGAAATAAAATTAGTTAATCAAAAACTAGTCATACCTATAAAAAGGAATAGATACATATATGTAAATACATATAGGTATTTACTTCCCAAAAAGGACCAAATCCAAAAATAAAAGTGGCCCAGGGAACCAAACTTGAAAGAAAGGAACAAATTTGGTCCAAAGTGGCATCCGTGTATGTACATACATACGTATGTACAAATGTATTATGTACTAGCAAATACGCGTCCCGCTTCGCAGCGACAAACAAAAGCTTTTATTTTTTATACTTTGGAATAAGCGGAAAAATCCGATTAGCTCATACAGCGATGGTAGATGTGATAGCTATTTCGAAGAAAAACCACTTTCTTCATCATCAGACATCTTCTCGGGAGCACACCAGGCTTTGAACCTACGCTCCAACCATCAGTAGTCGAATACATATTAGCGAAACGCTAAGCACTGCGGCTACCGATGGTCCTGCTGAGCTGTTGGATTTTTCACTTATATATGCCATTACTCTATTCAATCTAACCTCACTTAGTGTACGATTTTCGTACATCTGCTATGCAAGTGTTGAATACTGGTTGGCAGCTGACGGACAGCGGGCGCTGTGTACAGTAGTTGTATGTACAACAGCACAATTTTATAATTTAACATTAGGTATGTTAGTGTCTAGCACGAAATTATTATTTTTAATTTTAATTTTTATACTTTGGAATAAGCGGAAAAATCCAATTAGCTCATACAGCGATGGTAGATGTGATAGCTATTTCGAAGTGATAAAGTGAAAAATCCAACAGCTCAGCAGGACCATCGGTAGCCGCAGTGCTTAGCGTTTCCTAATATTCGACTACTGATGGTTGGAGCGTAGGTTCAAAGCCTAGTGTGCTCCCGAGAAGATGTCTGATGATGAAGAAAGTGGTTTTTCTTCGAAATAGCTATCACATCTACCATCGCTGTATGAGCTAATTGGATTTTTCCGCTTATTCCAAAGTATAAAAATTAAAATTAAAAATAATAATTTCGTGCTAGACACTAACATACCTAATGTCAAAAGCTTTTATGTTATAATGGGTCTCTCCCTTTACCTTTACCTTTACTTTTACCTTTACCTTTACCTTTACCTTTACTTTTACCTTTACCTTTACCTTTACCTTTACCTTTACCTTTACCTTTACCTTTACCTTTACCTTTACCTTTACCTTTACCTTTACCTTTACCTTTACCTTTACCTTTACCTTTACCTTTACCTTTACCTTTACCTTTACCTTTACCTTTACCTTTACCTTTACCTTTACCTTTACTTTTACCTTTTCCTTTACCTTTACTTTTACCTTTAACTTTTCCTTTACCTTTACCTTTACCTTTACCTTTACCTTTACCTTTACCTTTACCTTTACCTTTACCTTTACCTTTATCTTTACCTTTACCTTTACCTTTACCTTTACCTTTACCTTTACCTTTACCTTTACCTTTACCTTTACCTTTACCTTTACCTTTACCTTTACCTTTACCTTTACCTTTACCTTTACCTTTACCTTTACCTTTACCTTTACCTTTACCTTTACCTTTACCTTTACCTTTACCTTTACCTTTACCTTTACCTTTACCTCTACCTTTACCTTTACCTTTACCTTTACCTTTACCTTTACCTTTACCTTTACCTCTACCTTTACCTTTACCTTTACCTTTACCTCTACCTTTACCTTTACCTTTACCTTTACCTTTACCTTTACCTTTACCTTTACCTTTACCTTTACCTTTACCTTTATCTTTACCTTTACCTTTACCTTTACCTTTACCTTTATCGGGACCACCCATCACCATCCGAGCTCACTACTTGAACCATTTCTGGGAAACCGACTCAAAAAATAACAATGAAAATATCTGTATGTTAAAGCACTGCTCGACACCTTTCATTTGATACCAATATCGCCTAGAAGCATTTGAGGGTCATCCGGGTCCACGTTTTGACCCATATTTGGGGACCCGGCCTAGGCATCGCAATGAAAATAACTCTATGTTGAAGGCCTGGTCAGCACCTTTCGTTTGATACCCATATTGCTCAAACACTTGCTGGGTCACTCTGGGTCTACATTTGGGCCTATATTCCGGGAAGTTCCCACTTTTTCGAAATTCTATATACCCTATTATGTGCGCTAGTACCACGTGAATCTACTGGGAAAATTTCAAAAAGATCGGTTGATTACTTTGGGAGTCCATAAAGGACACACACACACACACACACACACATTCATTTTTATATAATAGATATGTATGCTTTTATGCTCATCAGAAGATATGCGAACAAAAGCGCCGCCAGCAGAATGACTGCCGTCCCGCACAAACATATCTACATACAAAAAACCAATTTAATATCATGTTCAGACATAAAAATTAATTAAGTCAATTGGGGTTGATTGAACATCTTTAGATTTGGTGTTCAGACATATTTAATTCACTTGGCCCATTTAACAGGTCGGCTCAAGATACATACACACATACACGCCGTGAGCTAAATATCAAACTCTCGTGACCTAAATGTCAAAATTGCAAGGAGGACGAAATAATTTGACATTCATCTCACAATTTTTACCAATCGTAAACACGAATGCATGTATAAAATAAGCAGAAATAAAAACAAATTTGGTAGGTGATGAAGAAGAACAAGAATGCAGCTGATCTGACGAACCAACCTGTTTAGTGGACACTGACGCTAATCACATTTCTCTTTTCATGACATTTCATTTTACTTATGAAACAAGCCTTTTAACAGGGTTGCATGCAGAATTGTTCTTCATTAACAACTCATTAATTTCTAATGAAGCATTAACTTGGTAAATTTTTGTATGGTAAATTGAGAATCATTGGGCTTGAAAATTGAATGAAGGCTCTTAATGTTCAATTAAGGTTGTGTCTGAACATAACATAACATTTAAAATCAAAGCACGAATTTTAAGTGGAGAGGAAGCCGTTTTATAATTTTTTTTTTTTTTTTTTTTTTTTTTTTTTGTGCCCGCAAATTAAAGTAGCCTAACTCAAAATATGGTGAACGGAGTAAACTCAATTTTTTGTCAAAATTCAAACCATTGGACCAATTCGGATTTTTAAAAGGGGAAATAATGGATTTGCAGTGTTAGAGAAGGAATAGTTGTGAACCAGAAATCTTAAAGCAAGGTTAATTGCAAAAAATTGTCTTTTATAACTTAAGTGCTTTTATTGGATGCAATTTTTACGAAAAGCAGAATTAACTCTAGTTAAGTTCTTTTATTGTGTTGAATTTTTACCAATAAGGTTTTTATTTCCATTTAACTCGAGTTAAGTGTTTTTAAGCGTAGACCTACGTTCGGGTCGAAAACGACCCGAAACGACCATTTAAGTGGATATAACTAACTAAGTAGTGGAATTAGAAGTCTTAGAGTTTTTGACTTTTAATTTTTGTTTGAAATGAATGAAATAAAATAAAAATCGTTTCGCTAATCATTGTTGTTTGGGTCTGAAAAAAATAATCCATAATCCTACGCCGCGGATCGTTTTCAACCCGAACTGAATTTGCATTTTATTTTACCGAATACTGAAAAAGGCATGGTACTAGGGAAATCACCACAAGAAGCTTGGTTTATCCGGAAATGATTAATGAAGACTCCCAAGCGAGAGGTTCAAAGCTATAACAGCTGGAACCGCCGAAAAAAGGGGCGCGGTAGCACTACTGTTTGATAGAAAACAGCTGGTATTTGTGTGTGGCCAGGACAGCAATCACTATAAAAAACGATATGTTTAATATTGAATGGTAAACTATTTAAGTGTTTGAATAAGCACGATGCTATTCCATTGCCACCACAATTTGCAAGGGTCTCATGCCACATATAACACGTAGGTTGTCCGGAAACACAGTCATGCACAGTTAAATAAAAAGTGTATAAAGCGTTTATAAAAATATTCAGAAGATCGCAAAAAGGTGTAGGAAGGCATAGGCTAATCAGCACTATATGACCCCGTGTCCGACTGACTATCGTTAAAAAATGAGTCCTTAATTGAGTCGTCGCTACTATAATCCATATTTAGAAAGTCTTCTTCCTCCATGTTACCAGGATCCATACCTTGTAAAACGCTACACGATTAAAGTTTAATAACAATAATAACTAGCCGAAGGCCTGAGTTGCCAGTGCTATATAAAAAAAATATCTGTTAGTTTCTATGTAGCTTTTAAGCTTAACTATCAATATTAATAAATAAATAAAAAAAATAAAAATAATAATATCCTGGCGATATTAAAACTCTAACGAGTTTTATTGCCGAGCTTCTCTCCCAATTCAAGGTGTGCTTCTTAACTATTGTTTTTCCTACAATTTGTGTGGGCCTACAGTTTTATGCCGGCTCCGAACGGCGAATGCATTTTTTGTGAGAAGCTTTTTCATGGCAGAAATACACTCGGGGGGGTATGCCGCCCACTACCGATAGGTGACCGCTATTTATAAAAACCCAATAATTGGGTTTTAATCAATTAGAAAAATTTTTGTGGTGTTTGTCCGGACTGGGTTAGAACCCAAGACCTCTGGTATAGCAGGCGAGCACTCTACGCACTGCACCTCAGCGGCCACATTTAAGTTTAATTGATGAAAAAAGGTGTTTTATGTATACAGTATATAATAATTAATTGAATTTCTATAATATATATCCTTGAAAAATCTCTTATCTCAGTTTATCATATCCACTTGCTTCCAACAAAAAAACCTAACTGAAGATAATAACGCATGAAATGAGAAAAGTATTCTAACAAAAAAACCTAACTCGAGATAAATTGTGTAAAAATAAAAAAAATCACTTAAAATAACCTATTTCCACTTAGGCTATGAAAACAAAATTGACAAAAAAAAATTATAAATCCTAACTCAAGTTAGGTTTTTTTAATAAACTGAAAACGCAAATAAATACGTCCATGAAGTACCCACATAACTCTAGTTAGGATGTTTTAATAAAACGATTTTTCATACAATACTAGACTTAAGAGATTTGCTAGAAGATAAGTTGTTTTAACTGGTGCATAATGTTTCTATCTGAGTTAGGATAATTTTTATATCTTAATAACTTTTTAAATATTACTCCAATTTAAATGGGGATAAGACAGATGGATGGGTTTTCCTCCAAAGATTAACACTATAACAATAACTCAATTTCGCATTATCTCGAGTTAGGCTACTTTAATTTGCGGGCACAGATATTTACATATATTATGTACATACATACATGTCTGTGCCCGCAAATTAAAGTAGCCTAACTCGAGATAGTGCGAAATTGAGTTATTGTTATAGTGTTAATCTTTGGAGGAAAATCCATCGATCTGTCTTAAAGCCCGTCTCCACATAACTTGATTGGTCAGAGAAACATCTCGGGAAACATCTCGCTAAATAATCCGTCTCCACGTGGCTGATCGTGATTCAGTTTAACATTTCTCTTTCTTGTTATTCTTAAATGTTTGTATGTTTGCTTAATTTTGCGTTTTTGTTTTGGTCTGTGTGAAATTTCGATAGATTTCGATAGAAGCATCGATATCATCGTGTTTGGCAAGAGGATTGAGAACGAAACAAGTGTTTCAATCTTCACTCGCTCTCAGAAATTTGTATGGAAGTTGGTGGGTTTCGGCACTGGTTTCCGTGTCGAAACAAGATTGAGAGAGCGAGTGCAGAAAAAAAGAGCGAAACACGTTATGTGGAGACATGGTATAATCCCCATTTAAATCGGAGTACTAATAGTTCAAAAGTTATTAAGATACGCAAATTATACTAATTCAAATAGAAATATTTTGCATCAGTTAAAGTAACTTATCTTCACTTAAGTTCTAGTATTGTATGAAAATCATTTTATTAAATCATCCCAACTAGAGTTATGTAGGCACATTTATTTGTGTTTTCTGTTTATTAAAAACTCTTAACTGGAGTTAAACGGAGATAAAAACCTTGTTGGAAAGAATTCAGTTCAATAAAAAAAAACTTAAATAGAGTTAGTTCTGCTTTTCGTAAAAATTGTATTCAATAAAAGCACTTAAGTTATAAAAGTTAATTTTTTCTCCATAAACTTTGCTTTAAGATTTCTCTCTCACAACTATTCCTTCTCTAACAGTAAAAATCCATTGTTTTCACTTTTAAAAATCCGAATTGGTCCAACAGTTTAAGTTTTGACAAAACATCGATTTTTCTCCGTTCACGTATGTATGTATTTTGAGTTAAGCTACTTTAATTTAAGGGCACAGATATGTACATACATATGTATGTAGATATTCGTGTTTTATTTTTATTTTCATTATTATAATAATTTTTTATTTAGGTATTCGTCAGTTGATGCAATTTCCAATGAAATGTGAACAAGTTTAAAAAATGGAACTACAAAAACAAATAAAAAACAAACAAAAAGGTCTGCGCTATGCTCGTTGGACGAAACGTGATCATCGAATTTCGCAGCTTACATACATACTTATATACATAATTTACATATGTATGCACGTATGGATAATTTATGTACATTCACAAGTTCATTCAAAAACATTAGCACACGCTCGCTTTGGTTATACATATCTACATCCATAAATAGTATGTATATATGTATGTATGTATGTATGTATAGTATATGTAGGTATGTAGTATGTCAAGTTCAATGGAGCTGGGCGTAAAGGGGGTTACACGCCGGCAAGCTAAAAGTGATAAGTGAAGGCGCATGCGCGGCGCCGATTTCGCTGTGTTTGTGAACAGCTTCACAACAGCCCACAGGCTTTTGCTTTTCTTTCTGCTTTTGCTTGTGATCTTCGGTTTCTGCGAATTCTGTGCAAAATTTTGCGCTGCTCCGGTTTGTGGCGGTTTCATTTAGAGTACAGGTATCAAGCTCCATATAAATTCGTTTAGTTTTTTTTTTTAATTAAAATAACATGTACCAGGGCCGTGCGCAGGAATTAGCCTTGGGGGGGCGTTTTAATTTTGGTTTGCATTCGAATACATTTTTCGCTAAGATAAACATACATATTTGCTGAAACAGATATCCAGACCCATACACCATAAATTTAAATGTTCCCTAACTTTTCTGAAACTCATTATGATTCATCAAAACCTAGTTAACCAGGTCCTGAATAGTACACGGAAAGAATTTTTTACTAGAATCAATGCCGAGACAAGAAAAATTAGACTTGATTTTGAACTTAGAAAATAATTTCTTAATATCAAGAAAATCCAAGAAAATTGGATTTTAAATAAATAAGTAAAAATTTTCTTGCTTCAAGTGAAATTGGATTTTAAATAAATAAGAAAACATTTTCTTGCTTCAAGTAAAATTGGATTTTAAATAAATAAGAAATAATTTACTTAGGGTAAGTGTTTTTTTTTTTCTTGTTTTTTGAAATAAATAATTAAGACATTATTTTTTGTTGCAAGTAAAACTTTTCTTATACGAGCTTAAGTAAGTAAGAAAATATTAAATATTAAATTAAGTAAATATTTTCTAAAAATATTAAAAACGTAAAAAATAAGGAAAATGAAAACTAATCATGAGGGATTAGAAAACCATGATTAGTCAACTAGTATTTTCCTAGGACTTGTTTAATGAAATGACATTTTGAAAGAGTTTTTAGTGCTTAGCACGAAATTTTTATTTTTAATTCAATTTTTAATTGTTGGGGTAAGTGGAAAAAAATTCAACAACTATTTACAGCGAAGGTTGAGTGTATAGCTATTTCACGAAAAACCATTTTCGATCATCAGCACTCTTTTCGGAAGTGGATGCACCGGGGATTGAACCCGAGTCCATTCCAACTTCAGCCGCAATGACCCAACGGATAAACACACTCGGCCATTGAGACTCTGTGCAAGCTGTTGGATTTTCCCCACTTTTGCCTTTTTCATTTTCACCATTAACGTTAGTGTGTATATGCTTTTGCATATATTCTCCACAAACGTGCTGAATTTTTGTTGTAGGCAGTTCGCAATGAACATTGTTGTTGGTATTTATTTTATGTATATACCAAACAACGTTAACAATTTTACTTGAAAGAGTTTTTAGTGCTTAGCACGAAATTTTTATTTTTAATTCAATTTTTAATTGTTGGGGTAAGTGGAAAAAAATTCAACAACTATTTACAGCGAAGGTTGAGTGTATAGCTATTTCACGAAAAACCATTTTCGATCATCAGCACTCTTTTCGGAAGTGGATGCACCGGGGATTGAACCCGAGTCCATTCCAACTTCAGCCGCAATGACCCAACGGATAAATACACTCGGCCATTGAGACTCTGTGCAAGCTGTTGGATTTTCCCCACTTTTGCCTTTTTCATTTTCACCATTAACGTTAGTGTGTATATGCTTTTGCATATATTCTCCACAAACGTGCTGAATTTTTGTTGTAGGCAGTTCGCAATGAACATTGTTGTTGGTATTTATTTTATGTATATACCAAACAACGTTAACAATTTTACTTGAAAGAGTTTTTAGTGCTTAGCACGAAATTTTTATTTTTAATTCAATTTTTAATTGTTGGGGTAAGTGGAAAAAAATTCAACAACTATTTACAGCGAAGGTTGAGTGTATAGCTATTTCACGAAAAACCATTTTCGATCATCAGCACTCTTTTCGGAAGTGGATGCACCGGGGATTGAACCCGAGTCCATTCCAACTTCAGCCGCAATGACCCAACGGATAAACACACTCGGCCATTGAGACTCTGTGCAAGCTGTTGGATTTTCCCCACTTTTGCCTTTTTCATTTTCACCATTAACGTTAGTGTGTATATGCTTTTGCATATATTCTCCACAAACGTGCTGAATTTTTGTTGTAGGCAGTTCGTAATGAACATTGTTGTTGGTATTTATTTTATGTATATACCAAACAACGTTAACAATTTTACTTGAAAGAGTTTTTAGTGCTTAGCACGAAATTTTTATTTTTAATTCAATTTTTAATTGTTGGGGTAAGTGGAAAAAAAAATGACGAAATGACATTTTATTTAATATAAATGAAGATGCAAATAGTGAACTTCTTATACCAAATGCTTCACTAACAATCTGAGAATTGCAAAAATATTCAGAAATATGCAAAGCGGATGGCAAATGAAAAAAATCTATGTAACTTTGGAAATGCAAATTCAGCAAGAAAAATTTTACTTCGCTCAAGAAAACGGTTTCTTATTTATTTTACATTTTTTTTGCCGTAGTTTGCTGATATGCTCAAAGAACTTTGGTGTTCAAATTGAGCAAGAAATATTTTACTTCGGTCAAGAAAACGTTTTCTTATTTATTTTAAATTTTTTTTCGCTGTATTTTCTTGTTCCAATTCGTCGAAACACAATTTTCTTAAATTCTTCTTGATATTAGCAAAAAGATTTTCTTCATACATATGTAAATAATAAATTTTCGAATTTTGTACTTGCAACAATAAAAAGAGCCCGGGTCCAAACTTGAAAATCCGTGACTAAAAAAAATAAAATTCCAATTTAGGCGATCTTGGTACCTTCCCTATGGCTCGCACTAAAAAACTGAGTAGGTACACCATTCGATTAAGCCGTTAATTTTACATGAGAATATATATCTTTTGTTTTTTTTTTTTTTTATTTTTAATTATGTGGTTTTTTTCATATATGATTCTAAACCTATCATGGAATTTTTAAAAAAATCGCTGTTTTTGGAGTAGCCCACTCAGTTTTCTTTCTAAAAAAGAATAAAAATCAGCTTAGTTATCCTACAACATCCTATTTTCCAGAGGCGGTCGCTTCATACAAGCCGAGAAGCCCGGCTTGTGTACACATTTTCGTTCATTTCATACGAAATTCTTTAAAATCTGGTTATTTTACGTTTTAAATGTGTTTACTATTTAAGTTCTCAATAATATAGCCCCGACTGTAACATGCCATATTTGCATGGGATATTTGCTATCACATTCTTAAGGGCGTCGGTAACTTTTGTGACCGTTTCATTCATCACGTTCGCGTATGTGTATTTTCAAATTCCATTCTATCCTTATCTATCTCATTGGTTTTGAACTTGGCTAGAACACATACGAGTGCAAATGTGTTGGTAATATTATATTTTTGTAATAGTGTTAGTAGTTTCGGTCACACAATTCTAGCAGGGTAATTTCTTATATCTGCATGTGCATGCAAACATAAATATAAAATACCAGATTATAAAAGGATTGATTGTGATTTTTGGCGACTATTGGCAAAATATAAAGATAATTTTAAAAAGCGGTGGAAATCAAATTGGACCTCAGTTTTGCAAACACTAAAGCGCAAATTTTTTAGGCAATATACACTTGCTACTGCTGAAATTTCGGTAGGTATAAGGAAACTAAAAATATCTCTGCGCATTTGTGTAAGATTTTCCTAGCGCACGTTTTTATATTTAAGAATTATGTAAATACGAAATTTTTTATTTTAAAAATGTTCAGAGTAAAATTGCAAAATCAAGAAAAAACAATTTTAATTTAAAAATGTTTATTTTTATTTTAAGCACTATGAGATTTTGAAGGAAAAACTTTCGTTTTTATTCCATTAATTTTAATTTTTAATTTAAACATGTTTCTTTTTAAATCCTAAATACATTTTAGTTTAAAAATTTTAATTTTTAATTTAAAAATTTTCATTTAAAAAATAAAAATGACTTGGTTTAGAACATGCATTATAAAAATAAAAATTTAATTTTTGATTCCTTTTCTCTGAGTATACAAACAAAAAATGTGTATCAGGAAAACAAAAATAAAAAATACATATGTGTGAAAAGAAAAAAATAAATAAAATAAACGAGAAAAAACGATCTTCAAATACCCGAATTGTTCAAATGTCCGTACAAACATACGCGTAATAAACAAACAAACGAGCGTTCGAGCATTGAAAAGCAGTTATTCGGGCCACTCGAAAATGTTAAAAAGAAATCGTGAACTCTAAATCAAAGTCAATGACGGAACGCAATCAGACTTTTAAATAATACAGCAAAGGAAATTACATAAATGGCTAATGGTTATGCTTCACACATAGGCTTGCCCAGGCAATTTATGCTAGGTCCGCCACTGCTATTTTCATATTCTGTGGCCGGAGGGAAGATCTGAGAAACTTTGCCGAAAAAAAAACGCATCTAATGTATATATGTACGTCGTTTCCACTTCAATGCACATTAGAGTGTGTTTAAAATTCAAACTTACGATATTTTACTGTATCGCCCCCTCAATCGGTGGTAACATGGTCAAAGATATCACACATAAACTTTGCTATCAACTGGTGGCTCTTAAGGCGCATTGAGGTCAAAGTTTAGAAAATTCTATGAAGTGTCAAAAAGTCAAAATATTTTTCTTAATTAGGTACCTAAAACCCAAAATCAAGGATAACAAATGTAAATTTTTGGTCCGTTGATGACGGAAAATCGTTGCACAATACATAATTTTAAGTGCCAATTCTTTAACTTTTTAAAGCAATTTTTTGGTTGCCCTAGTGATATCCTTAAGGGCCTTTTCACATTACTCGGTACGACATTGGATCGACATTTTTTGCTCGGTATTTTCAGCTTACCGAAACGATTCCGCGTTGCTGTGTTTTTCACACTTGTGGGAATACTTTCGGTGCGTAATCGGCAGAAAATAGGAAAACAAACATCGAAATTTGCAAAACGAAATTTTTAACTTCAACAAATCACTCAATAATAACAATAATGTCTTCTGGCGATTTATAGCCGAAACGAGTTTTTTACTGACTCTATTCTTCTTCTTTTATTACGCCGCAAAAATGTCTGCAGTAATTCCTCTAATTTTACTGACCGGTCTTACCGCGTTGCGGTATACCGAAATTAAACCGCTCCGATTTCATGTATGCAACACTAATGTGAAAGTGCCAATTGAAATACATGTGGTCAGTAAGCTCTCGGTATACTTTCGGTAAAAACCAAAAATGTCGATCCGATACCGCACCGAGTAATGTGAAAGCGCTCTAACTCTATTACCACTGGCGGCACGGTCTTTTTATGAATATTTAATTTTTTCATGCAAATTAAACACAGTCTAATGTACATAGATGCATATGTGTGTATGGATATAGGTACGTAGGTATGTACATATCGGCATTCTTTCATTGAAGCCTTTGCTGCTGCTGCTGCCACAACTCTGCAATCTCACGCTGAATAGCGGCAACGGCGGTGATGATCGTCGGTCCTTGTTACTATGCCGAATTTATTTTCCTTTTCTCAATGCCAAGTTTTCGCATCTTGGCGTTGTTATCTTACCGTTGTTTGTTTGTTGTTGTTGTTTTATCTCCTTGTTTTCTGATTTATGGTGTGACGATGTTTGCTGTTTGATTAATATATGTACATACCCTGCAAAAAATGCGATTGATCCAGGACGTGTCCGGGACAATCGGGGACTAATTGTGGACCGATTGTTCTCGAAAGAGATCAATCCGGGACAGATCTCTTTCGGGATTAATCGCACATTTTTTTGCAGGGTACATACATATAAATACATATGTAGGTATCTCTGAAATAAAACCAGATTGGAGCAATCCACCCAAATTATCTACGAGGTGTACCAAATATGTATACCAGGGCCCTCACTCTGTAGTTCGATTCGAAAGGGAAATTCGATTCGAAAGCACATTCGTGTTGTATAGAATATATGGAAAAGAACTCGAAAGCGAACGAATTTTCGTTCGAATCGAACTACAGAGTGAGGCCCCGGTGAAGTTGGTGTTTGCTTGGTGACTGAATAGAATTACTTAAATGTAGATCGACAGCTATCCAACAGTGAATTCTTGTTTTAGCACTTTTATTGTACATATGTGCTCAAAATCGAGTATTTTTATACTGATTGTGGCACAGAACATGTTCTCAGACCACTGAATACCGTTTTCAACCCACAAAATACCGCCAAGACGGTCAAACATGGAGGACGTACAACTTAGAAAAATGTAGCCTTTTAGAAACATTTTATTTTGAAAGAAACGGCGCAAATCTTGGCCTTTTTGGCTTTAAATCTTTTAAAACTAACATTTTTCCAACTGTGGGCGATTTCATGTTTAAATAAAACTAATTTTACGTTATGGAAAGACATAACGGATCCTTTCTTACAAATATCTGTATATTCCTTTGAACCAGTGGGGATATTTTTGGCTTCCGTCCGCGTGTTTATACTTTTGGATTATATTTTACAGCATTTTCGAATATTATTTCAAAGCAATTTCACATTTCGTCAATTTCCCGGCACAAAAAACACTTCTTTTGGAGATTTTTTCTTTTTGCTATCAGTTGAATAGTGCTGGGGTCTCCTCGACCCATTCTGAGTCCCTGATGGTATTATAGGGTTAAAAACCTAGTATATTATAAAACTTTATTTGATATTCAGTGAATTAGTTTTTTATTATCTACAAAAATCTCCACTCTTTCGAAAAAAATTTTAATTGAAGTTTGGTGGTCCTATTATTTTTCACAAGCAGAAACGAACTCACTCCACAAAATCATCAGCTATTATCAAACGACACAAAAAATGTCCGATTAAATAACTGTTCCTTACTTCGGGGACATGTGAGCAAGAAATTAATGTATAAGTTTTGATCACTGTTTAGAAATTGAAACGGAATCGATCTTTGAAATATTTCAAGGCGAGTGTCCCTATTATTTTTCACATGACTGTATTAGGGAACCAGTTAAGGTTTATAGTAAGAGGGCACTCTGAGAATTATGGCATGGTAGGTAGATTATAGTACTAAGAAACAACCGAGCAACGTTGCAGAACCCAACTTTAGACATCCATTAAAGAGAAATAAATCTTTTCTGTAAAATTCGTACACTTAATAGCATTTTTTATGTACATATCTAGGTATTCCGTAAATTTCCAGAACTCTATAACCGCACCTCGTATGCATAGTGCATATATGTATGTACGTATATATATACCTTTTCACTTTTTTTCTTGATTTGTGTGGTATTTTTATTTTTTTTAATACGTTGTGTGTCTGTCTGTTCGCATATCGTGGGCGTTTAGTGTTGTTTTTTATGTAGTGATCTTGAGACAAAAGAAGGTATGTATGTCTGTTCAGTGGCGTAGCTAGGGAATTTGGCCCCCATTTCCGCCTATCTATGTCTCTATCTTTAGTTCGATCTATATCTATATCTATATCTATATCTATATCTATATCTATATCTATATCTATATCTATATCTATATCTATATCTATATCTATATCTATATCTATATCTATATCTATATCTATATCTATATCTATATCTATATCTATATCTATATCTATATCTATATCTATATCTATATCTATATCTATATCTATATCTATATCTATATCTATATCTATATCTATATCTATATCTATATCTATATCTATATCTATATCTATATCTATATCTATATCTATATGTATATCTATATGTATATCTATATCTATATCTATATCTATATCTATATCTATATCTATATCTATATCTATATCTATATCTATATCTACATATATCTATATCTATATCTATATCTATATCTATATCTATATCTATATCTATATCTATATCTATATCTATATCTATATCTATATCTATATCTATATCTATATCTATATCTATATCTATATCTATATCTATATCTATATCTATATCTATATCTATATCTATATCTATATCTATATCTATATCTATATCTATATCTATATCTATATCTATATCTATATCTATATCTATATCTCTATATCTATCTCTATCTCTATCTTTATCTCTACTTCTATCCCTATCCCTATCCCTATCCCTATCCCTATCCCTTTACCTATCCTATCCCTATCCGTATCCCTATCACCATCCCTGTCCTTATCCCTATAATTTTTTCCTTCCAATTTCCAGGCATACATGGGCGTAGTTAACTAACTGTCAAGTACCACTAATATGGCATTAGTGGATTTTAAAATTTTTCAACTACCACTACGTGTAGTGGGATTAATTTTTTTTCCACTACCACTAACAGCGTTTAGTGGTAATGGAAAATTTTTCAACTCAAAAAAAGCCATTTCGTGGTAGTGGAAATTTTTTTAACTCAATCTTCTGGAAATGAGTGGTAGTTGAAATCAAATTGAGTGGGAGTAAATTATTTCCACTAAACCATATTAACATATGTATGTCTGTTAGTAACACTAATAAAACTGTTATCTTCAATAAAATATTTTCCGGGAATGTAAATATTTTTACATACATATGTACACATTTATTTAGTCATACGTTCATAGACGCCTACCTTGCAAAAATCATTGGATTATATGCTCCATTTGTGGTAGGTAGGAGTACTTTCAAAGTGATCATTAACATAGCCCAAACGACCGATTCATGTATCTGCATCGGCTCGTAGTTAGCCGAACACGCGTCATTCGGCGCCGTCGCGATAAACATTTGGTTTTTGTTGTTATGTTCGGCTAACTGTTGGGTACTCCATCAATTAATCCAATGTAGGTACTCCATGGATTAATTTGATTGTTATGCGGGACTGGAGTATATACTCCATTGCAATGACATGCAATGTTAAATGGACCATATTTTTTGTATGAAATGTGGCAAGTTATGGAGTAATCGGTTGGTCCATAGCGAGCACTCCATGGATTAGCGAATGGAGTACTCGGAATTTTTGCAGGGCAAATATACATACATATGTATGTGTGTTTATCGTGCACGAAATACATAAACATATACATATATAGTATAATTCCGCACAATACCATAGCTCTCTAGACTTTTGAGTGACTTATTTGGATCAAGCAAATACGTATCAAGCTGCCTTCGGACCTCATCCTGTTCAATAATTTAAGGGGCTGCTACTGTAAAAAAGGTTAAATTATATTTCAATTTAAGGAAATAGTCTTACTATTTGCATCGTCGAACTCCAAAAATTTATGTATCAGTTGGTTCTGAGGATTTTTCTGTATCTGAATTTTGGCTGTCACTTTTCACAAAAAACTGAGCAGCATATTCAATGAATAATTTTGCCGTTCGCTGCAGAACTTGCAAGAAACGCAACTTTACACCTGGGCACGATATTGCCGCTATGATGGCCAAATTTGCTTCCTCATTCGCGTTATTTCTGCCTCAAAAATTCAAAAAATCGTGCGAACGTAACGTCCGCACCGCCCAGGAAATGCCCACATACATACATATGTACATGCATAGATATGACGAGCAAAATGAGACATATTTCTTCTCAGAGCAAAAATGAACTATTCACATGTATGTAAGTATGTATATGTATTTCGATATACAAACTTAGTGATTCTACACATATAGTGGAATCAATGATTTTTCCACTATTTCGTGATTTAGTGGGAACAAGTTTTCAGTCACTAATTGAAAATTAGCGGAAATTCTTCAAGCCCCAATCCCACTAAGCTGGGATTTGAAGCCCTATCCACTACCACTAATATTTTTAGTGGTAGTGGAAAAAGTTTCAACTTCCACTCACGTTAGTTGTTTGGAAAATTTTCAAGCCCCACTATCGCGACGGTAGTGGTAGTTAATGGCGTAGTGGTGACACGGATTAGTTAACTACGCCCATGTGTGTTTCCAGGGTACTTCCGTGAACAATTTCTGAGATACTTAGCAAGAAAGTTTAGGTTAGTATGGAAGTTTCCTGCTTTTCCAATAGCTCCCATTTTTTCTCGTAAGTATGGTACTGATATTTTTTATATCCGTACCAATTTCCAAGGTCCCACCGTCAGCACTTACAGAGATATTCAGCATGAAAGATAACGCCACTCTTTTGGCAGACCTGGAGTTTCTGCCATTGGGTTGTGGAAGTCCCCGGTGACCACACTGGCGATGCATAGTTGAGGAACGGCCGGCCGATTGCTTTGTATGTTGCAATCATTGTTTCTTTGTCTTTTCCCCAAGTGCTGCCAGCTAGCGACTTGAAGATTTTGTTACCTTATTGGCAATAGCGGTCGTATATGCGGAGATGAAGCCAAGACTGTCGAGGGTAACAACCAAAATCCATCCATGTCGTACATATGGTCGCGGAGGACTTCGAAGGTTGTAATTCTAGGGTTCGGAATGTGAAGAAAGAGGAGAGATCAAAGAGACATCTGTTAATACATGAGCACAGGTCGTTTATGTCGGTGCCAGTGGCCATGATCAAGCAGTCATTGGCGTAGTTGATCAATTCGACTCCTTCACGTGGGGGTGAGAGGCGGGAGAGATAATAATTGAAAAGCAGGGAAGACAAGACACCATCCCGCGGGACTGCGCGCTTTATCCTCCTATATTTTGAGACTTTGTTCCTAAAGTCCACCGATTCCTGCCGACTACTCAGATAGTTTGCGGTCCACCTTTTTAGCATCTGTGAGAGGCTCGAGTTGTCAAGGTCCTCCAAAAGGGTGGCGTGGTTGACTGTGTTGAAAGCCTTCGACAGCTCAAGCGCCACGGGGACCGTTCTCTCGCAGAGATGTTTTTAGTTGCGACCACAAACTGTCCGTTAGAGCGTATCACGGTGTAAGGAGGAAAAAAAAGTTGAAAATGTTCCCCCTCAGTTTGAACACTTACCTTATGAGGTTTTCAAAAAAAAAATTTTTAATTTTTTTGTCACCCTGTAAAAACAGCGAAATTGGTTTTTGTCTATAATTTCTATATTTTACGTTCGATTTTCAAAAGTGATACATTTTTGGAAAGGTATTCACCAAGGCAATATTTAATCCATAGAAACTTTTAGCCCATCATGCCAAGTTCAGCTTTTATTCTATTTTTACTAAAACCAACACCCTGTATTTGAAAAAAAAAAAATTGTTTCCTGAAAGCTAAGAAAAACAAGTAAGAGCGCGGCTGTCTTCGGACGTACCAAAGACTTCATACTTTTCATGAATGGGGAAATGAAAAGTTACATAGTCTGATATTGTTTAATTTATACTTTCAATTCTGTGGGTAATTTATACAAAGATTCCTTAGAAAAAGAAGTGTCATGATTTAGATGGAGAAGTTATACCCCAAAATGTCCATATCTGAACAATCGGTTGTATGGCAACTATATGTTATAGTGGTCCGATTTGGCCGATTCCGACAAATGATAAGCTTCTCCTAAAATACACTCACATTCCGAATTTCATGCAGATATCTCAAAAACTGAGGGACTAGTTTGCGATTAAACAGACAGTCAGACAGACGGACATGGCTTAATCGACTCAGCTCATGATCCTGATCATATTGGTATATATTTTGGTAGGTCTGCAACGACTCCTTCTGGTACTTTCACCATTCGTGTTTCGCTACAAAGTTATAATACCATTTCATTCCCATGAAAGGTATAAAAAGAATATTTACCTACATATAATTAGGAAATAAATGTAGTGCATTTATGCTAAATCTTTCCTTGACTTTAATTTGCTGTAACGTTCTCGGCTACTTAGTTTAGCGAATATATAACCTAGGCGTTCCTCGTCGGCAACTTCTGTACAAGAATCACTTACTACCCGAACAAATCGCTCAGTATTTTGAGAATGGCATAGAAAATCTAAGTAAATTAGGTTATAATTAGTATAATTAGTATCAATCACTGCTGTTTGGAAATATTAACCAGGTATTTTTATAACATCAATAGAATTTTGTAGTTCCTGCAAGTCCGTATCACAATAAAATTGCAAGCATGGTGGCTCTGTAATTCTAAATGAGCTCCAATCGATCATTTGATTGTACGATGTACTTCTATAGACGAAATATAACATGGATTAACTCCTGTTCAACAATATATTGCTCTTTGAAATCAAAGGCCAAATATAAAATCTATAAGGCAATTACTTCCGTGTTTATGTCATTAATAAGTAACAATCTTTTTTACTCATATAATGATGTCAAAACTATATTCAAGACTATATTTACTTTACTAGAAAAATTTTTTTTAATACAGGGTGTTGGTTTTAAATTAATTTTAATAAAAGCTAAAGTTGGTGTCGCAGGTTAATGGTAAGCATATGGACGAAATATGACACGGGTTAACCCCTTTACAACAATATATTGCTCGTTGAAATCAAAGACCAAATAGAAAAGTTATAAGCAAAAAACGAATTTCGCTGTTTTTACAGGGTGCCGAAAAAAATTTTTTTTCCATTTTTGAAATCTCCAACAAGTAAACATTCGAACCAGGGGGGAACATTTTAACCTCTTTTTGGTGATACGCTCTACTGTCCGTGTATTTATGGCGTTCAGTGCTGTTGTTGTGCTATGCATTTTGCGGAATCCATGTTGATGGGAAGGGAGCGATATCGGGCGATATGAATCTGCTTTGTTTCCGGGTTTTCCCGATTTAAGTAAGGATACGACCCTTGCCGTCTTCCAAATATTGGGGATCGCAAGGGTAGGCAGCGAGAGTTTGAGAACCTCCCTTCTGTCCTAAGTGATCAACATGGACATGCCGCCAGGTCCGACAGATTTAGAAACATTCCAAGGGAATCCAACTTAATTTACTATGGTACTTCATATGATATTGTACTCTATACTACAATCACACTTGGTACTATTTCAGAATTACTTAAATAACTTAAAATGGCAAGCCTGCTGGCAACTAAAATTAATTTCGCTCACATTCGAGAGAAAATCGAATTTAATTAATTTTATAAGAGTGGTAATGTTGAGTGCAGTGTTGCCACTGAAAAAAAATTTTACCGACCAAATTACCGCCCAATTCCGCCAAAAAAGGCCCAAAAATCAGAAGGCAACTTAAAATGGAATTACATATTTATTTTTAAATACATATGTACATACTAAGTAATCTTGACTCCCACTCATTTAATTCAGAACTAACACTAGACTGTCGCCGATCTCTAAAAGAGATGGTCAAGCAGACCTGTCTGCACCTCATGTAGGTCCCGGGACGTAGGGATATCAATGGCAATTGTAGGGCGGATGAACTTGCGAGGCAGGGCACTACCGAGCAGGTTCTTCCATAAGGCATAGGGATGCCTTAGCCACAAACGAGCTAATTCTTAAACAGCATGTCTATAAACTAGCAAGCGATAGATGACAACAGAAGCCAGTATGTCGAACATCAAGGCAAATCTGGCAGAAATGGGTTCACAAGCGATCCCATCAAATTGAGCGCTCAACAAAGTGAACTAACTTTCCCAACTCTAATAGATATACCAATAGTGTGTTTCACTAACTATAAAAGAACTTTACACGGGAAAGATAAAATGTTTAGCGTCCGAGAAATTGTCTCCACTAAAAATATTCATATTACATATCGGACCAAAATTGATTTTAGCCGCCCAACAGCCCAAAGTAAATTTATCGGACCAGATTTGGTCCGAAAGGCCCAATTTCGGCATCACTGGTTGAGTGGTTCTCAAAAAAAAACAAACCAATAAACTCACTCAACACTTCGGTAGAAATTGGAACTTTGCACAATTTCTGCTCAAACCGGCCCCTTTTTTCTTCAACCGTCTGCTGAAATACTCAACTCGAGTGAAATTTTCTCTGTGAGAGCGCGCAAAAGCAGAGAACGCAAAAGCAAATTCATTTCAATTGGCATGACATCAACACCGGAAAACGCCCAATTCTCGAATGAATTTTTGAAAGAGCGTAAGAGCGTCTCTGTTTATTTATGTATTTGTTTTTGCAAATTGCGCAAAGTGTGTTTGAGCACCCGGCAAGTTTTGTACATGAGTGTGTAAGAATGTGTGTGCGAAGTATGTCTGCTTTTGCTTGCAAAAGCACAACGTGAACGTGGATAGGTACAGTTACAATAACAACTAAAAGCATAATAAATGCGAACACAAAACGGTAATCGGTAATGTAAGAATTGAATAAGCAAAACAGAAAAAGAATACAAAAACAATTTGATATCTATAGAATCTATGTAGATTCTACATACATACATATGTACATATATATGTACGTATTATATTGTTGTTGAGTATATTAAAGACGTGGCAGCGTTGCTATGACGGCGATAAAGCTGACTGAGCAGCGTCTATTATCGATGTACATATATGTATGTAAATATGTACTACGTATATATACATATATATATATATACATATAGACGTACATACATACATACATATGTACATATGTATATTTTGATGAGAACACAAATAAGCTTAGTTACGCATTTTATTGATAAATTTGGCGCGAAGCGACGAAACAGCGCAGGCAGGGTTGCTCTGAACGAAAAATGTGGGTGGAGAGCTTTGCCGGGGAGGGGTTTGTTATGTTGCCTTCGTGTATTTGACGACACCATGCACACATACATATGTATATATGTAGTATATAACAAACCGACTGTAACTTGTGGGTCGGTCTAGCAATTTTCCCTTGCGGAAGGACACGAAGGAAGGCGACAGATGTCAGTGATTTTCGTTTTCACGGTCATGGTAATGTGAGTTAGAGCGCTTTCACATTACTCGGTGCGGTATCGGATCGACATTTTTGGTTTTTGCCGAAAGTATACCGAAACCTTTCCGACCACATGTATTTCAATTGGCACTTTCACATTAGTGTTGCATACATGAAATCGGAGCGGATTAAATTCGGTATACCGCAACGCGGTAAGCCCGGTCAGTAAAATTTGAGGAATTACTGCATACATTTTTGCGGCGTGATAAAAGAAGAAGAACAAAGTCAGTAAAAAACTCGTTTCGCTAATAAATGTAGCAAGTTATAATGTCTTCGTCTTCGCTAGAAGACATTATTGTTATTATTGAGTGATTTGTTGAAGTTAAAAATTTTGTTTTGCAAATTTCGATGTTTGTTTTCCTATTTTCTGCCGATTACGCACCGAAAGTATTCCCACAAGTGTGAAAAACACAGCAACGCGGAATCGTTTCGGTAAGCTGAAAATACCGAGCAAAAAATGTCGATCCGATGTCGTGCCGAGTAATGTGAAAAGGCCCTTAGGGTGTTTTTTTTTTGGGAAAAAGGAGTGGTTGCAGTACACAGTCTGACACGTACTAGGATGGTGCCCATTTATGTTAATAAAGTCATAACTCAAGAAACATGAGTTTTGCTTAAATCATGCACGAGGAAGTTTCTTTGTTTCTTTTAATTTGCTTGATGTTAAAACTTTGGCATTTTCGTTACCTACGACTGACTTTGGCGTGCCTGTTCACCGCTTTATACATACATACATAGGTACATACTAGGGTTGCCAGATACCTTTCCCGAAAAAATCAGTACATTGCCTTCCAAAAAAAAAAAAAAAAAATATATGCGGCGAAAATCGTCTTTATGACTTTTAACGTTCGCGTTGCTTCATCCTTCCTAAGTATTTCATGGTTATGCCGTGGTTTAGACATATACGCCGCCGATTGACGCCGCCGCCGCCGCGCCGATTACCTTCATAATCGGCCGCCGCCGCCATAATCCGTGAAATCGGCGTATCGGCGCGGCGGCGTGCGCTGGCGCGCCATACCCGTATGGAGCGAGATGTGTACATATTTTCCTAGTTTTGCTAACTGCTAAAGTTCTTCAAAATTAAAAAAAAAAAAGGAACCAATCGACGTGTTTTGACCTCAGGAACACGACGCTGAATGCGGAAATGTTTTATTTTTTGCCGGTTAAAAGTTATTAACAAAAACTTTGGCTGTTCCCTACTTTACTAGCCTCAGTCTTAAAGAATTTAAGCTACTGGAAAATTTCAGTTCGTTGGCTTACATAATTTTTTCTCAGATACGGAACTTTTCTGGGATCTCTTCCATTTAGTCCTACTTATCGAGGTCTGTTGCTAATTGTTCTACTCAAAACTGCACCATTTCAACCCTCCTTGATATCATTAGATGCCGAAAATGATCCCAAACATGCCTCCAGAATCGAAAACTCATAGTTTGAACGTAAGAAAGTAGCTGTTTTTGAGTAGCCCTCACAGTTGTCGAACCTCAGCCCTATAGGGAATATTAAAGAAGACGATGGGGGATCAAAAATGGAAAAATAAGCTAGAGTTATGGAAAAAAATTAAAGAAGCTTGGTACTTAATACCAGTTGCAAATTGCGCTGATTTCGTCAACCCTATGCCACGAAGAAGTAAGGAAGTTATAAAAAATAAAGGAGCTTCAACTAAACATTAGTTTAAATCTAGCTGCAGTAGTAATATTGTAGTTTATTTGAAAAAACAATCGAATTTAAAGTTTGTCCCTATTATTATTTCCAACTTAAATTATACATTTCATTATTTTTATTCATAAAAATTAAATTATTATACAAAAACCACCCCAGAGTCATTGAAGCATGTCCTCTCCGTGTAGGCATCAATATATGGTAATTATTATTTGGTCTTAAAATGAAATAAATGGAGAATTGCAAAATTTTGTCCCTATTATTTTTTCCAACACTGTATATACATATATTTATTTTAAAGTGCCTTATATATATATAAATACGTACATATGTAAATATATGTATGCATGTTTATTATCATACAAAATAAGCAAATGAATTTAAATTTACCCTTACATATGGATTTGTGTATATTCTTTAAGATTTATTTTCTTTATTTTATATTTTAGTTTATGTAACAATTGTTTTTTGCTGTTAATAAAAAAGTTTCAACAATTTAAGCTGGAAATTAGTTTATTTATTCCATTCAGCCAGCGATATTAAGGTAACTAAATAAAGTTAATATTTGAATAAGGATTGTGATTTGTAGATTTGGGGCAGGCGCGAAAAAGCACGCCGGCGTCGCCGCCTACCGTCTACCGTGGTTGTGCTTACGAGCAAAATACCGTCGAAATTCGTACACATTTTCGTCATTGGCAAGAGGTGGTTACGCTTAAATCGATGATTAGAGCGCACATACACAACATAACACATTTTTACCCCGAAACCTCGGCGTGCTGGGTGCTTGTTTCACCCAGCGAATTTGATCGATGTGAGAGTCCGAAAATTCTCTCACTCGTCGGAGTGCATAACAACAATTACACGTTGCTCGTCGAGTATTGTCGTAAGCATAACCACGGCATTACAAACGTCAAATGAAAACAGTTGGAAAATTAACAAGTAAGGAAGCTTAAGTTCGAGTGGAATCGAACATTAGATACTCAGCTGTATGCTTTCATTGTTTGTTTGCGTTTGATGGAAACACGGTGTACTTTATATAAAGCGAGTGCTGCAAAAAGTGGGCGTAGCCACGCCCATTTTCTAAATTTTTATCAGTCATCCAACTAAGCTTATGAATATTATTCTTTGTGCCAAATTTCATCCCTTTATGAGTTACAAAGATGTCACGTTACAAATTCCCAAAGGGTGTTCCAGAAATAGCTTTGTTAAAAAGTAGGCGTGGTCATAAACGGATTTCAATAAATTTTTGCGTGTCTATTAACACAAGTTATAAAAGTGCATAAACCAAGTCTCGTCATAATATCTCAATTATTTGTCGAGTTATGGGCTCCGAAATCTCGTTGATTCCTTTGTCTGAAAAGAGGCGGTGCCACGCCCATTTTCCAACATTTTTTTTTTGTTTCCAATCTATTGTAGAACTCATGCCACAAAATTTCAATGAATTATCTTTATATTTGATAAAGATATCGCTAAAAATGTTTTTATTAGGCCACTTTATGATACCCATATATAAAAGTGGGCGTGGTCGTCAACCGATTTTGGCAATTTTTCGTCCAAACATTTGCCTAAGTAAGTATATCACGCCTACCAAATTTCATCGATATATCTGCAACGGTTTCTGAGTTATGACTCATAAAACTTTCAATGTTTGCCCCTTAATAAGTGGGCGTGGCACCGCCCATTTTCCAAAATTTCACCATATTTCTTCATAAGGGCCTGAGCTCAATACGTGTGTGAAATTTTATCACTCTAGCTCTATTAGTGACTGAGATACAAAATTTCTGATTTCTACTATATAGGGGAGGTGGGCGTGGTCATGGTCCGATTTCGCCCATTTTCAATACCATCCGTTCCTGTCTTGATACCAACTTAGATTTCAAATTTCATCAAAATATCTCAATTTTTGCGCGAGTTATCGTGCGCACAGACGGACAGACGGACGGACATGGCTCAATCGATTTCTCTTTTCATCCTGATCATTTTGATATATATAAGTCTATATCTATCTCGATTATTTCATTCTGTTACAATCCACCGTTAGGAAATCAAAACTATAATACTCTGTGTACTAGTACAGCTGAGTATAAAAACAGTGAAGGGTGATATAAATGAATTTTTTTAGTGTCGGCTAAAAATCAGTACAAATCAGTACAAAATCCAAAAAATCAGTAAGTATTTCTTAAGGTTTTTAAAACCATTAGTACGGAGCACAAAAATCAGTATTGTACTAATGAAATCAGTACGTCTGGCAACCCCAGTACATACGTACCTATGTGTAGTCTGCCAAACGAAATCTGTATAATTCCAGCAACTGGATATCATCTAGTCTGTCTTCTAGTGCTGGCAGTTTCCTTAGAGATGTGATCGGCCATTTATTATTAGTGATGTCGTTGAACCGATTATATTCGCCACAATATATAGGTATCTACATCCTAGGGATTCCAATCCCGGGACCCTGGGACTCGAAAATCAGGAAAATTGGAATCCCTAGTACATACATATGTATATGTATGTATGTACATATATGGCAAGTGCCAATGAATAAAAATTAGGTACATATTAGAGCTCCAGATTTTTTTGAACATTTTCGAGTAGCCCGAACAAATGTTGCTCAAATGCTCGAACAGTCGTTTGTTTGTTTATTACCCGTATGTTTGTACGGGCATTTGAACAATTCGGGCATTTTGAAGTTTGTTTTTTTCTTTTGTTTATTATTTTTTTTCTTCTTCATATGTAGTTGTTTTTATTTTTGTTTTTTCGATACACATTTTTTTTGTTTGTAAGCTCGAATGCTCGAATGTTTGTACGGGCATTTGAACAACAAACGGGCTTCAAAAAAAAAACGATCAATTCGAACTGTTCGATACCCGGGTATCTAGAGCTCTATTACATATACAGATGTGTATAGGTAGATACTAGAGATGGCAAATATTGGCAGCCCTGTGACTTTGTCACCGTTATATCTCACTAAAGCAAGCTTAGCTATTATTACTGGACTTGAAAAATATAATTCAATAAAACAAATTTATTTACTTTTATTAAAAAGTGAGTAAAAGTCATGGTTCCTGTCAGCAACCCTAAATTTCACTGTCACCGAAAAAATCAAGGGATCGGTCATCTCTCGTAGGTACTTACATACCTAAGTTGTATAATAGATTAAGGAGCACGCCGCGAATTGGGAATAATGATTTTCGAAATAAGCGATTCTTTCATATAACATACAGCTATGTAACTATGTACATACATATGTAGGTACTATGTAGGCATGCGTCAAAATAAAGTGTAAGGTGGGTCTGTAAGGAGATTATAAACACACACATCTGCATGTACATACATATGTTTGATTGTATGTAAGTACGTCTAAAAGCTCAAATTTTTGGTAGATGCGTTCAATGACATTGTCTCTTTCTCAAGGACACACGCGCCGCGACAGAGCGCAAGGATATTAGAAAATTGGGTGGATGGGACAATCGTATGCATGTATACATACTTGTAAACATATGTACATATTTTCACGTGACCGTGGACGTCTTGAAACTTTGCGGCCATGGTAACTAGGTACTAAGTAGCATTTAAATTCTAATTGCTGCACTTCAGCATTCAAAGCTAAGATTTCTTGCCCATATTAAAGCAAATCCTGTGCGAAGAGAACAGGGTTGCGTGATTGCGACAAAATTTTGATTTCAAATCAACTTTCAAATAAAGAATCAGCTTGATTCGTGATTCAAAATACTTTCAAATAAAAGATAATTTTTATTTGTGATTCATTTCACAAAAGAAACAAAAATACCTTTGCTTCGTGATTCAAACTACATACATATGTATTTTCAAATCAAAGATAAATTGGATTTGTGATTCATTTCTCAAAAGAATCAAAAATCTTTTTTGATTATTGATTCAAAGAATATCTTTGATCCGAATAAAATTTTTGATTCGAATCAAATGATAATAAAATTGATGGACCGACACGAACCTTAAGAACATTTCTGGAATAGAAATATTTATATCAAGCTGTATTCAGTCCTTTTTACATAAATGTAATATACATATTTATACATACCTACAATTAATTCAAACATCCAATGTTTAATGCTTTGGAGTCTGCATATTTCAAATTTGCTATGTGGTTTCAGATCACCAGAGAAATACGGTCTTCTCCGTTGCCTTTGTTTCTTTTATAATCGTATAAAATGTAGATAATGGACTTGAATGCCGTCCACTGCTTTGATTTCTTATCACACTTTAAAGCAGTAAAAACTCATTTTTTATTCCCACGGAAGTCGAGTGCGTAATGATCCAATATTCATATACATACATATGTATATGTATACATAAGTATGTATTTATGTACATATGCATTTATGTATATCTGGGGTCAAGGATTGTCACGCTGGCAATATTCTGCAATCCAAACCAATAATTCTCACTTTCACTTGTGAGTTTCTTTGTACGTACGTATGTAGGTATGCATGTGTACCAGTATAGATACAAGAAACAAAGGATTAATTCTTGTTTCCGTTTCTTAGTCAATCCCAGCACAAAAAAAAAAGAAACGTGCAAAAACGATTGCATTTGCACAATTGGCGGATTTGGGGTCAGGAAATTGATAAACTTTTGCGGTTGAACACATCAGTAAATTGTTCATTATCGTCATGAATGGATTTTCATTTGAATATACATACATATATGTACATACATCAGTGGCGCACACAGAAAAAAATTTTGGGGGGGTTTTCAATATCCAACGGAAAATTAAAAAAAAAATACTTAAAACTCGTCCAGACAATTTTTACCTAAATTTATGTTTGGGGAGTGGACCTACGTATGCACACATTAAACAAAGGCACCTTTTAAATCTCAATTCATTGCATTTTCTCTGTATTTAAACTAAAACTAACAAGTAAGGAAGCTTAAGTTCGAGTGGAATCGAACATTAGATACTCAGCTGTATGCTTTCATTGTTTGTTTGCGTTTGTTCGATTAGGGTGTATTTTATATGAATCGAGTGCCGCATAAAGTGGGCGCAGCCACGCCCATTTTCAAAATTTTTATCAATCATCAACTAAGCATATAAATATTGTTAGTGCAAATTTGCAGCCCTTTATGACTTCTAATTACAAAGATGTCACGTTACAAATTCCCAAAGGGTTTCCCAGAAATATCTTTGTTAAAAAGTAGGTCATAAACCGACTTCGCTAAATTTTTGAGCATGTATTACCACAAGTTATTAAAGTGTACAAACTGATTTTCGTCATAACATCTTAATTATTTGTAGAGTTATGGGTTCCGAAATCTCGTAGATTCCTTTGTCTGAAAAGAGGAGGTGCCACATCCATTTTCCAACATTTTTCTATTTTTTGTTTTATGTCTATAGTTGGATTCATGACACAAAATTTCAATGACATATCTTTATATTTGACATAGATATCGCTTAAAATATTTTTATATGCTCCTTAATAGTTCCCATATATAAATTTGGGTGTGGTCGTCAATCGATTTTGGCAATTTTTCGTCCAAACATTTTCCTAAGTAAGTAAATTACGCGTACCAAATTTCGTCGATATATCTGATACGGTTTCTGAGTTATGACCTATAAAACTTTCAATGTTTGCCCCTTAATAAGTGGGTGTGGCACCGCCCATTTTCCAAAATTTCACCATATTTCTTCATAGGGGCCTGAGCTCAACACGTGGGTAAAATTTCATCGCTCCAGCTATTTTAGTGACTGAGATACCAAATTTCCGATTTTTTCTATATAGGAAAAGTGGGCGTGGTCATGGTCCGATTTCGCCCATTTTCAATACCAACCATCCCAATCTCGTTACCAACTTGTATTCCAAATTTCATCAAAATATCTCAATTTTTGCGCGAGTTAGAGTGTTTACAGACGGATGAACGGACGGACATGGCTCAATCGATTTCTCTTTTCACCCTGATCATTTTGATATATATAAGTCTATAACTATCTCGATTATTTCATTCTGTTACAATCCACCGTTATGTGATTAAAATTATAATACTCTGTGTACTAGTACAGCTGAGTATAACAAACCTCAGCTTATATCCACAGCATACTTTTAGGGAAATGTCTCCACACTGCTTGTTTATAAACATAATCAGTAGTTGTTGACAAACATTGGCAATGTACATCCACGAATATTCATAGATTTTACAACATGCATTTACACAAATATTTGTGTATGTACCATCTTTTATAAAATTATTTTTTGTATGGCGCTGTAAAATTTTGGGGGGGGGGGTTTTAACCCCAAAATCCCCCCCCCCACCCTTGAGTGCGCCAATGACATACATACATATATATGTAAGTAAATATGCATGCATGTACCCACCAAAAAATCTAAGCCTTATTTAAGAATTGAAACAGCATATATAAAGACTAACAAAATAAAGTCTGAATATTATAAAGGTAGCAAATTTGTATGACATAAGGCTTAAAATAAGGCTGATTTTCCTGTGTTGATGTCAGCAGGCCATAAAGAGTACTCTCTCTCTCTCTCTCTCTCTGAGAGTACACCTTATTCCAAAGGTTTATCCGCCATGCGAAATAAGGCCTAGATAAGTATTAGACAGTTAGGAGCAGACAGAGTGAGTGCGTAACTGACGCACAGTGGGGGCACCTCCATACAAACGTGGCCAAAAATAGTAATAATTAAGCTAGAATCTTGAAACTCGGAACTTAAGCTTTTTTGGTCGAAATTAGTAAACTGTGAAAATTTGAACAAAATCCACCTACAAATACGCCCACCTCCCATATAACGGTATTTTTGAAATTTCAGCATTTTACTAACTATTATAGCTAAAATGCACAATTTTGATTAGTGTATACATTTTTGAAATATAAATCAAATGTAGTAATCATTTTGGAAAAGGGGTAAAGCACTTCACCGTTTTTAAATTAAAAATATATGCACTTTTAAGTATGTTATAAGCATTTATCGTAAAACTTTCATACAAAAAAATCGCATTTCAAAAAAATTTTACACCAGAAATGAAATTACACTTTTCTAAAGGATTTCAGTGTGCTAAACCGGAATCTGGAGTCAGATTTTCCAAATTGGTTCTAGTTTCTGAGATATTCATGCTCAAATAGGCAAAAACACGTTTTTTGGCTCTATTCCCTGCTGAATATCTTTTATGTAATTACTTTCCACTCAAATTCGATTAAACCAGTTGAAAGCACAATCATTACCCTTGAAAACAGCGTTTAGTTTCTTCGAATATCTTACCTAGAATTGGAAATATAAATATTTAAGTTTCACCATTTTGACAAATATTCCACATACAAAAAAATTTAAACTTTTTGAAGCATACTTCTGGGCATTTTGTATGGGAAAAATGTACGAAAATTCAAAAAACACCTTCCATAAAAATGTTCATAAAACAAAATGGAGAAAACGAATTTTTACGATTTTATCCTGTTTATAAAAGACATTTAGGACTATGAAATATTAAAAAATTGAGGAGGTAATATTTTTTGTTTTTTTTTTAATTTCATTTTAAAGTTTTACAATTTTTACACATTTTTTTTTTATATTCCAAAAGAAAAAAGCTGTCAAAGATATGAATTAACGCTGATAAAAAAGATTACCTCATAATTTGAAAGTATGCACCATTTACTGTAAGACGATAAAGAAATATTCGATTATTCGCCTAAATATAAACGTTTTTCATAATGTCAAAACTAACATAATTAATGCGTTAACAAAAAAAAAACGCAGTTTTAGGCCAATGGGAAAAAAATTATAAAAGGAAATGGAGAAGGATTTTTAAAATGAAAATGTAGTTTGACTAAGAATATATTATTTCAAAGCATAAAAAAAATTTGAGGAGGTAATATTTTTTGTTTTTTTAAATTTTTTTATTCAAAGTCGAGCAAATTTTTTTTCTTATCGACATTTTTTGGCAATATTTGAAAATTCATATAAATTCAATAGTGAACGGTATTTACAACTACGTTATAATTTCTGAAAGAAAAAATCATTATCTATGTAATGATGTATCACTCGAGTTCGTATGTTAACAATTAATTGAGATAGAGCATTTTGTATGAGGTGTGTTCATTGAGAAAAAAAAGAACCTGTTTTTTGCTCAACTTTGGGCACCCTGTACAGCTAAACGAAAAGATACTCAAAAATTTTTATATAAGCTTTTTTATTATAATTTGATGTATCTGTCGATCTCTGTTTAAAAACATTGTTTTACTGATACTTTAATTTTGAATTTATTTTTGGCCGCAATCACCCATTGTGTGACGCAGCGCTGGCAGCGTACTCCTGATTTGTCAACAATAAGCAAAACTTTTTTGCAGGGCATGTACAGATGAGATCATGTACTATGTACAGTGTTGTACACAAGAATAGTGCCCAAATGTATGTAGATATACAAAAGTCCTGCGCATTTCTCTTTAGTTGTTTGGAAATCACTTAGAAAATCTGAAGATGAAAGTTATTATGTACATATCGACGCTTCCCAACAATACTGTACTAAGTCGACTTAGTACATTTTCCCGCTTTTGACGTTTTCAAGTAAAGCGTGTCTTAATTTAGATGCTGTCTAATTTTGGTATCAATCAGACAATCCAATCAAAAGCTATAAGCAAAAGTGTACATATAATACAACTCGAGATTTTTACAGAATAAAAACTTTGAGAGCTTGCCATGAAAAACCACGTAGCAAATTTTTATTTTTTCTTACGGTTTTATATAAAGCGTACCCTAACTTTGATATTGTCGAGTTTTGGTGTTGATCGTTCAATCCAAACAGAAGTTATAAGTGAAAATATACTTAGCATACAACCGAAGTTTCATATCGAGTTTAACCTTTGAGAGCTTCTCCTGCAAAACACAGTTTTCAGACTTAGTACAGTTTTGTTTGGAAGCATCGATATTTTACATCGATTTCTGTGAAATTTGAATTCATATGTAGCTAATACCCTCAGTGATGCGAGCTTGTTTGCCATTGAAAGGGCAATCTACACGAGCAAGCCTAATAATTCCAGTGCTGCTAAAACTTGATGATAATAACCATGACAATAAGCCTTGAAGTGCGAAAGTCATTTGCACAGAAACCTATGTATATGTATATCAACTTACTGTATCTACATCAGAGATTTGCTTTTGCTATGCACGCGTGCAAAAGCTTTTTGTAGCTTTTACACCGACAGCCTCCCACGGACACTACAGAACTCTTCGTGCACGAAAAGAAATTTTGTTTGCAAATTTTTGTTCAACGATTTCTATTCAGCGTTAGGCTGTTGACCTAGAAGGTTGTGTTGCTCGCGCAGTCTCTGAACGCTTGTAAATGATTGTGCGTTCGAGATGGTTTTTTTATCTAATTTTTTATCAAATTTTTTTACGTAATATTTTTATTGGGCTTTGTTTTCTTGCTCTTATTTTGTTTGTGTTTTTTTGTGAAATTAATAATAATAGTAATATCCATTTCCAAATTCAAAATTTTAGTCTTCGACCATGATTGAGTTTCTTTTGGGTGTAGGCAAGAGCTTTTTGTGCTTTTAACACATGCACAATATGTGAGGGTGTTAGTGTGATAATCCCTGATCTACATACACAAATCCACGTTTATTGAAATAATAACCCAATAAACATAATGGCATGTAACTAACTAACAACAAACTTAGTTTTTCAAAGTTCAAGGTAGGTTTATTCCAAAAAAAAAAAAGCACTTGAAGTGGGGTCCAAAAACATGGGGGCAATAGCAATAAAAGAAAAAAATTGCATTAAAATTTCACATCAACATGGGCTAGATTTCCTATTCATAACCGAGGGAGTGAGAATACATATATCGGATAACGAAGGTTACACTTTTCGCTGCTCCAGAATCAAATGAAATGTTTATATACGTCTTTTTATATATTTGTGGAAAATAAATAGACTCCCTGAGGAAGACGCAAGTATGCGCCGAAACGCGTAGGAGAAAAAAAGAAAACTTTGTGTTTTGCTTTATAGTTCACCGGCCAAAAAGCTCTGAAAAGCATATAAATGAAAACCAATTTACAAACTCATTATCTAATAGAGAGACTTGAAAAAGCGATTCATTTTCCAATAACTTTCAAATTTTTAACCAAGCTCAATGTTTATTGGGAATATTTGTTTTTAGTTTTTTTTTTGGTATTATTAATTATTAAATCTTTTGCGATTGATAATTTTTACTGAAATTTCACACATACATACATATCGACGATTATACTTCATAAAAATTTTCTCTCTAAATTCTCTATAGCTACTGCCAAACGATGCAATAAAAGTGCTTTCCGAAAGTGTCAAATCATTGAAAGAACTTTCATGAGTATCCACACGACGCAATGAAAGTGCTTTCAGAAAGCACTTTTTACCTCCACTTTCCGAAAACTTTCAGGAAATACTTTTCGTTTGTCCACACGGTGAAAGGGAAATGAGTTTTTGAAAGTACTTTCTGGCAGCTGTCAAATTAAATTCAAACAGCTGTGAGAGTAAGACAGATGTAGGAGAGCAAACAGCTTGTTGTGTGACTCACACAGTGTGATGATGCTAGCCACACACCTTGCAATTTTTTATACAACTTGAGCAAGTTGCGCTGGGGCTGTTGTATGAAGTTGTGTATCGGTTGTACGAAAAATCAAAAAGTTTTGATTTTTTGGCAAGTTGTACAACTTGGTTGCATCGTTTGGGGGCATGTTGTTCAACATTTCATTTTATGAGAATTCTTGAAGTGAACACATCAAATTAAAGGAAGTAAAAATAAGCGAATTCAACACAAAACACATAAATATTTGTAGAATAAATAACGCAAAATGGAAAGCTTGCAGGGACCACTTTATGTAATATTTTTTCCTACAAGCGCAATATTATCCTATTCCATGTTCACTCAAAGTAATTTTTTACAAAATGAGATTGTACAACATGGTTGTTCAATAAATTGCACCGTATGTAGGCAAACAGTCCAACTCGATTGCAACCGAGTTGGGTCAACGGTCGCACCGTGTATGGCTACGGTAAGAGCAAACAGCTGTGCGTGGAATGGTGATGGTGGAGACTTTTGTGTTGATATGAAAAATATAATGTGATAATTAATTATTTTAATAATTGTATTTTGTTTATACATATGTATTGTTATAAAGAAAATATATTTACATGCCGGTTCGATCATTTAGGCAACACTATCAGCTAGCAACTTTCAGAAAGTAAAACACTTTCAGATGTAACAATTGAAAGTGAAAAGTATTTCTGAAAAGTATTTTTCTCGCAGCTAGACGATGAAAGTTTTTCGTAAGAAAGTAATTGCTGAAATTTCGGAAAACACTTTCAGAAAGTACTTTTTTGGTGGCTACACGAGAAAATTTTACTTTTTCACTTTCTGAAAGCACTTTTATTGCATCGTCTGGCAGGAGCTTATGTTTCATTTATACACTTTCAAAAGTCTCTATCTAAATTAGGTCACTCATACGCCTTGGCACACCTTGGTGTCGCCTCAAACATATAAGGGGTGCACAAACCATTTATTTCCACCAGAAACGCTTAATCTATACTATGTATAAGAGTGAATTTTAAGCGTCTTAACCCATTAATCTGGCCGCTGTGGTGTAGTGGGTAGAGTGCTCGCCTGCTATGCCAGATGTCTCGGGTTCAAACCCCAGTCCGAGCAAACACCAAACAAATTTTTCTAATTAGTAAAAATCCAATTATTGGGTTTAAAAAAAAAAGCGGTCACCTCTCGGCAGTGGGCGGCATACCCTCCGAGTGTATTTCTGCCATGAAAAAGCTGTTCACAAAAAATGCATTCGCCGTTCGGAGCCGGCATAAAACTGTAGGTCCACCCAATTAGTAGGAAAAACAAAAGGAGCACACCTCGAATTGGGAGAGAAGCTCGGCCATAAAATTCGTCAGAGTTATAATAGCGCCATTGTATTATTATATATTATATTATTAACCCATTAATGTTCACGTTTTAACTCACTAATGACTCTTTGTTTTGAAGAAGTATTATAATACATGTTTTTTTTCTTACTAATTGGTGCGTAACCGTTTAGACGATTTTGACCAAGTCCAATAAAGAGCGCCATTCGTTTATGTTTCGTGATTCCTGGCGCCAATTGGAAATACCAAAGGGAAGCAAAGTCGCTGTCTACCTGATCTTCCCAACATAGTGGAGATTTCGCTTTTCCGCCGGTTCCGAGCGTTTTTCTGCGCTAAGAGAGAGAAGGAAGGAGGTTTTGTAAGAAGAACCCTATGGGCTAAGCTTTCAGGTAATATTACAAAAAATATTCAAATAAAATAGAGCGGTCTCAAGGTGGGTTTTTTCTAATTGGTACCTAGCTTAATGTGAAAAATTCACATAGCCACTTTTGAGAGTGGACTACTCACATGTATGTATGTATGTACATATTTTTAGTTCCACAGATATCCAAACCAGCGTTGCCGTTTTAAATTCTTGAGATTATCCAAAAAAATATTCAAATTACCCATAATTGCCCAAAATTCCCCATACAAATTTTCAAATTACACTACCCGACAAAATTTCAAAAATTTTGATATCCTCGACATTTTATACATCTTGTATTTAACTTATTTTTTGCATAAAAAACAAATCTTTTGTGCGCCATAATTCCGTCACTTTAATGTCGATTTTATGTGGAATTGGAAAGGGTATTTCATCCTCTCAAAATGAAATGAAATAACATAAAACTCAAGACGGTAATGGCGGAGATATTGACAGATTAGTAATCCTCCTTTTCTGATAACTGAAATTTAAAAATATCTCGAAAACTGTTCTACTTTTGAACCATTTGATTACACATTTGGAATCAGCAGGAATACATAGGAATCAAATGTCGAGGATATTTTTTTGTCGGGTAGTGTTATCAAGAAATTTCCAATAAACAAGCATTTTGAAATTTATTTTACTTTATAACGGTTTGCATTTTTAAATTCATGTGCATATATGTATGTATATGTGTGATTAAAAAAAGTTATAAAGAAACATAAAACAAGTAAGAGAGAAATGAAACATTAAATAGTCCGATTTTCTCTAATTTATAGGGTGGGCTGTTTATGCAAATATTTATAAAAAAAATATTGTAATGATCTTAGCAATTTAAGTGGAGAAGTTTTAACCCAAAATAAATGATTTGTTGTAGGGAAGCTATATGTTATAATGGTCCAATTTGGCCGATTCCGACAAATGAGCAGCGTATCTTAACAACTAAGGAAATAGCTCATGATTCTAATAATATCGGTATATATTTTGGTGGGTCTAATTTTTCTACTTCTGGAACTTTCGACAATGTTATAATACCATTTCATGTTCATGAAAGGTATAAAATTGATTATTTTTTTCCTAGCTAACTTCTTACTTTAATGGGCTTATGAAATTTGCTTGTACATGTTCGGCCAGCCGGTAATTCAAGATTAAATAAATGCTGCAAAAACTCATGCACAGTTTCGCACAATGCGAATGTAATAGCAACTCATGAAAATAATTAATTTTTTTATAGGTATTATTATTCATATAAAACTGTTAAAAGGCGAATTCCCCAAAATTCCCCAAATCATAGCACTCCCCAAAAATTACCCAAATATTTAAAAATTCCCCAAATTTGGGGAATTACCCACAAAACGGCAAAGCTGATCCAAACACATTTGTAAGTACATACATATGAACTTTTTGCATAATTGTTATGCCCCAGCGTTGATGAAATCCCGCGCAAAATATGTATCAACGAACTGTATTATTTTTGCGAACCCACACGCACACACACTTTACCTACTTGGCTGTTTAAATGTAGAAGTTATAGCACAAAACGTCTAAATCTGAACAATCGGTTATATAGCAGCTATATGTTATAGAGATAGTAGTCCGATTCGGCGCCGATTCCGACAAATGATCAGCTTCTCTTAATATGAAAACCATATATGTACATACTGAATTTCAAGCAGATATCTGAAAGACTGAGAGACAAGTTTGCGTTCAAGCAGACAGACAGACAGACTGGCAGACGGACATGGCTTAAACGACTCAGTTCATGATCCTGATAATTTCGGTATGGATATATGTATGCATGTATATTGGTGGGTCTGACAAGACTTTTTATGACAATTTCAAGATTTGCGTTTCGGCACAATGTTATAATACCATTTAATTTTCATGAAAAGTATAAAAATTTATCAAGAGCAGACTGTGGGTCAGAAAAGTATCTAATTTAAAATCCATACTTTTCTTTCATTTCTGATTTGCTACAACTGCAAAAATACTTGAATCCCCACTTATAATAGGCGATCCCAACGGCAGGACCACCGACCACAAGGCATACCTATGTATGTAGGTTCTAGATAGCATGAGCAGGAGATCAAGTTAATACATAAGTACATACCTTGGGTTTCGGATTTGTTAATTTGTATATATGTACATTAGATTACATTTTTTATTGTTGCAAGTACAAAATTCGAAAATTTATTATTTACATATATGTATGTAAAACAAGTAAGGAAGCCTAAGTTCGAGTGGAATCGAACATTAGATACTCAGCTGTATGCTTTCCTTGTTTGTTTGCCTTTGATGGAAACACGGTGTAGGTACTTTATATAAAGCGAGTGTTACATAAAGTGGGCGTAGCCACGCCCATTTTCAAAATTTGTATAATTCATCCAACTAAGCATATGAATATTATTCTTTGTGCAAAATTTCATTCCTTTATGACTTCTAGTTACAAAGATGCCACGTTACAAATTCCTAAAGGGTGTTCCAGAAATATCTTTGTTAAAAAGTAGGTGTGGTCATAAACCGATTTCAATAAATTTTTTGCGTGTCTATTAACAGAAGTTATAAAAGTGTATAAACCAAGTTTCGTCATAATATCTCAATTATTTGTCGAGTTGTGGGCTCCGAAATCTCGTAGATTTCTTTGTCTAAAAAGAAGCGGTGCAACGCCCATTTTCCAAAATTTTTCTATTTTTTGTTTCCGGTCTATTGTGGAACTCATGCCACAAAATTTTAATGAATTATCTTTATATTTGACAAAGATATCGCTTAAAATGTTCTTATTAGGCCCCTTTATAGTTCCCATATATAAAATTGGGCGTGGTCGTCAACCGATTTCGCTAAAATTTTGAACATGTATTATTACAAGTAATAAAAGTGTATACACCAAGTTTCGTCATAATATGTCAATTATTTGTCGAGTTATAGGCTAAGAAATCTCGTATATTCCTGCTTCTAAAAGGAGGCGGTGCCACGCCCATTTTCCAAAATTTTTATGTTTTTTGTTTTATGTCCATAGTTGGACTCTTCTCATAAAATTTCAATGATATATCTTTATATTTGACAGAGATATCGCTTAAAATGTTTTTATTAGGTCACTTTATAGTTCCCATATATAAAAGTGGGCGTGGTCGTCAACCGATTTTGGCAATTTTTCGACCAAAAATTTGCCTAAGTAAGTAAATCACGCATACCAAATTTTATCGATATATCTGCTACGGTTTCTGAGTTATAGCTTATAAAACTTTCAATATTTGCCCCTTAATAAGTGGGCGTGGCACCGCCCATTTTCCAAAATTTCACCATATTTCTTCATAAGGGCCTGAGCTCAATACGTGGGTGAAATTTTATCACTCCAGCTCTATTAGTGATTGAGATACAAAATTTCCGATTTTTACTATATAGGAAAAGTGGGCGTGGTCATGGTCTGATTTCGCCCATTTTCAATACCAACCGTGCCAGTACTGATACCAACTTACATTCCAAATTTCATCAGAATGTGCGTACAGACAGACAGACGGACAGACGGACGGACATGGCTCAATCGATTTCTTTTTAACACGCTTTTATTAGTTTCACCTGTATGTATGTATGTATGTATGTATGTATGTATGTATGTAACTTCATCCCATCCTAAAAGTTGCAAACGTTTAACTCAATTATTATTTTTTTGAAACATTCACTTTACTTTTATTGTGTTTTCTCCTCTATTATTTCTATTCACCTCCGGATTCGAAACGTCACATCAACATGGGATTCAACCCAACGACATCATATAGAGACATTCAACATTATATTCCATGCTTCATTGAGGCTTTTATGTTACCTTTCTTCAAAATAGCCTCTATGAATTTCATTCAATTCAACAGAGAACGTAGATGAACAGAGAAGTTGCAACTACGAATAATCGTGGAAGCCAGAGACCCAACAAAATTCTGTTAGTGCATATGGTGAATAAAAAATTTTAATTCAACACAGCTGGCTGTTAAAACAACTGAAGTAGAGCGAGTTCGTCTGTAGAAAGGAATGTTATATTAAATTTCTGCACATCTGCTGATATGGCTCATTATTCCTCCCATACACCAATTCCATCGATGCACTAATTTCCCAAAACCGCCGGTGTTTTAACTATTTTCTTATCGAATTTGAATTATAAATAAATTAAAAATTAAAAAAAAAATCAATGAAAATTAATTTCAATTTGATTTTACTGGGACTCGAACCTGTGCATCAATGCATTTTCTGTATTAAAAACCATACAACAATGCATCAGTTTGCTACAACCGGTGAGTATTTTTACAATTTCCACATCGAATTTTTAATTATTTTAAAATTTTCGAAATTTTGAAAATGTAAAAACATTTTGTTGTCCATTTCATATTGTTGATGGCCAACCCATCAACCTCGTTGATGAGCAACGATCAACCATCTCTATACCTATGCCAATGAAATTTAATTGTCACCCTCTCTGAACAAATAGATGATGCATCAATACATATGTACATATGTACATACATATGTACATCTATTGAGCAATAATAAATTGGTGGCTGCTTCAAAACCCTCACCATTCATCTTGGTGTATCGGGGCACAGCAGCTGCTAGACTCTGATGACTGATCAACGAAAATCCTACTGCCCCCCAAACATATCAAAAAATTGTTGTGTACACAAAAGCATCTATTGAATTATAATTTTTTAATACAGAAAGATATGCACGTAGAGGCGCAGGTTCGAGTCCCAGAAAAGTCAAATTGAAACTAATTTAAATTGATTTTTTTTAATTCTTAAATTTATTTATAATTGAAATTCGATAAGAAAATTTTAAAATTACTTTGCTGTTTTAGGAATTTGGTGCATTGGTGAAATCGGTGTATGTGAATAAAACCAGATGCAATAAGCAAAAGCAGAAAAAATGCAAAGACAACTAATTGCTGGAAGTAAAATAAAATCCCCCAAATCGCGTTGCTTTGCTTTTGCTTAACTATACAAGCAAACACGGCTCAACTGAAAACTGAAGCGAATGAATCGTGTTCTCGTTTTTTACTCGGCTGGCCGAGTTTGCTAATTTACTTTTCATTAGCAAAAGCAAAGCAAAAGCAAATGCAGCAAAAGTAGCTAAGCAATTTCAAACCCTGGTTCAAATTCTATTTATAGCACGGTTGCCGAACTTGGTAATTACCAAAATAGGTTATTTTTCGCTGTTGGTTTCTTGGTAACTTTCACATCTGTTTGGCAATTTTTGTTTTCAAGAAGTTGTTTACTATTTTTGGTATAAAAGAAAAATATGGAAGTGATTATAGGACAATGAGAATATTTTGGAGCGCTGACTGTTCATTGTGAATATGCACAGGCAAATAAAGAAGAGCATATCTCCGATTAAAAACTGAAATAGTTTTGCTTCGATACACATAGTACATATTAGTTGATATTTTTTCGTTTACGCTTCATTTTTGAGCTCTTATGACCAATGTTTTTTTTTTATAAGGAAAAAATGTATGTGAAAAATTAATATTTTTGGTAGAAGTTATAAATACATATGTATGTATGTAGATCTATTTCGGAGATCACCACATCCCTTCATCAGACTTCTTTTTACTTTTATTCTTGCGTCCGCATAAAACATCCTTTAATGAAAATTTTCACTAAAAAGTTAAAAATAAATAATAGGTTAAAAAAACTAAAAAACACGCTTTAATCTTAAAAATCGTACTAAAAATTGAGAAATAATTTAATTAGAAACAAAATGATGAACGAAAATATAAGTATTTAAGGAAAAGCGTGGGGGTGCTCAATAATATTTCAATATATGAAAATATTCGATTCGTACAACTAGTACAAAAATATACATACCTAGTTGCGAAATTAAAGAGTACGTTATATGAAATCTCAAAAAAGTCAAAATAAAAATATTAGTTAAAAACAGCGATCTTAAATATTTTTTGACATACTGAGCACCACCCGACGCTTTTTCTTAAATACTTATATTTTCGTTCATCATTTTGTTTCTAATTAAATTATTTCTCAATTTTTAGTACGATTTTTAAGATTAAAGCGTGTTTTTTAGTTTTTTAAGCTATTATTTATTTTTAATTTAAGCATTTTCTTTTTAAATCCCAAATACATTTTAATTCCAAAAATTTAATTTTTAATTTAAAAAATTTAATTTTTAAAATAAAATGACTTGGTTGAAAACGTGCATTATAAAAATAAAAATTTTATTTTTGATTTATTTTCTCTGAGTGTAAAAGGTATTTAGAATGCGTTATTAATTTGTCTATTTCAAATCTTTTAGTCTTTAACATGGTTTTTTAAATAACTTAAATGCGAAATATTTCAGTGAACCACTGTAATTGATACCTACTCTTTCTGGCTGGAACAGAAATTACCTTTTCGTTTTTTTTTTTTTGATTATTGAATTCCCTTTTCAAAAAAGATTTCTGTTGATAATAAATTGAAATATTTAGTTTAAATGTTTATTTAGTTAATTTTTAGAGTAATATAAATGACTGTCACTCTCGTTCAATTCAGGGCACAATAATGAATGCAGACATTTCGAAAAATAAAGCTGTTATATATAGATATGTTAAATTAAGGTTTATATAAAGTAGAGCTCTCGATTTTTTTTGAACAAACGCTGTTCAAATTCTCGAACACTTGTTTGTTTGTTTATTACCCGTATGTTTGCACGGGCATTTGAAGTTTGTATTTTTCGTTTGTTTATTTTTTTTGTTGTCTTCATATTTATTTTTTTTATTCTTGTTTTCCTGATACAAATTTTTTTGTCTGTAAGCTCGAATGCTCGAATGTTTGTACGGGCATTTGAACAACAAACGAGCCTCAGAAAAATTCGATCTTTTCGAATTGTTCGATACCCGGGTATCTAGAGCTCTAATATAAAGGTCGATATATCGATAATATCGATGTTTTTTCTCAAAAATATCGAAAATATCGATACTCGTAAACATCGATGTTTTTCCAGCACTAGTACACATGTTTGCGGAATGATAATAAGAAAAGAAATCGAGTAGGTATTTATAGATACATATGTACATATGTATCGGTACATACTAGGGCTTACGATTCGATCTCGAGCAGTGTCGAGAAATTCGAGGATCGAGAAAACCGAGACTCGGGTTCTGGATTAAATCTCGTTTCTCGGATTTCTCGATAACATATTGTGTCAAAAAACATGAATATCAAAAATTTCTCGTATGTCATTGGAAAGAAAAAATTTTATATTATGAAATTGTAATTGTATTTCACTGGGAATTTTGTGCATTGATTTGCGAAATACACGTGGGAATGGCGTAAATGGCATATATTCATACACATGTAAGTACATACAAGCAGAACAATCTACGAAACAGCATGGTAGGCTTATACCGCTTATTTCTGCGATGTAGTTGAATGTCGAGAAGCTCGCGAGCCTTTCGAGATTTTCGAGAATCTCGCGAGCAGGGATGCCACTTTTGGGCTTTTCCTACCAAAACTGGTAGGTTTTATTTCTTTTGGTAGGTTGGTAGGACGATTTGAATTTTGGTAGGTTTTGCCTTCATTAAACTAACATAGAAACGTTTTCATTGAGTTTCAAGTTTATCTGGAAACTGCTGCATCCTCCTCTTTTCCTTCACATTTTTATCAGTCATTCTAAGATTAATTGAAATTTGTACAAATAATATTAAATTTAATACTTAAGTTTTCAAAATAAAAAAAAATATAGATATAGTTTTTTTTTCAATTTAAGCGGTAAAAAAAAAGTGTCCTATTACTGCAGGGTGGTCGGTTACTGACACAATTACCCTAAATGAATTTGTTGAATATGGTTAAATCTCATATTCAAAAAAAAAAATAAAAAAATTGGTAGGCTCGAAACCATTTTGGTAGGTTTTTGGTAGGAAAAAAATTTTCTTAGTGGCATCCCTGCTCGCGAGAACCCGAGTCTCGCGAGAAATCTCGTCTCGCTCGAACTCGAGAAATCGTAAGCTCTAGTATATACCCAATGAAGTTGGATTTAATTCTGTTTACTGTATTAAATCTTAAAAGCGTTTGACGAACTTCTTTATAGCTAATAAGATAAGTTTTACACACAATTTTAATAGAAAATCAAATCTTTGAATGAGCAAAAGTATCAGATTTTTAGATACATGGGATAGCAGAAAATAATATAGCCCAGAAATGGAACAGCCTAATGTACATATGCATGTATATACGGGTACATTTTATAGTTGATCGTTACATGTTTTCTGGGTACTTTCCCATTATTTCGCAGAAATGTTAAAGTACCGCGCTGATTCACAAAAGTTAAATTCTTTGCAAATTCTAGATATGCACCTAGTATATAGATATGTATGTATGTACATACATATGTGCAGTAGCAGTAAATGTGCAAATCCGTGCAAATTTTTCTGAAATTCCTAGTCACGTTTGTTGCGCCTGATCGGCAGTTATTACCTTTGAGTAGATAAATAATTGTTAATTATAGTGGTAAAATATATAACACATAACACCTACATACATATGCCTACAATGTACATACCCACCAAAAAATCTAAGCCTTATTTAAGAATTAAAACAGCAGATTTAAAGGCTTATGGAAAAAGGCCTGAAGATTATAAGGGTAGCAAACGTACCTAAGCCTTAAAATTAGGCTGATTTTCCTGTGTTGTTGTCATCGGGCCATAAGGAGTAGGTACTCTACCTCCGAGAGCCCACCTTATTCCAAAGGATTATGCGCCATGCGAAATAAGGCCTATATGAGTATTAGAGAGTTAGGATGAGACAGAGTGAGTGCATAACAGACGCAGCGCTGCCAACGTACTCCTGATTTGTCAACAATAAGCAAAACTTTTTTGCAGGGTACATATGCATACTTACATATGTATGTACTAGGGATCCCGGGATTTTCGAGATTTTTTTTCTAATCCCGGGATCCCGGGATTTATCCCGGGATTTGGACATTAATTATACAGGCCGACAAAATTTCCAAAAAATTTTCTAACTCAAATAAAATTCTACTTTTCTAAAGGATTTCGGTGCCCTGAATCTGAATCTGAAGTCGGATTTTCGGTAATACTTGTAGCTTTTGAGATATTTATGCGATTATTTGCTATATTCACTGCTCAATCTGTTAAATTACTTACTTTCATTAAAAAATGATTGCAGCTATTGAAAGAACGATCAATTCTCTTGAAAACAGCGCTTTGCTTTCTCGGGTTTCTTATTTATATATCTGGAAATATAAGTTTTTGTACAATAAGGTATTTTTCTTCGAAATCAATGGCAGTATTTGTAGCGCTGATTTAATCGAAATCAAGTTTTGTATATGCTCTGCCGAACTATTTTTAGTTCAGTATAGAAAATATATACATAGTAGGCCACTGATTGGAATTTTTGTTTGAGTCACGCAAAATTTAGTCGTATTTTCGATAAATTAATATAAATTAATTCACTTATTTCATTCTAACGCACAGTTTGTTGTTAATATAATAAACTGCCTAAAAGCGTGCTACAAAATTTTAATTTGCAATATTGCAAGTTACAAGCAAGATATCCGAAAAAGGAAAACATTGTCTTCAAGAGAAATGATCGTGCTTTCAATAGATTTAATCAGTTTTTAATGAAAGTGGGCAATTTTAAAGATATTGAGGAGTGAATATGGCCAAAAACTGCGTTTTTCGCCTCTTTGGACATGAATATCTCAAAAAGTGCACCGAAATCCTTTTGAAATGTAGAATTTTATTTCTGTTACAAAAATTTGTCTACCAGTATTATTTTCCCACATTTGAGGTTGAAAAATTAAATATGTATATTTTCGAGAAACGCTACAACTTTAACATGCAAAGAAAAAATAGATTTTTATTGCCATTTTTTATTATTTCATTACTAACAAAATAAAATAGGAACGTAAAATCATGCGTATTATTTAATAACACTTAAGAGTTACTTTAAAAAACATAAGCAACAAAGAAAATTAAATACATTTGGTGAACAAAACATTTTCCTTTATAGTTGGTACTTTTAGGTTATTAGGATAAAAAGGTTTGCGATCATTTGATAATTTCCAATAAAAATTTTTAGAATTTAACGACACACTTCGTTTAAGCGAATATTTCCAAGCTTGCCGAAAAATTCTGAAAATTAATGCAACTTCCGAAAATATTTAAAAATCGGAGGCACATATTTTGATATGAATTCCGAGGATGCAGCTGCGTATTTAATTTTAGTAGAGTAATGTAAAATTTTGTTTGCATTTTCTTCCATTATTTACTTTCCATATGGCAAAATTCCAAAAACCATTTGGGAAATATATGACCAAAAATCAGGAAATAGAAATTATCAAATGAATTTTACCACAAGAATTCTAAAGGATTTAAAAATACCTAACGTACGTTTCTTTATAACGCGTACTTCACGACAAAAAAAATTTGATTATTAAAAAAAACATCAAAAATATTAATCCTTACTTTGACTAATGGACTTTGTTATTCTGGCAAAAATGTCGCAATTTCTTCGGGCTGTCACATTTTTTTGTTCTCTTCCACACAGACTCAACACTTTTTTAAGGCTGTTTGTTCCATTGACAAAATATAAAACTGGCCCGACTACGGGCATCATCTTCTGCTCTTATCACATTGCATTATTTTAGTTTCATTCATCACATGAAAAATGCAACATTTATAGGGCACAGGGCACATGTTGATAATGGTGCAATGTAATAATGCAACATTTTCATGCAGAATAGGAAATGCTATTAGTATACAGATCTGAGACCACTAAAAATTATATAAAATACAACTTTTCTTTGCTATAATAGGGGAATATTCTGTCTTTATCTTATCCCAAAAATCCCGGGATAAAATTCTAGCGATCCCGGGATTTTCGGGGTGTCTAAAAGGTCGGGATCCCGGGATTGGAATCCCTAGTATGTACATACATACATACATACAAAGTATGTATTTTTTTTTATTTGTAATAATAGCGTGTAGCTAAATAGGTGCTAAATATCTTAAAATTTACATACATATGTATGTATGTAAATCGTGCATGACTTAACTTTAGACTGTAAAGTTTAGAGTCTAAAGTTTAGACTCAACCAAATCAATTTCCTTATTGCACACTCACCTACAAAATATTTATGTACATATGTATTTGCAGTAGAAGTGATTCATCAGTAATAGAACTACACCTTTTCCAGTTTAAGTTCAGAAAGTTACAATTGAAGTTCAGAAAATTACAATTGATGTTCAGAATTTCCAAATGAACTTCAATTGTAATTTTCTGAAATTCAATTCTAACTTTCTGAACTTCAATTGTAACTTTCTGAAATTAAACTGGAAAAGGTGTAGAAAATAACGATAACGAGTATGAGTTTTGGAGAATAGTTCCACTATGGATATTCGAGGAGCTTCTGATGTTCGCTTCCACGATGAAACGGCCATCCCTCAATAGCAAGGAGTAGACATAATGTACAAACATATACATATAAATATGTATACATACCCAGCAGGGCTTTCTCTTACATGTAATGGGTAAAATCATCGAGAAATCTTGATTCATCGCTTACACTTTCGAATACGGATTGCATTACTTTAACATAGGCATGTCATTGGCGGTATTGTCTTACAATATGGTAGACAGTAATGCATTATAAAGTCGCTACTAATATTGAGAAAAGTAAGCTGGTACAAGTAATAAGTTCTTTCACTGGTATAAGTAATTGCATATATCACACAATCCAGTATAGTAATCTATAATGCATTATAATGAAAACTGGCAAAATAAACGAGAATGAGGGTAAATCTCTTTACAAAATTGCTAGTTACAAAAATTTAAATCAATGTAGGCTTTGCAAAATATATCGGCAGTGTTCCAAATCTTTTCGCTTATTTTATGCAATACCGGTAAGCGAAAAAAATAATTTTAAAACTATGAGTTAGCAATTTATGCCGAAAACAAATAGCAAACAGAATGAATAAAGAATCAAAACGTTCTTTGCAAAATGTATTTAAAAAAAAAAACACTATTTGAATAATAATTATTACACTATGTATTTGCACAGCTATTGGCTTATTTAAAAAATTTTCAACGATGGAATAACGCGACTAACCACGACAGTTTTATAATGAAAACTGGCAAAATAAACGAGAATGAGGGTAAATTGTTTTGCAAAACTGCTATTTACTCGTAGAAAAATTAAAATCAAAGCAAAGCGTTTGCAAAAAAATAACGGCAGTACTCCAAACCTTTTCGATTATTTTCTGCATTACCAGTAAGCGAAAAAATAATAATTTTAAAACTGTCGCATTACAAGTAATGAGCAAAGTAAGCGAAGGAGTGTTTCTTAGCTATTTGTAATGCGTTATTTCATTGAATACAATTTCAAGTCATTACCAAAATATGGAAAAACCCTGCTGGGTATATGTATGTATGTCTTTTAAATCACCAGAGGTCTCTTGCTGATTATACACAAAAAAGAGCTCAGTAGTAGAGCACTAAATTGCCCAAATCAGATGGCTTGGGTTTGCCAAGCGCATAAGAATAGATAGTACAGCACAGTAGAGTTGGCAAATATTTGCGTAGCTGTGATTTTGTCACAGTTCCTGGTCTTATCGATGGAACGTTAATACAGCTTCTATAGTGTCTTTTCGCAACTGACCGTATAAATGCCACACAAAAAAACGAGATAAATACAATTTGCTCGATACGATTGAAAAATCACAGTCACGAATCACTTCGTTCCTCAAAAATCACGGTATCGGCCAACTCTACAGCACAGCTACTGCCAATGAGACGAACAATTTAATTAATTAACGATTAAGCCATTAATTGATGGAGTAGACGAGGCCTTCAAAAATCAAAGCAGGAGTCGAGCATAACCAAACCTAAACAAATTTTTGGAATACTTAAGTCGAATAAAATTCAAAGTAAATGCAACATACTTAACTATCTGACAAGGAAATAATATTAAATTATAAAGTCTAGGCAAAATATGTATGTATTGTTTATAGGTACATATGTATGTACTTATATACTTGAGTTCAGTGTACCTGGTTATCGCTTAAGTATGCCGTTGATCGAAACAATGATAACCATTGTTATTGTCGAAGAAGTCCGGCGCCCCAACAGGAAGTTAGAACTCAACTTACGATGACACATTGCAAATTATAAGTACGTAATCAAACAATCTTGTGGATACATATGTATATATGTAGATTTGCATATGTGCATATATACATATATGTGAGTTTAATTTATACGTTTTGAAGCATACATGGCCAGCCAAGAGCTCCAGTGACACCGGAAAAAAGCTTTTAAAAATTGTAAAAATACATAACGTTTTCTGAGGGTTTCGAAAAACAAAGCTTCTGTCACACTTTTGAAAGCGGTTAGTTCGTTTTTTACTTACAAAGAAGTTATTTGTACAACTCGACTTTTCTCTTATTATCCGTTTAAACTTTACAATCGCCTAAGTAAGACTTTCATTCCATTTGACATGTGTATAACTAATACCGCACAATAGAGGTCGGAAACTATCGATAGTCAGCACCATCGATATATAGTGCGATCAAGTAACCACTTTCTCACGAATTAATATAAAAAGGAGAAATTGGGTCGGGGTTACACCTCTCCACCACGCCTAGAAAAAAACGGTTTTTTTAGGGGGGTAGGGGAGGGCCCCCTGATCACAAAACTGAAGACCCCACCTGCCGGAGGCTTATAGTTCTTGAATATTCCAGTACTGTGTATCGGTCCTTAGATACTATTCCAGAAAGTGAATTCTGCCGGCTGAGGGTTATTTTTGTAGAGCGCGGCCGAAGGCCGCTAGCGCAGAAAGGTGTTCCACCCAAAAGTACTGTGGATCGGTCCTGAGATACTATTCCAGAAAGAGAATTCTGCCGGCTGAGGGTTATTTTTGTAGCTGTTTGTTTTTGTAGCTATTCTGCACTTGTTCCCAAACTTTGCCCACCTGTCCTGGTCTTATTCTTACCAATACATGAAAGTAATAGAAGATGATCCAATAAAACTTTTTTCAGTACATTGTTTTGTTTTATTTATTTATTAGCCATTTGTTCTTGTTAAAAAAAAATTAATATATTAACCAGAGAGCATAACAATTATAACAAATAAATATAAAAATCACTTGATAACAATTATTGAGCAATGGAAAAATTTTTCCATCATCAATAAAAATTACTCAAAGATCGATATTTTTTCGATCAGATCATAATTGTTATGAGCAATTGATATTTTTTTCGATGTTCCATAACAATTACTGGATGATGGATATTTTTTAGATCAGTTCATAATTAGATCAGACCAAATGATAGCCCTAGCCAAGCGCTTTCATTTGATACCCATTTTGCGGTGTTCGGTAGTTGAAATGAAACCTGGGGCCATCCCGTTTCGTTTGATACCCATATTGTAGTGTAATTTTAATGTTTTTGGGTAATCACATTTTAAACGACCATGCGACTAGAATGCATAGTCGTATTTATGTTGCTTTGACTACTTGCTAGTCAGCAATTCAAACCCTGCATGGAATAGTTACCGTTTGTTTGGTGCCTAGTGGTCACATTTCAAATTTTCAATAAACTATCGATAGTTCAAACGATAGTCGAAAACCATCGATAGTGTAAACGATGTTCAGAAACCATCGATAGTGACGATAGTGCCATCGATAGTTTCCGACCACTACCGCACAATAGTATACATACTTGATCTGGAAATATATTGTACTTCATATCTATCACATTCATCTTTTTATACTCAGCTGTACTAGTACACAGAGTATTATAGTTTTAATCACATAACGGTGGATTGTAACAGAATGAAATAATCGAGATAGATATAGACTTATATATATCAAAATGATCAGAGTGAAAAGAGAAATCGATTGAGCCATGTCCGTCCGTCCATCCGTCCGTCTGTCCGTCCATCCGTCTGTCCGTCCGTCCGTCTGTAAACACTCTAACTCGCGCAAAAATTGAGATATTTTGATGAAATTTGAAATGCAAGTTGGTATCGACACTGGGACGGTTGGTATTGAAAATGGGCGAAATCGGACCATGACCACGCCCACTTTTCCTATATAGAAAAAATCGGAAATTTGGTATCTTAGCCACTAATATAGCTAGAGCGATGAAATTTTATCCACGTGTTGAGCTCAGGCCGCTATGAAGAAATTTGATTGAATTTTGGAAAATGGGCGGTGCCACGCCCACCTATTAAGGAGCAAACATTGAAATCTTTATGAGTCATAACTCAGAAACTGTTGAAGATATATCGATGAAATTTGGTACGCGTGATATACTTACTTAGGAAACTGCTTGCACGAAAAATTGTTAAAATCGGTTGACGGCCACGCCCACTTTTATATATGGGAACTATAAAGGGACCTAATAAAAACATTTTAAGCGATATCTCTGTCAAATATAAAGATATATCATTGAAATTTTATGCCAGGAGTCCACCTGCGGACATACAACGATAAACACAAAAATTTTGGAAAATGGGCGTGGCACCGCCTCTTTTTAGAAGCTGGAATATACGAGATTTCTGAGCCCATAACTCGGCAAATAATTGATATATAATGACGAAACTTGGTGTGTACACTTTTATTATTTGTGGTAATACATGTTGAAAATTTTAGCGAAATCGGTTGACGACCACGCCCACTTTTATATATGGGTATTATAAAGTGGCCTAATAAAAACATTTTAAGCGATATCTTTGTCAAATATAAAGATAATTCATTGAAATTTTGTGGCAAGAGTTCCACAATAGACCGGAAACAAAAAATAGAAAAATTTTGGAAAATGGGCGTGGCACCGCCTCTTTTTAGACAAAGGAATATACGAGATTTCTTAGCCTATAACTCGACAAATAATTGAGATATTATGACGAAACTTGGTTTATACACTTTTATAACTTGAGTTAATAGACACGCAAAAATTTATTGAAATCGGTTTATGACCACGCCTACTTTTTAACAAAGATATTTCTGGAACATCCTTTGGGAATTTGTAACGTGACATCTTTGTAACTAGTCATAAAGGAATGAAATTTTGCACAAAGAATAATATTCATATGCTTAGTTGGATGACTGATAAAAATTTAGAAAATGGGCGCAGCTACGCCCACTTTATGCAGCACTTCCTTTATATAAAGTACCTACACCGTGTTTCCATCAAACGCAAACAAACAATGAAAGCATATAGCTGATGGCGTTTTCTTTTCTACGAAAAAATGTTGCCCTCCTATATCCTAATTATCGAATTATGTAACGTGACTTTCTATAAAATGGCTGATTTTGTAGATAATGTTGCTCTCTTACTTAGTTAGAAGTAAATATTCGGTGAAATTACCAGACAGACATACAAAATGGCTAAGAAAGTCAAACAGGGCAACATTATTTCGAGAAAAGAAAACGCCATGAGTATCTAATGTTCGATGCCACTCGAACTTAGGCTTCCTTACTTGTTCTTAATTGGCGCGTAACCGTCTAGACTCTAGACGATTTTGGCCAAGTCCAAAAAAAGCGCGCCATCTATCAAATTAAGGTAATCTTAATTCTGCGTGTGCTTAACATATATCGGGCAGAGGTACATAAATACATTTCTACATATGTATGCTTGTATATTAGGGCGGGTGGATTTGTAGGGGCAAAAAAAACGGTGCATCGCTATTATCAAATTGTTGTTATTAATTTCTTCCTGGGCTTTTCCGTACTTTTTTTTGATAGCAAAATCCGCTGGCTCGAAATTCATTTTAGAGCCATGGTTTCTTGGGCAGAAAATGCTTGAAATTACCCAAATAACCAGAAACGCGCTGTGCCTTTGCTGCAAAAAATTTGACCCGCCCTAATATACTACTTATATGCAAAGTAAAGAAAATAAATTTGGATTGATTAGGTATTTTGACCTAATTTTGATAAGCAAATAATTATTTGCACATGTACTTATCATTTGTTAATACACGAGCGTTATGGCATTTTTCGAAAGAGAAGAGGCAAAAACGAAAGTTGAAAGAATGTAGACGCTGAATTCGCAATGCCGCCATTGATAAAGTCGAAAGCGATTGAGAGATATAATGGGGCTTCAAACAAAAGTACATAAGTAAAAAAAAAACAGCTCAATGCCAAGGTTTGTTATACCATGATTTTCCAGTGGGTTCCATAGCTTCCACCTGCGGGGGTCTACCCCCCTTTTACCCCCTTACTTTTCATACATAATGTATATCAAATTAAAGGGTGGTATAAAAATGGTATAAAAATATCTGAAATTGATTCAGTAGTTTTTAAGTAATTGCAATTTAAAAAATGCATAATATAACTTTTGTTGTTGTTGTTTCCAAAAACAAAAATTCACTTTAATACTCAGCTTAGTTTATCAATCCTCATACTTCGTTTTTTGATTTTATAATTTTAGAAATTTCACATTTGTACCAGATCGTGCTATTTTTTTCAACTTTGTGGGGCTGTGGGCACCTCTAAACATGCGAGTAGGTCAATCAAATTTTACAGGCTTATTTCTGCGCTAGAAAGGTGTCGTTCTGGCTTTGGAACAAATTTAGTTTCCAAAAAAAAAAATTTCGCTCCACTTTAATGTACATATCGACGCTGAATAAAAGATCGCCCTATTTCAAAAATTGTTTCGAAAATGCCTTACATATTTCAAAAATTATTTCAATAACGTCCTATTTCAGAGTTTGCTTCAAAGACGCCCTATTTCAGAGAAAATTCCATATCGTCGCTATAGAAGAAAAAAGACGCAAACTGTTTTGTTGAGGAAGAAAGACGCAAACTTTTTTTCTTTCAAAGAAAGACGCATTAAAAATATTTTTCGAAAGAAAGACTCTTTATTTTTTTGATAACGAAGAAAGACGCTTTATTTTTTTTTACTATAAAGAAAGACGCATTTAAATATTTTTTAGGAAAGAAAGACGTATTCGATTTTTTATTTTTCTTTGTCAATATTAATGCTAATGCGTCTTTCTTCGCAGTTAATAATGCTAATGCGTCTTTCTTCGTCGAAATATTTTATAGTGCGTCTCTGTTCGTCAAAATATTTTTTAATGCGTCTATCTTCGTAGACATGTTTTGTAAAGCGTCTTTCTCCGCCGACATATTTTTAATGCGCCTTTTTTCGTCGACAAATTACTGACATGCGTCTTTCTTCTTCCGGAGGGACGATATATGTACATATGTATATTTCTCTGAAATATGACGTTTTTGAATAATTTTCTGAAATAGGATGTTATTGAAACAAATTCTGAAATAGGGCGTTATTGAAGAAAATTCTGAAATAGGGCGTTTTTCAAACAACTTTTGAAATAGGGCGATCTTTTACTCACGTGTCGATATACTATACATGTACGGCTTTTGATATATTTAATTTTATTATAAGAATAATTAATTAAACTTGGAAGCAATAAAATTCGGCAATGAAATAGACAATCTAAATTATTTTATTCGATTTATTTCAACATTTGTCTTTTTTTAAAAAGTAATTAAATGCATACATAGCTACAGTCAAGGCCGTAGCCAGGATTTCATTTTGGGGGGGGGGGGATTAACTAGAAAAAAACATTTCAAATTCAAATTACATACATATCTGCCCCGTTTGCTATGCTATGTGCATGAATAATTAGGTTTCGCTTATCACCCATACTTAATTGTTATTGCAAAATCCAATTAATTTCACCAAATTTATCTGTCAAATAAAATTTTCGTCAGCTGATTTTCAGTGCAACCAGCTACCCTGTCAAAGTTTCAGAGGGTAAAAAGTGTGAGTTTTTTACACCACTGAAGTGTACATTTTTAGGAAACGAAAACAGGGTAGCAAGTGAAAAACTTATGGAGTTTTTTTACACTAAATTACCACTAGATCCACTAGCCTAATAAAACCACTAAAAAAAGAAGACATATTCTGTTTGACGTTTTACCTTCATTTTGCAAACGAAAACGGAAAATTGAAGAGTGTAACAAAAATGCGCATTTTTTTGATGAAACGAAATCACCATTAATTTCAATGGTAAAATTTTAAATTAAGCTCTTACCCAATTAAGTTAATTATAAGTTTCTGATTTTGTTAAACAATTTCTTAGACATGCCAAAAGCAAAACCGCAGTTATCTATATCTTCTGGAAACAGGCGCCAAATTAGGTTCAGAAGAAACGGGACAGTCGCTGAACATGCAAATCGTTTAGAGAACTCGCGGTTGCGTGGAATGCAGAGGAGACATGTGGCGATTCATACGAAATCAGCATTTAACTACAGACCGGATTTAAACTATATGGAACATTCTTCCCTTTTCATGGGTCGTATGAGTGAAATTTGCGTTTTTTTGTAAGTCCCAAGGGAAAACATTTAGCTATATTGGGGTAGACCTTCGCAACGAGGTGTTTTCTCACGGTCAAATGTATGTCGCTCTGTCGCGAACTGGTTCACCACAAAACCAGAGTTTTCTTATACCTGGAAATGGCAACAAAACAAAGAATGTTGTGTTCACGGAAGTTTTTAATTAATGAACAAGATGTACCTTATTTTATGAACTAATTTGCCTACTAATGTACACAGAGCCAAATAATCCTCATAAAAATAAGAAGATTGTCTCTTTGAACAGCTTCGTGGCCCAAAAAGAGGACAGAAGTCAGAGACGAAGATATTTCCATAGAGATTTCTACTTATTTTTGGGAGGTAAATCTTTTTAATTTTATTTAAATGTATACCTTCTTACAATAAATAAAAAACTTTCTACTCAACTTTTCTTTACGCATTATTGTTGTCGACTGTGAACCGCTAACTCAGTTTACATATGTATGTATATAAGACTAACTTTATAATAAATTTAATTAGATAACCTAATAAAAATAAGAAGAACGCCCTCTTTATTAATTCAAGGAGATATCCACATATATATTCGATGATTTCTTCTTGATTTTATTAAAAAGACTATCCCATTAAAAGTAAGTAGGCATTCTTCTTAAAGAAAAACTATAGAGATATCTTCTTACTTTTGTTCTATTTTATTAGATGGTTTTCGCTCTGTGTAGGTACCAAACGTTGTTTGAATTATTATAACTTTGAGTTTTTTGTTGTTAATAAATGTATTGTTTATAACGTTGTTTAATTTTAAAGTGTTTGCATTTCATCTAAAGGAGGGTGGTATATTACATTCCTTGCAGAAAACAAGCACAAAATATGAATGTGTAACCCATTTTTACACTCTACTCAAAGCTAAACATCAGTATATTTAATTTTTGCGGCGCAACGAAGTAAGCCGGGTACTTGCTAGTACATACATAGATACAAATAATAATTGAGACTAACTTTTTACATGATTTCTATGCTTCTAAAAAATACAATTAAGCATATTTATATTATAAAACAAAATTTCATCGCATTAATTTCGGGGGGGGATTGGTCCCTGCCACCCCCCCCCCCCTAGATACGGCCTTGGCTACAGTTAAACGAATTTACAATGTAATTCGGGGGGCCAAGTGAAATACATACATATGTAAAATACTTACATCGTTTTACTGCTTTGGCATTTGAACTAGCATATTTTCATAGGACATCATATGGATGTACTTATAGATGTATGTATGAGTGTACATATGTATGTATATTTGTTTTCATTGGCACAAAAATTCACAGTTTTTTTCTAAAATAAGTATAATAAGGAAGACCTAATTAAGTTGCGCTTAAAAAGATCACGGTTCATGGCAATTAATTATTCGCGCTTTCATTGATTTATTAGATATGCTTTATTTTATTATTTTTTTAGTTTTTTTTTTTTTGCTAATTTGAACTTTGTTTTTGTATAATATATAAGAAATCAGAGCATGGAATATATCAAATCACATATGTATGCATAGATTGATTTAATATTAAGTCAGTAATCGATAGAGCCATACACATATATGTACATTCAAACGTATGTAGCTCAGAGTAGGACCTTGATCTATGTATGTCTGTATATTTAGAAGACGCACTAACTTCAACCATCAATGCCAAAATTCTAAAGTACATAGAACAAAACATACATAAATGAGAAAAATCAAGCAGAGAAAGTTTACTTAGTCAAAGAATCAATTGCTTCCAAAAGGGATGATGAGTCACATAAGACTCAGTCTGTATGTCCATTAGGCATATAACAAATATTGACGAAAAATTTGGCATACCACCACGTGGTGGCAAATATTGTACAAGTAATGAATATCACTTTTTTAAGTGATTATTATTATTATATTGAATCAGAATTTTCTGAAGAAAAATTAGTTTGGGGTGGGTGGGGCACTTCCCTTAGGTCCATTAAAAGGCGTTTGGAATAATAGGAAGATTATTAGTTAAATAAATATCTATTATTATGAAGAAAAACGTGTACACTGTACAAAACTTTCTGTTTTTTCAGTAGTTCTGATAAAAAAGTAATTTCGTTTTGCGCGGAAACTTTTTTGCAATTTCGCAAAAAAAAAATAATGAGGTTCATACTTTTTTATGCTCTATTCGACTATAGTATGCCGTTTTTCGTATTTGCAAAAATTGTAAAGAGTTATATGCCTAATGTCCATCTCATCGTTTGTTTTAACGCAAATTAGTCCCTCAGTTTTCAAGATATCTAATTGAGATTCGGTACACAGGTGCAGTTTTTTACATATATGCAATTTATCATTTGTTCGAAGGTACCAAAAAGTGTGCTGTTACTTTTTTTCTGCAGAAATTAACATTAACACTATAACTATCATAACATAAAACTCATATATAAAACATATTGAATTTCCAGAAATGTATATTGACGAGCATTTTTTGTGTAAATATAGAAACCTCTGTATTATCACAAAAAAAAAAAAGCTAAGACAAAAAGCTAACAGAGACCATCTAATTCCGAGTGCAAATAACAAGAAAATAAAATTGAAATAAAATAAAATTAAATAAAATAAAATAAAAATAAAAAATATAAAAATGAAATAAAGTAAAATAAAAATAAAAATTAAGAAAAATAAAATAAAATAAAATAAAAGCGTAGCGCATCAGCAATCTTGAATATAATAAAATTAAAATGCAACAAAGTAGCCTCATTGCGTCACATCCATCAACATTGTATCAATAATACATGAGGAAAGCGAAAATATCAAAGAATTTAGCTATATAATGAGGGCAATTCCACAACAACCAAGAACACCTATACCACAGATATTAATTTTCAATTCTCGGAATTTACCTGGGTGCAATAAGTAGACTTATTAGAAAAATTTATAAAATAACATAAAAATATGGCTTGACATGAATTTGTTGCACTGATTATCTCAATTTCTATTTACAAACTTAAAATTAAACATGTTGAAAAATAAAAAATTTTCAAAGGAGTTCTCGTTTCTTGTCTGTTTTAGATTTTATTTGTACGAAGATTTATAGCTAAATAATTGCATCCACAACAATGGAATCACCCGTACTTATACTCTAATTTATATTCCAATTAACACCAAAATGCTATCAGCTGTCATTTTCGGATCACAAAATTATGATGATTAGAAAGTAAACATGCATACACAGATATATAAATACATATATACATATGTACATACATTTGTAGCCAAGACCAAAAGTTTAATATGTACCCTGTAGCAAATCGCGCTAGTTGCAGCCTAGTGCAGAACTAGTTCAAGAAGAGACAGGCGTGGTTAGGTTGGTTCTTGTTCTATACCAACGCAATGCTTTCAACTATCTTTTGTAACACGGCGATGTCCTACGAAGTGGCAATTATCCTAGTCTGCAGAACTTTGGAACGCGTTCTAAACTACTTTCAGTGTATATGGACAGTCCTGCGATAGTGCAAAAATCAATAGTTTGAAGACAGTTCAAAAATCAATAGTTCGGAGTTAGCTCAAAGGAAAGCTGGACTACCGGACTAGTTCAAAAGTGGAAGGTGCGTGGCCGCGCTTTACAAAAATAATCGTCTGTCGGCAGAACATACTGATAATAAATACGGCATTATATTATAAAATGCCAAGTTTTTGAAACTTAAGCATACAAAAGCCGGAATTATCCCCATTCACCTACAAATGCCAAGTAATATTACTTTGCTTATATGTACCTACACTGAGGGAAAAAACAACGTATATCCAACAAAAACGACGTCAACTCAACAAAAAACAGTCATGATAGTCAGCCTACCTTGAAAATTGTTGCATCGACTATAATAATTGTTTTTTCCCATTTTACAAATATTACAATGAAAACAACCGCATATATAGTTAATATGACTGTGACGATTGCCAATTTAACATATCATGTGAGTGGATAATGCATCAGGACATTGACAATTTAAACACATTCCATTATGACAGAACAACTATAATTTTAATTCAACGCTTTATTGGTTGATGCAAAGTAGGTATCGTAGTTATTTCAAAGTGAATATTATTTGAAACAACATTAAAATGTCAATTTGAAATTGTTGTGATGTTAGGTGAAAGCTCTTTTATTGATGGGTTAACAAACGGCATTGTTGACTAGGTTAATATGAAATATAAATCTATTTTCAATTTAAAAACGCAGAGTGTTTGTTTTAGAATTCATTGCTTTTTTATTTAGATAAACACAAATGTAACGTACATTTTTGTTATTTTAATAGATTACACAGTCAACATATTTACAAAAATTTCACTCAACACGCACAAACCGATAGTAATACATAATAGTTTGGCTCAGATTTCAATCTGCTTACCAAAAGGGTCGGCTTTACATTAAGGAACCACGGTTCGAGAAAAACAAAAGTCTTACCTGCCGGACGCTTATAGTTGAGGAGATATTCCTTGATAAAGTAATTTGTGTGTTGTAATTTTCCCGTTGGCGGCCTTTGGCTACGCTTTAAAAAATAACCCTCAGCCGGTATATATAGACAAACAGTTTGTTAAAAACTGCTGCAAGCAGTAACAAAAAGCACAAGATCTATCATGAAATAGTTAGAACTTTTGTTCTGATTTCTAGTTAACAAAAAGCTGCTTTATTATTTGTAGATTTCTAGGTAACAAAAAGTTACTTTATTTGCAAAAGATTGTAAGATGCCGCCTAAAATTCCTTCACATCTTCATAATTCCCTACAAGCTTAGGTGCTGAAAGTGATGGACATGGTGAGAGATTTCATTAGGACTTAATAGTTTTTGAATGGCGATATCAAGGGTTTTGGTACGAGAATATGATGCGAGACTATTTTTTGGACAATCAATCGTGTAACAAATGCAGAAAATCACAAAAGAGTAGTCAAAAGTACTTACTCACATCGCTCATTATTTACCCTCTCTTTAGAATGGCGATATGCAGATATTTTTTTATTCAATTAATTTTTTTTCCTATTAATCGCTGTTTTGAGAGATATTGTGCACTTCAAAATACGTACTGAATGGAATGAAATAATCTTGAGTATTACTCCTTAATAAAGTTTTATGAATAAACCCAATTTTGTTGTTGCAATTTTACTCTTCCGGAAAATTTTTGGTTAAGGACTTTCAATAAAAATAGATAAAAATAAATAACGGTACATCCGATTATTACACAATTAGTCTTAAAATGTTCACAATTAAATTCTCTATAGGATAGGGGGGCTAACTTTTTGTCCCCCCTACAATTTTTCTGATTTTAGGACAGTCGAATCTGAAATTTCTTTAAAAAAAAAACGATTTTTTTCAAATTTTTTTTATTACCTTTTCCATTGTAACCAAACTACTTGACCAATTTTGGAGTGTGAAGGCAAAAAATGTTTGTTGGAGCTCCCTCTACCAGCACTTCCTAGAAGTCAAATCGCCACGATGTCTAATAAAACTTTTTGATGCACTTATATGATGCAATGTCTTGCATATATGGCCTTTTCCACATTTTTACCAATATCTCAAAAACTGGGTCTGGCACAAAAAAATGGAGATGATATTCGGAATCAGCGTAAAATTTCGCTTTAGAAAAGTATTATTTCATTTTTGGTGGTTAAAGTTGATCAAAATTTGTCGAGTAGTGTTATTTTTAACTACGAATTATTGCTAAATTGACTATTTTACATTTAAACTAACAGAAAAATATTTACATTAACTATAAAAAAAGTGTGATTCAACAAGAAATTAGTCGACATTGAAAAATGTAACATTGTCACCGTTGGGAGATATTTTTACAAATGCCTTTTTCCCTCAGTGTACGCCCTTTTCATTTGGTCCAAGTTCCATTTGGTGCTACCCAGCAAAAAGGGACGTTATTGTAATGTGCAGCATTTGTTTTTGCTCAACCTGAAAGTAATAGCTGTAAACATACATTGTCTCGCTTCACATTTCTTTAGAACCAGTTCTGAGCTAGTTGTGAACACTTTAGTTGTAGACTGTCGTTTTCGGGACTGCCGCTTATATTAGTTTGCAGGGTAGCTGCAGTGTACATACACTTGTACGTATGGACATATGTATGTACATATATAGGGCCATCCATTGTTAAATAAAAGTGCAAACTGTAAAATCAAATAAAAATTGTATGTTAATCATACGCAGTGTTGGCGCCAATGTCGCTCGCTTTTTTGCCGCATGCATGTGTGTATGAGGGTGTGTGTGTTGCACGCAAGCACGTAGCCGGGTACAGTGACTAAAAATTTAAAATTTTCTGTGCAATATCTATCATGTATATTTAGAATTCATTTAAGTATAATTCTATTTTTTGATTCGGCATTAGATGGTTAAAATCTACTAGTATAGCCGCAATCGTTTGGGCAATACTTAGAGACTAGCGAAAGAAAATAACCACTGGTATAAAAACAAGGGAATATGTAATTAAAATCGTTTTTAATTGTTGTCAATAGATGTCTTCGGTCTGTCTCTTCTCCATTTCGACTCCAACTCCAAGACTCAACTCCAACAACAATCGTTAACACCAGGGCACGAAGCAAAGGATTTTTTCGTTTGCTCTTCTGCTGCTCCGCTTTCAAAATTTTTCTTTTTTTGTTTTTTTACTCTGACTTAGCTCCCAACTATTTTTGCTCCGAGCTCTGCTCTCACTCCGATAAACAAAAACGTTATCTACTCATGTACCAGTGACGGAAAATTACTCGTGCCTGTGCACTTTTCTCTCTCTCTGCACTAGCTGCGTATTGGTTTGGTCTGGGAAGCGTTCTCTTTCATAATTATTAGCGTTTGTTCGTGACATTTACTTTGCGAAAGTGTTAGATACTGTTTCCATCTCGAACTTGTGTCACTGTAAACCTAAAAAGCATACAAAGTGAAGTAAAGTACATATGCACCTATGTATAAATGTATGCCCTGTACAAATTTCCAAATCAATCAAAATTTATTATTAGAAGGTGAACTGAACAGAAAAGAAATTCAAGTAACTAAGCGAAGCAGCAACAAGTGCGTCTGTGAAGTGGCTTTTGACTTATAAGTTTTTGATAAGAAACACCACCATCCTACTTATTCAATATGTTTTTTGATGAACGATTGCTCTTTCTTTGAATATGGCATAAAAATAGTACTTAGATACAAACATATTCAGCATTTCGTTTCCGCTCCAATTTGGTAACTTAATCATTTGTGTGTATTTTGATCGATGTCTGAAGCTCAAGGCTTCCAAATAACATTTTTGCCACAAATGTCAAATAGACGATTTGCAAGTGTATATGTATCTTATCTTATAATTATCTTATTCGTTCTTAGTACGTAGTAGCGCTGACAATACTTAAGACAAGTTGTTAGCTGATGATTTACGAAATATGTACTTCTTTTGCAAACCATTAATGATAATGATTTTTGGTTACGCTCAACGCAGACAAAAAAGTTACATTAGGATGGTATAAATTAAGTACTGGGTGGTAGTGATGGTGTATTAAACTTAGAGATCGGACTGTAAATACCGAAGAAATGAGAAAAATGTACTTGGGCGACACCTAACGGCGCACATAGGTAGATTCTACGAATTTATGCGGCCAAAATTGAAAATTTTAAAATTGGTGCAAATACAAAATCCAAAATCCCTCTACGTTTATAATAGACCGGGCGATAATAAACCGGTCTTCTCGGCTTTTATAGACAACCGGGGTGCCCCTGCCGCTAGTCGAAACTTATTATTCTCCCACTTTTTCGATTTTTTATTTTTTACGTATTTTAAGTAACCCATTTTTAAACGTCAATATTTTTATACTCAGCTGTACTAGTACACAGAGTATTATAGTTTTAATCACATAACGGTGGATTGTAACAGAGTGAAATAATCGAGATAGATATAAACTTATATATATCAAAATGATCAGGGTGAAAAGAGAAATCGATTGAGCCATGTCCGTCCGTCCGTCCGTCTGTCCGTCCGTCCGTCTGTCCGTCCGTCTGTAAACACTCTAACTCGCGCAAAAATTGAGATATTTTGGTAAAATTTGAAATACAAGTTGGTATCGAGACTGGGACGGTTGGTATTGAAAATGGTCGAAATCGGACCATGACCACGCCCACTTTTCCTATATAGAAAAAATCGGAAATTTGGTATCTCAGTCACTAATATAGCTGGAGCGATGAAATTTTACCCACGTGTTGAGCTCAGGCCTCTAGGAAGAGATTTTATGAAATTTTGGAAAATGGGCGGTGCCACGCCCACTTATTAAGGGGCAAACATTGAAAGTTTTATGAGTCATAACTCAGAAACCGTTGAAGATATATCGATGAAATTCGGTGCGTGTGATTTACTTACTTAGGCGAACGTTTGGACGGAAATTAGTTAAAATCGGTTGACGGCCACGCCCACTTTTATATATTTGTATTATAAAGTGACCTAATAAAAACATTTTAAGCCATATCTCTGTCAAATATAAAGATCTATCATTGAAATTTTGTGGCATGAGTCCAACTATGGACATAAAACAAAGAACATAAAAATTTTGGAAAATGGGCGGTGTCACGCCCACTTATTAAGGGGCAAACATTGAAAGTTTTATGAGTCATAAATCAGAAACCGTTGAAGATATATCGATGAAATTTGGTACGCGTGATATACTTACTTAGTCAAATATTTTGACGAAAAATTTCTAAAATCGGTTGAGGGCCACGCCCACTTTTATATATGGGTCTTATAAGGTGACCTAATAAAAACATTTTAAGCGATATCTTTGTCAAATATAAAGATAATTCATAGAAATTTTGTGGCATCAGTTTCACAATAGACCGGAAACAAAAAATATAAAAATTTTGTAAAATGGGCGTGGCACCGCCTCTTTTTAGACAAGGGAATATACGAGATTTCTTAGCCTATAACTCGACAAATAATTGAGATATTATAACGAGCTTGGTTTATACACTTTTACAACTTGTGTTAATAGACACGCAAAAATTTATTGAAATCGGTTTATGACCACGCCTACTTTTTAACAAAGATTTTTTTGGAACACCCTTTGGGAATTTGTAACGTGACATCTTTGTAACTAGAAGTCATAAAGGAATGAAATGTTGCACAAAGAATAATATTCATATGCTTAGTTGGATGACTGATAAAAATGTTGAAAATGGGCGCGGCTACGCCCACTTTATGCAGCACTCGCTTTATATAAAATACACCGTGATTCCATCAAACGCAAACAAACAATGAAAGCATACAGCTGAGTATCTAATGTTCGATTCCACTCGAACTTAGGCTTCCTTACTTGTTTGTTTTAAGACAGTTATCCAAGCAAGCAACATGGATTCGAGTGGTTCAGGTAAATATCATTATTTATTGAAGAAATCGTCAACCTAGCACAATAAACGACCCACCATTTTGAAGCTTTTAAGCATATTGCGTTTTCATGAAGAAATATTGTTCATTTTTTAATTCAAAAGCATTTTAGTTATATTATCGCCTCCGATCGCCTCAAATTTTTTATGGTTCTGATGAAAATCAGCTGCGGACAGGTGCGGCTGGGGTAAAAAAAGATACATTGAAAAAATGTCCAAATAATTTTTTTTTTTTTCATTTTCATCGAAGATTCTCCTGGTTCATCTGGAAAAAAATTAGTTACCCGTCAATTTCTTTACGAAAAAATGCAAAGCTAGGAATTATCAATAATGGATGAAAAATTGGCCTATTTGGAAAATTACCTGTTTTCATATTTTTAGTATTTCCAATTTTTCAAAGTCAATGTAATACTTATGATAAAAAGGGGCTAAGAATCCTAAACCTACATTTTTTAGAAGAGTTTTGAGTATGCAATTTTGCAGCTCATTCAATTTTAATATAATAATATGCAACAAACAATTTTTTGAAAATTTTAATTGGCTTTTCGGAAATTTTAATTGAAACGGTCTCACGTACATATAAGGCAAACACCCTACAGAAAAAAATTTCTAAAATCGACGGAATTTTTTACAGCATTGAAACTTGCACTTTTTAGAATAAAATTGGTTGGCTATATAACAGTACACTTAGAAATCTCCTCAAAATCTTCTATAAATTGTGGCCTTGCTTTGAAATTTTTAATCCACTTTCAGAAATTTCTACGATTTTTCGGATTTTTTCCATAAGCTCAGAAATCTTGCTTAAAACGATTTTTATTGAAAAATTGTCTATATTTTTAAATTAAGATAAGAGAGTAGAATTTTCCACAGAACTCTTTGAAATAAATTTAAAAACTCTGGCGTATGATTTTTTTTTGAGTCACTGTATATATTTTTCAATAAAAACGACTTTTAACACAAATTATTAAAATTTTGCAATAAACAAGCAATTTGGAATAGATGTAGACAATAAAATATTTTTGGCCGCATAAAACTTGAAATTCTACCTATGTATGTGCGGCGTCCCAAAAAATAATAAAAAATTTTTTCGGAAATGTTTTCCAATAACACATCATATGGGGGGCGTACGGTGAACTTTTTTTTCGGTTCCTATAAGGTGAGACAGCCTAATGTACAGGCGTGTGAATTAGGGATTCCAATGCCGGGATGCCGGGATCCCGCCCTTTTGGACACCCCGAAAATCCCGGGATCGCTAGAATTTTATCCCGGGATTTTTGGGATAAGATAAAGACAGAATATTTCCCTATTATAGCAAATAAAAGTTGTATTTTATATAATTTTTAGTGGTCTCAGATCTGTATACTAATAGCATTTCCTATTCTGCATGAAAATATTGCATTACTACATTGCACCATTATCAACATGTGCCCTGTGCCCTATAAATGTTGCATTGTTCATGTGATGAATGAAACTAAAATAATGCAATGTGATAAGAGCAGAAGATGTTGCCCCGTAGTCGGGCCAGTTTTATATTTTGTCTTAAAAAAGTGTTGAGTCTGTGTGGAAGAGAACAAAAAATGTGACAGCCCGAATAAAGTGCGACATTTTTGCCAGAATAAAAAAGTCCATTAGTCAAAGTAAGGATTAATATTTTTGATGTTTTTTTAATAATCAAATTTTTTTGTCGTGAAGTACGCGTTGTAAAGAAACGTACGTTAGGTATTTTTAAAGCCTTTAGAATTCTTGTGGTAAAATTCATTTGATAAATTCTATTTTTTGATTTTTGGTCATTTATTTCCCAAATGGTTTTTGGAATTTTCCCATATGGAAAGTAAATAATGGAAGAAAATGCAAACAAAATTTTAATTAGACTTGATAGTTTTACATTACTCTACTAAAATTAAATACGCAGCTGCATCCTCGGAATTCATATCAAAATATGTGCCTCCGATTTTTAAATATTTTCGGAAGTTGCATTAATTTTCAGAATTTTTCGGCAAGCTTGGAAATATTCGCTTAATATAACGTTAAATTCTAAAAATTTTTATTGGAAATTATCAAATGACTATAAAGGAAAATGTTTTGTTCACCAAATGTATTTATTTTCTTTGTTGATTGTGTTTTTTAAAGTAACTCTTAAGTGTTATTAAATAATAAGCATGATTTTACGTTCCTATTTTATTTTGTTAGTAATGAAATAATAAAACATGGCAATAAAAATCTATTTTTTCTTTGCATATTAAAGTTGTAGCGTTTCTCGAAAATATACATATTTAATTTTTCAACCTCAAATGTAGGTAAATAATACTGGTCGAGAAATTTTTTTAACAGAAATAAAATTCTACGTTTCAAAATGATTTCGGTGCAGTTTTTGAAATATTCATGTCCAAAGAGGCGAAAAACGCGGTTTTTGACCATATTCACTCCTCAATATCTTTAAAATTGCTCACTTTCATTAAAAACTGATTAAATCTATTGAAAGCACGATCATTTCTCTTGAAGACAATGTTTTGCTTTTTCGGAAATCTTGCTTGTAACTTGCAATATTGCAAATAAAAATTATGTAGCACGCTTTTAGGCAGTTTATTATATTAACAACAAACTGTGCGTCAGAATGAAATAAGTGAATTAATTTATATTAATTTATCGAAAATACGACTAAATTTTGCCTGACTGAAACAAAAATTCCAATCAGTGGCCTACTATGTATATATTTTCTGAAATAAAAATAGTTCTGCAGAGCAGCTACAAAACTTGATTTCGATTAAAACAGCGCTACAAATACTGCCGTTGATTTCGAAGAAAAATACCTTATTGTACAAACACATATATTTCTAGATATATAAATAAGAAACCCGAGAAAGCAAAGCGCTGTTTTCAAGAGAATTGATCGTTCTTTCAATTGCTGAAATCATTTTTTAATGAAAGTAAGTAATTTAACAGATTGAGCAGTGAATATAGCAAAAAATCGCATAAATATCTCAAAACCCACAAGTATTACCGAAAATCCGACTTCAGATTCAGATTCAGGGCACCGAAATCCTTTAGAAAAGTAGAATTTTATTTGAGTTAGAAAATTTTTTGGAAATTTTGTCGGCCTGTATAATTAATGTCCAAATCCCGGGATACATCCCGGGATACATCCCGGGACCCCGGGATTATAAAAAAAAATCTCGAAAATCCCGGGATCGTAAAAATCGGAAAAATTGAAATCCCTAGTGTGAATCGACTATGCACAATTGTCGTATGGCGTGCATATATGCACATACATATATGGTTTGCATAGCTAAACGTGTATCTATGTACATATGTATGTATATACTTACTTATAAGCAAATTTCTTGCTGTTCTAATTTTTGGCTAAATAAATAGTCACATTTTTATTATATTAAACATGTGTTTTATATTTGATAAGACAAGAGGCGCCAAAATGTGCTGAACGTGACACCTACATACATACATACATACAAATGAATGTAAATATATGTATATACATATGTATGTATGAGCACACAAAAATTATATAAGTACATCCCTGCAAAAATTCCGAGTACTCCAGTCGCTAATCCATAGAGTGCTCGCTATAGACCAACCGATTACTCCATAACTTGCCACATTTCATACAAAAAATATGGTCCATTTAACATTGCATGCCATTGCAATGGAGTATATGCTCCAGCCCCGCATAACAAACAAATTAATCCATGGAGTAGCTACATTGGATTAATTGATGGAGTACCTAACAGTTAGCCGAACATAACAACAAAAACAAATGTTTATCGCGACGACGACGAATGACGTGTATACATACAAACATATGTATGTATGTAGTTATATATGTATACACATATCGTCGTCGTCGCCATAAAAATTTGGTTTTTGTTATGTTCGGCTAACTACGAACCGATGCAGATACACGAATCGGTCGTTTGGGCTATGTTAGTGGTCACTTTGAAAGTACTCCAACCTACCACAAATGGAGCATATAATCCAATGATTTTTGCAGGGATATCGTCGTACTATACGAAAACTAGCATATTTAAAATTTCTGGCGTAAACTATCAATAAAAAAAATTCTGTACGAAAAGTAACAAGTTCGACTTTTGGCTGACGAAAAATAACAAAATCGACTTCTGGCTGACGAAAAGTATCAGTAGTTATATACTGTTTTTTACATTAAAATTGTTGTTGTTTAAACGACTTTGTTATTTTTCGTCGGCCAAAAGTCGAACTTGTTACTTTTCGTCAGTCACAAAACAACGTATGTTAGTTTTCGTATGGTACGACGATATGTATGTATTATAAAAATCAGTCCAGCCAAAAATTTATAGAAATTTTCAAGTTAATCAAATGTTGGTAGGGATGGACGATATTGAATATGAAATACTGCTGATTGCATTATTTAGTTAAAATTATATAGAATAGCTGGAGTGGCTCTTATAATTAATGGCAATGAGATGTTGAGATTGATATAATATAAATAAGTACATAGTACGTACATATTAAATAGTAGTCCACTTTCAAACAGGGCTATGTAAATTTTTTTCGAATTTGAGTTTTTGTTGGATTGTGGACCAGCATTTAAAGGTGTATAATGTATATTAACAATTTATTGCAAAAACCTTCCGTATTCTGAAAAAACATCATTAAATACGAATACACTTTCAAAAGTCTCTGTCTGAAAAAAATTACTCATATGCCTACGCACAAATTAGTGTAGGTAATTATTATGCGCTTCAATTTCAAAACTAACAAGTAAGGAAGCCTAAGTTCGAGTGGAATCGAACATTAGATACTCAGCTGTATGCTTTCATTGTTTGTTTGCGTCTGATAGAATCACGGTGTATTTTATATAAAGCGAGTGCTGTATAAAGTGGGCGTAGCCGCGCCCATTTTCAACATTTTTATCAGTCATCCAACTAAGCATATGTATATTATTCTTTGTGCAAAATTTCATTCCTATATGACTTCTAGCTACAAAGACGTCACGTTACAAATTCCCAAAGGGTGTTCCAGAAATATCTTTGCTAAAAATTGGGCGTGGTCATATACCGATTTCGCTAAATTTTTGCGTGTCTATTAACACACTGTCAACTCACTTCTAAGAGAGACAGTGTGGGGCGGCGGGAAGGTCGTGGCATATGCGGATGACCTTGCTATAGCATGCATAGTGAAGTTTCCACAGACCTTGTGTGATCTGATGCAGGTAGCACTACGAGAGGTCTCATCGTGGTCCTCTCGCTGTGGGCTCAGTGTCAATTCAAATAAGGTGGAACTTATCCTCTTCACCAGGCAGTATAAAATACCACCGCTAAATCTACCAGAGCTAAATGGCGTTCGCCTGAGCCTAGCTGACAAGGCTAAGTTCCTAGGGGCAGTTCTGGACAAAAAGCTGAACTGGAAGTACAACATTATTCAGCGACAAAGCAAAGCATACATTGCCTTATATACATGCAAAAGAGCCATAGGCAAAAAGTGGGGACTTAGTCCCGGCATCTGCAGATGGACTTACACTGCGATCGTTCGACCTATTCTGTTATATGGAGTCGTAGTATGGTGGCCTGCGTTGAGTAAGGCGTCCAACCTTAAGGTTCTGAGCCGGGTCCACAGATCTAGCATGATCAGCATAAGTGGCGCACTCAGGACGACGCCTAGCGAAGCTCTTCAGGCCATTCTAGATATCCTGCAACTAGATTTAGCAGGTTTTCAGGTGGCGGCTACATCAGCCCTACGTCTAAGAGAGTCATCCGGCTGGCACACAAAAGCCACAGGATACTCTAGCATTCTCAGCGATTTTAGTTTTCTACCCGGTGGTACGGACCGCTGTACTACTACTATGGTTGCAGACAGCAACTTCGAAACAAGGATCCCAAATAGGGATGATTGGGAAGAGTCAAAGCAGGTTTACCCAACCCCAGGTAGCGTTTCTATCTATACCGATGGGTCGAAGCTGGACAACAAAGTTGGCGGCGGAGTCTTTTCACAAGACTTGAATTTACAGCTAGCTTTTAGGCTGCCCGACCCTGTAGCGTTTACCAGGCTGAAGTGTCAGCTATAAGGGAGGCTGTTAACCATATGAGGCCTGAACCTATCCACAGGGATTTATTCATCTTCAGCGATAGCCAAGCAGCAATTAAGTCTCTTGGCTTCTACTCGTTTAATTCTGAACTAACACTAGACTGTCGCCGATCTCTACAGGAGATGGCCAAACAGACCCGTCTGCACCTCGTGTGGGCCCCGGGACATAGGGATATCGATGGCAATTGTAGGGCAGATGAACTTGCGAGGCAAGGCACTACCGAGCAGGTTCTTCCTGACAAAGAACGCATAGGTATGCCGTTTGCCACATGCAAGCTAATGCTTAAACAGCACATCTATGAACTGGCAAGCGATAGATGGCAACAGAACCCAGTTTGTCGAACGTCAAGACAAACCTGGCCAAAATGGGATCACAAGCGATCTCGTCAAATATGCACTCTAAGGAGAGAGGAGATCTCGAACCTTGTGGGGGTGCTTACAGGTCATTGCCTCATCGGGAAACACGCAGAGAGGCTGGGTGCACCCTACCGCAGATGCTGCAGAAGCTGCAAAAACGACGAGGAAGAGGAGACAATCGAACACCTCATTTGCCACTGCCCGGCTCTTAACGGCGTCAGGCGACACTGTTTTGGGACACCTTTCCTGGATAGCCTATGCAAAGTCGCGGATATCGACATAAAGGACCTGGTGAAATTCATCAGGTTTTGAAACTGGTTCAAATAGGAGGAGTAATCTGTTTTCTTCTTGTGGTATCACAAAGGGCCTCTGTACTGGCCTAAGTGTGCCCCTAAGGCAGCCACTTCAACCTAACCTAACATTAACACAAGTTATAAAAGTGTATAAACCAAGTTTCGTCATAATATCTCAATTATTTGTCGAGTTATAGGCCAAGAAATCTCGTATATTCCTTTGTCTAAAGAGAGGCGGTTCCACGCCCATTTTCCAAAATTTTTCTATTTTTTGTTTCCGGTTTATTGTGGAACTCATGCCACAAAATTTCAGTGATAGATCTTTATACTTGACAGAGATATCACTTAAAATGTTTTCATTATGGGCGTGGCACCGCCTCTTAGACAACGAGATTTCGGAGCCGATAACTCGACAAATAATTGAGATATTATGACGAGAGGATCTGTGGACTTATTTCTACCACTTGCGGTAGTACACATATGTGCAAAATTTTAGCGAAATCGGTATATAACCACGTCTGCTTTTTAATAAAAATATTTCTAGCATGCCCTTCAGAAATTTGTAACGTGACATCTCTGTAACTAAAAGTCATAAAGGGATACAATTTTATACTAAGAAGAATATTTATTCGTTTATTCGGATGATTGATACGAATTTTCAAAATGGGCGTGGCTACGCCCACTTTATGCGGCACTTGCCTTATATAAAATGCACCGTGTTTCCACCAAACGTAAAAAAACTATGAAAGCATACAATATTTGGTTCCACAATTGCAAAGTTTTGGTATGAATCGATAGAGCTGAGCGTCAGGAATTCAGGGTTGGCAAATCTCATTTTTGGCAAAAATGTCCCTTATGCGAAAATGCACATTAAACGACGATATGTATGTATGGAAGTTGAGACGACAGCCACGTCTTCATCAGCTAGTTACTGTATTTTTTGGGGAATTTTTTTTATGATTACAATCTCTTAGCGCTATCAAGATATCTGTATATTTACCTAAGCAAGTACATACATATGTACATAGGTGCATAGATATACATATATTTTACATATTTATCTTATGTTCTACTTATTTGACCGTCAAAGTCAGAAAATGTCAGTGTTGCTTACTTAAACATACATACGTACCCAGCAAAAAGGTTAGGATGAGCTATAAAACAGGAATACGCTGGCAGCGCTGCTTGCTGTAATGCACTCTATATCTCTGCTCCAAACGTTTCAATACTTAATTTTCTCTTATGTGCTCACACATATCAAATATAGTGAGAGGGAATTAAGTTTTATGAGCAAAGAGAGTACAATAGGTGGCGTGCGTGAAAACTGCGTATTGTCGAAGGAAATAACGTTTCAACTCTAGCAGAATATATTTTCTATTATTAAACAAAAAACACATTTTTACTATTTTCAATATAAGGCATTTAGAAGGTATAGCTTTATGTAGCTATATACACCACATAAGGCCTGATTGTCATAATATAACTAAGCCTTATTTCCATGGCGGATAAGCGTTTGGAATAAGTTTTCCTTACTACAGCCTGATGACATCAACACAGAAAAATCAGCCTTATTTTAGCCTTTGCCCATACAACATTTGTGTGCTTAGAATTTTCAGGCCTTATTTCGGGAAGCATTTAAATCAGAGATGTAGAATAATTATTATTTCATTTTGAAATTATAAAAAAGTCTTAAAAATTTTCTTCAGAATCATAAAAGTCTTTTGATAATAAATTTTTTCTGATGAAAATGATAAAAATCTTCTATAATTATTATTCAGAAACTTATATTTTAAAAATCTTTCCATAATAGTTATTTCAAATATATATTTTTTAAGTCTTCAAAGACTTTTATATTGAGACAAATTTGAAAAAAGTCTTTGCGTAATTATTATTAGTAATAAATTTTTTTTTATATCTTCAAAGACTTTTTCATTGAGACACAGTTCAAAAAAGTCTCATATAAGTATAAAATAAAAAAAACTTTCATATAAGTACTTCAAAATTCAAGCAAATTTCCAATTTGAAATTGTATGAAAGATTTTTATCGAAGATATAAAAAATAAATTTGTTACTCAAAATAATTACTTATGGGCACGTCAGAATGAATACTTTTCCGGCAATCCAGCTCCGTTTAACTGACACATACTTCAATTTCATATATTTGTTACGGCAAAGTTGAAGTACTGAATGTGTCGATCGTCATTCAATTACATATAATTCCACTCTGTTGTCAGTTAAACGGATTGCTGGATTGACGGAAAAGTATTCATTCGGACGCCCCTATTAAAGATATTTTTGAAATTCGTCTCAATGAAAAAGTCTTTGAAGACTTAAAAAACAATTTGTTACGGATAATACTCAAAGACTTTTTTCAAATTTGTCTCAATATAAAAGTCTTTGAAGATATAAAACAAAATTTCTCATTCATAATAATTACAAAAAGACTTAAAAAAAATATATCAGAAATAACTATTATGGAAAGACTTTTAAAATATGTTTCTTTCAATAATAATTATTTTTTGATTTTTATTTTTTCTCTTATAATAATTACAACTCTGATTTAAATCTTCCGTAATAATTCTTAAATAAGGCGTAGTTTTTTTGCTGGGTAGATGTATTTCTCTGCTCTGCTTGAGTTGGCATGCAAGTTCTTAGTTATGCACATATGTATATTTACTTATAAATAAGAATATTAACGTTTAAATTTGTGTATACTAGGGTGGCCCTTAAATGTAGGTAGGAAATGTTTACAGCAGATCTCCTCAACCTCCACGCCAACATCGATAATAATAGTCGAAAATATGGCATATAATATTTTATTCCGATTAGAGACAGTTTATGTGTGTTGGAAAGGGGTCAAAGTACAGATAACTCTATGACGAGCCGAAATTTTAAATCCAATTTTTTTTTTTGTTTTCAGCAAAGCGGAACTTTCGTTGTATTTTGCCTTCGTTTTGAGTTCGAAATGCAGGCCATTCTCTAATAGAAGGGAAAATTTACTGAGAGGGAATTGTGAATTATTGTAATAACATGTGTACATATCGTCGTACCATACGAAAACTAGCATATTTAAAATTTCTGGCGAAAGCTATCAATAAAAAAATTCTGAAAAGTAACAAGTTCGACTATTGGCCGACGAAAAATAACAAGTTCGACTTTTGGCCGACGAAAAATAACAAAATCGACTTTTGGCTGACGAAAAGTATCAGTAATTATATACTGTTTTTACATTAAAATTGTTGTTGTTTAAACGAAATTGATAGTTTTCGTCAGCCAAAAGTCGATTTTGTTATTTTTCGTCGGCCAAAAGTCGAACTTGTTACTTTTCGTCAGTCACAAAAAAACGTATGCTAGTTTTCGTATGGTACGACATATGCCATACCAGTGGCGGACCTAGCATAAATTGCCTGGGCAAGCCTATGTGTGAAGCATAACCATTAGCCATTTATGTAATTTCCTTTGCTGTATTATTTAAAAGTCTGATTCCGTCATTGACTTTGATTTAGAGTTCTCAATTTCTTTTTACCATTTTCGAGTGGCCCGAATAAATTCTTTTCAATGCTCGAACGCTCGTTTGTTTGTTTATTACGCGTATGTTTGTACGGGCATTTGAACAATTCGGGTATTTGAAGATCGTTTTTTCTCGTTTATTTTGTTTTTGTTTTTTCATATGTATTTTTTATTTTTGTTTTCCTGATACACATTTTTTTGTTTGTATACTCAGAGAAAAGGAATCAAAAATAAAATTTTTATTTTTATAATGCACGTTTTAAACCAAGTCATTTTTATTTTATAAATTTTTTAAATTAAAATGTATTTAGGATTTAAAAAGAAACATGTTTAAATTAAAAATTCAAATTAATGGAATAAAAACGAAAGTTATTCCTTCAAAATCTCATAGTGCTTAAAATAAAAATAAACATTTTTAAATTAAAATTGTTTTTTCTTGATTTTGCAATTTTACTCTGAATATTTTTAAAATAAAAAAATTTCGTATTTACATAATTCTTAAATATAAAAACGTGCGCTAGGGAAATCTTACACGAAAGCGCAGAGGTATTTTTAGTTTCCTTATACCGACGGAAATTTCAGCAGTAGCAAGTGTATTTGCTTATTGTCTACACAGAGCCAAAAAGTTCACCTATAATCAAAGAGACTGCCACCTAAAAAAGCTATTTGGCCGAGGAGAGGGAGAGGGGACAAAATTGAAGAAATTTTTGCTAGAAATTCTTCTGGATTTTAGCTTGAATTTCTTCTTAAATTTATTGAAAAGGATACCGTCTGAAAACGAGGAGATAACTTCTTATTTATTAATTTTTTATGTCATTTTGTCAAAAAAATTAAATTGTTAGAAGAAATCTGCTTGTTTTTATGAGAAAATTTTTATAAAGCAAATCAATAAGGACATCCTCTAATTTTTACTAGAACCTTTTTGAATTTATTAAAAAGGAAAACTTTTTATTTTTAAAAGATCCCTTATTAATTCAAATTTTGCTTTAAACGTCTTAACATACGTACATACATACATATGTACATATATACTCGTACATACTAGAAGTATGCATAAGGGTGCCGACAGTCAACAACGAGTTGACGACCCGTTTCCGAAGCCCGAGTTCGTTCCGAGTTAGACAAAATACGTGCCCGTATGAAAAGATAAAAATCAGCTGTTTTCTATTTTGAACAAAAATGGTAAAAAGGGATAATTTTGAAATAAAAATTACTTTTATTTATCGTAAATTACTAGTTACTAACATCATTTATGTAACTTTTTTATTTCATCCTGTGCGAATTTATGCTCCGAAAAAAGTTATAACTGGATAATCTCGTTTTTAAGTTTATTTGAAACTAAAATAAACGTATTAAAAATGGTTTCATGTGAATTAATAACATATACATAAATGATAATTATTTTCAATAAATGAGCTAAACAATTATCTAATAACTTATATTTCGCTTAAGTAAACTTAAGCTGTTTTTCCTATGAAGAAAGATATATTCCAGTACATTTTACACTCGCATTGATTTCGTTTAATAATACAATGAAAAATACCGTTCAAATGTTTTAGTGGCTAAAAAAGTTCGTTCGGCAACACCGCGTTGAGCAAAAGCAATCAGCTGACACGTTTTCCGGCAAAAATCAAAATGCTCGTTGATTTCTACGGTACGGGCTGCGTACTCGTATGTTTCGGTCGTTGGTGAGTTTTCATTTATATGGCACTCTCATAAGGTAGATCGTGTCAGCTGACACGGGTTGCGGCAACTCGTTGTTGACTGTTAGCACCATAACAGTTATTGCATCAGCCACGTTTTATGCGTGCAATTACATGTTCAAGAAATTAAAAGGGAGAACTTTTTATTTTTAAAAGAGCTCTTATGTATTTCCTCCGTTCGTCAATTTCACTACGGCTTTGCACATTTCTATAATTCTCAAACGATTAATGAAGCACTTGGTATAAAGAGTTTATTATGTCCATCTGCACTTATATGAAATGAAATGTTGCCCTTTGTCTGAATAAGTCCTAGGAAAATACTAGGATGTTTTCCGATGAAAATCAAGATTCTCTTCTTAATAATATTAAACAGGGTTTCTTCTTAATATTACAGGTTATCTGCTAAATTTATGTGAAAAGGTTTCCATATTTATTCTAGGAGTCATCTTCTAAATTTTATTTAATAGGTTTTCATCTTAGTTTTATAGGTTATCTCTTAAATTTTACTGAAAATGATTTCTTCTAAAATCCACGGGTCATCTTCTTAATTATATTGAAAAGGTTTTCATATTAGTTTTACAGATTATCTACTTAGTTTTATTAAAATGAAGTACCCAGTAATAATAAGACGGGCATCTTATTGGAGAGAAAGCATAGAGAAATCCGCTAAACTTTGTTCTAATTTATAGGGCATTTTAAGTGGTCGTTTGGCTCTGTGTAATACCTAAAAAATGGGTGCTTTAGTGTTTGAAAAACTGAGGTCCAATTTGATTTCCACCGCTTTTTAAAATTATCTTGATATTGTGCCAATAGTCGCCAAAAATCACAATCAACCCTTTTATAATCTGGTATTTGATATTTATGTTTGCATGCACATGCAGATGCAAGAAATTATGTGCATAAGTATGTACCTACATGCAAACGAAAATCAAATCAAATATGCATATGGCTATGAATACTGAACTTTTGAATGCCGAAGCCAGCTTCATATTCGCATACAAATTTGATGTGAAAAATAAAAAAAGTGCTTTGCTAGTTTTTTTTTTCAATTTAAGTCTGAAAATAAGCAATTGGTGTCTCCTTAGCGAAAGCGAGAAAACAAGCTATGTTATTCTGTTTTGAAAGCCAGGTAAAAGCTAATGTGTGGAAACGTTGAAGCATGCTCACTGTGCTGTGATTGGCTGTACAAACAAAATACACATTGGGAGGTGGAGTGGTGGTGTATTTGCGCTATTTTCTTAGCAGGCTTTTAGGGGCATGTCACAGTGGGGGCTATATTATTGAGAACTTAAATAGTAAACACATTTAAAACGTAAAATAACCAGATTTTAAAGAATTTCATATGAAATGAACGAAAATGTGTACGCAAGCCGGGCTTCTCGGCTTGTATGAAGCGACCGCCTCTGGCGCATACATAATATTTTCTTTTCCATTTTCTATTCCAGTTTATTTGAAATAAACTATGTTAGCAAACTAAGGTTATTAGTTCTGTATGTCCTAGATATTCTCATTTATGACCTCCCAATTGTAGCAACTTAAAACTTAGCTGATTTACTACATTTTTTTTTAACGTACTTTGAAACGCAGACACTTCAAAAATTTCCATTCGGTTTTCATGGAAAATCCATAAAATAAGCAACAAACTAAAACTTAACAAAAAATATGAAACTCATTAAAAATTATCATAAATCCATTTTTTCTAAGTGCAAATTGCATTAGAAGCAAACAACAATAAACAAAATTTTCATAACCATGAAATGAGTAAACGTGATAAGGTAATACATACCCTGCAAAAAAATGTGCCATCAATCCCGAAAGAGATTTGTCCGAGATTGATCTCTTTCGAGAACAATCGGTCCACAATTAGTCCCCGATTGTTCCCGTACGGGTATAAATGTAGATTAATCGCTTTCATCCCGAACGGGTATAAATGTATATGTTTGTACATATGTATGTATGTACGTGTGAAAAGGAAGACAACAAGCGATAAGAGGCGCCTGTCTATTGGTGTCTAAGCGGGAGCGTGCGTCATGAAAATGTAAATGAAATGGAAGAGAAGCAAAAAATAAAAAAAGAAAAACTTCAATGAAGGTAAATATTGCAAATAATTGTTTACTAATTACTAATGCACGTTTCATAGTGCATTTATTTATGTACTATGTATGTACATATGTATGTATTTATGAATTTTGTTTTGTTTTTTCTTTGCTTTTTTTTTTTGAAAAAATCAGAATGCATTTCGCATGTTATCAGAGGCAGGCGGCAAGAAGAAGAAAGAAACCAAGCACAACAAAATGTGAGTGACTGAAGTACATATATACATATGTTCGTACATATGTACCTAAATATATATAGTATATAATAGTAGTGACATTGATATTACGTAATTAATTACACTAAAAGCTGTCCAATAAATATTGTGGCAGACGTTCGCAAATGTTCTCCGATACGAATATCGAACACAGAACGAACTTATAGTCAAACTTAATTTTACAAACATTCATCGAATATCGAAAGTATACTCGAAATGGGTACGAAACTTGAAATGTGTGAGAACCATACATACAATGTAGGTATGTATGTATGTATAATGTTACTACAGTAATGGTATTTACCTCGAATTCATAACAAAGGGCAAATACAATGATACAAAGGTTGTGTTTTGCTGGATGAATGTGAATGACCGGGTTCTCGTATCGAATAGAAACCTATGTATGTACCTACATATTTTCACATTCACAGGCCATACTTGAACTTATTGAGCTTCCCTATCAGCGTCGTTATATATAGTATATGTACATATACATATATGCATACAACGTCGACAGAGCTTCTCAAAAGGATCACAGCATTCAGTACAGATACAACCCAACTTATATGCTTACATTGCTTAATTATTGTCGTTTTCGATTCGCCATCACACAAGCGAGGTCGGATCGAACAAAAATGTTTGAACCCATAATGAGTAGTAGCCATACTCGCTAACTGGTCGATAAAAATTTCCCTCTGCTCGCTAGCATTCACATATAAATTTGACAGAAGGAAATTTATAGCCAGCAGAGAAATTGTGAATCGAAAGCGGCTTATATTACGTTCCTTTTTTACAAAAAAATTCAAAAATTTTACTTACGGCATACATATGGGATTACCTAACATACATACATATGTAAGTACATATGTACCTACATTATTTTAATGGGATTAGTTTGTTTGGCCTACACGGCGTATGAGTGATGTCAATTTTCAATTCAGCAACTTTATTAATAGGTTATAGGTAGATACTAGGTATTAACGCAAAAACTCATAAATTTTTGAGAACACATAAGAATACATATATAAATATGTAGGTATATAATTAACGCATTATGATAAATTGTGTAGACACAGCGGCTGCGGCTGCTGCTGCTGCCGCTAACTGATGGCCGCTTTTGACTGGCGGCTGGGCAATTGAGTACAATGACCCGTAGCACAAGCATCGTCTGCAAATATAAGCCTAATGTTTATTTTGGTACCCACTTTGCTTTGCACGTATGTACATATGAACATACATATGTATTTGCTAACAGAACATGTGCACTTTTACATATACATACTTATGTATGTATGGATGTATGTATAAACTTATATGTCGTTTGCAAAAAAAAAAAGAACAAAAAATGATAAAAAACGAAAAAATAAGGTAAATATAATTAACAGTTAATACAGATGTTTTATTTTTTCTTTTTTTTTTTTGCTTTTTTTTCTTTGCTTTTTGCTAGAATAAATAAAAGTGAAAATTAAATTCGCTGTCACCGGCAACAAAGTAGCAAAATGCTTTGTCTTAACCTAACTAATATTTATAGAGATAAGAGTGGGTATATGCACATGGATGTATGTATGTAGGTATGTATATAGTATTTACATATATACAAATGTATATTAGAATTTGCTACAAAAGTATATACATATACATATGTATATATGTATATGTACTTGGCTATAAAGCTGTGTTAGACAAAAATTGTCAACGCTAGAAAATACATAGTACATACATACATATGTACATACACGCATATCGCCGTTTAAACATACTTATAACCGCTTCATGTGCCAGAAATTAGAATTTTGTTCAGGTATAAAAGGGTTCAACTTCCATTCGATATAAAGAGACCACAAAATGTATTTATCGCATGCTGCCTTGCGAGTGATTCCGGACACACACCGGATTAGTCGCATGTTTTGCAGGGGTATGTCTCCAATACACACACCTTCAAATATTTATTGTATGTATGTATGCACGTAATCAAAAAGAAAGCAGCGAACGGCAAGGAAACGGCAACCAGGCGCACAGAATTAATTGCAAGTGATGTTGGAGAAATTGGGTAGAAATTGAAAAAAACTCTTGACGCTAAAAACCATGACAATTTCTACATACATATGTACACGTGTATAAACATAGATAATTAACAAATAAAAAATACTTATATACATACATATTGACAACAAAATAATACATACCCTGCAAAAAATTGTGCGATTAGTCTCGAAAGAGATTTGTCCCGGACAACTCTCTTTCGGGTACACTTGGCTACAATTAGTCCCAATTGTACCCGGAAGGGTAAAAATGTAGAGTAATTGTTGACAGTTGTACTCAAAGGGTTATAAACGAATTTTAAAATATGCTTTTGTTCAGGTATAATAGGGTACAACTCCCATTCGGTATCCGATTGGCATCAAAGTGGAGTTCTCTACCTTCGTACTCGTTCTGGTATAAAAGGGTACAATTAGTCTCTCCATAGGATATGCTCAAAAAAAGGAACACTTCATTCCATATAAAGAGATACAAAAAGGGAGTAGTCGCATGCTCCTTTGCTAGTGATCCCGGATGTATCCCGGATTAGTCGCATTTTTTGCAGGGTATCTACATACATATGCATGTATCCACTACAAGCAACGCATTCGTTTGAACGCCTTAGCTTCGTACAGTGGGCGCAGTTTAGAAATGCAAAAGGCTACTATTTAAACGTAAAATTTTTCTAAAATATTACTAACTGTATGCTAAACAGTCCAAAAATTTTTTGGAAATATTATCTAACACGTACAAACGCCATTCATTAAGAAAGTGAATGCTCCGCAGACCAACTTTGGGAGAATACAGTACAGTCTGAGTTCTTTTTAAGGGATAAATACCTATCTTCCCTAAGCCGGGTATCCTCATCACAAGAAATGCTAAAACTCCATATAAAAAAAGCTCAAGAAATAGTCAAGAAATTTTCTTGTGTCAAATTTTCTTTAGTATCCACTTCACAAGAATATCTATTACAATTTTTGACGAAAAATGGGGCTGGCAACGCTGGTTTCTATTCTATTCTGGCCACTGTCTTGCCAAAGACAACTATCTTTCGAGAGGAAAATTTATTTTTATTTAAGACAGTTACCAGAATAGCCCTATTAATAAATCTCGAAATGTTTTACGTTAAATCTCAGCAGAAGTTTATGAAACTTCATAATCGTGCTATGGTCCAACCAAGAGTTCAGGTATAATTCAAAGTAGCTGTAAATATTTATGCCGATATTTTACTTTATTTAAATTTAATTTTTTTTGTGCTACATTTTGCCCACAGCGACCCACTGTGCCTATACGGTGCAATGCCGCCCGACAAATGCCACATACATACATACACATTAATATGTTAGCTATTTTTGATTTTCACTCGCAGGAAAAAAGAAAAAGTTTCAATTAAATAAATATGTAATAAAAGAACTTATGCACATACATAGATACATGCAAGCGCTTATAGTTAGACGCATTTTCTTAGATTTTCTTTAAATAAATATGTACACTTAATATCGTTTGTTTTGAATTGTCGTGTTCGCACAACTTTTTGGCTGCCAACGCCGAGCATCGCTTTTCCCATCTCAACGTACACAATTTGCTGTTGGCGGGAAAATTTCTGATGATTTCTGAATTTTTTTTCTTTACGTTTTCGAACGAAATTCACATTTCTATGGCGCGTAGCTACACACACACACACGGTGAGTGACTATATTTAAGCACTGAGTGCTTTGACGCTGACACAGTTGATATACATAAATTGTCTAAGATTTCGATGTGAAATGGGGAGCAGCTACATATATATGCACATACATATGCACATACATACATACTTCTATGTATACATCTAAACATATCTAAGCAATCTATTTTAAAATGATAATTCAGGAAATAGATACACACTTTTCAGTTTTGGCTCATAAACTGGACATGTACAGACAGCAGCAAAAGTCATATGTAGACGTTGATGGCACTCTTTTAAAAATATCCCTTATTCATTGTGACATATTTATTTGCTAGCCGTTGGGAATATATATATGTACATATTTATGTACATATGTATCCGCTAAAAATAGCGCCAAATCCTTTTAGCTGAGTTGTATGCGATTTCTGGTTTAAAGAAAACATTTTGGTTTCCATTAGTTTTTCTTCAAGACCAATCAGAAATGAATTAAAAAATAAAAAGTATGTATTATTTTCATGTGAAATGTTGCAAACGAAAAGAAATTTAAACATTTGACTTTTTATTTTGAGTAGAATGACAAGTAGTAATTTTTATTTTTTTGTTTGCTTTTCCGACAGAATAGGAAAACGAAACAAGATACTGATGACGGAAATTCATTCCACAATACATGACAAGTAGTAACTTACTTTCCTCTTCCCTTGCAGAGCTGTCTGTAGTGACGTGCATAGAGGTATGTACCTTAAGGTTGATTGCACTTACAAAACTGCGGGCAGGGGATTAAATTAATGCTTATTTTAGGCTCGACCGCGGTGTAGTCAGGGTGTATGAGAGATTTATTCCCACGGATTTCCGCGGAATAAACATCCAGAAAAAATATTTGCTAGTTGAACCTTTGGTAAAAGAATGTGGGAACTTTGACGACAAATATTAACCTAAAAAAGTTATTTGTCTTTGAATATGAAATATCGGGTTTCTTTTATAAAAAAATTGTGCCATTGCCATGAATATTTGTTTATAAATTTTCGTGTGTTATTTTGTAATGTTTCATTTCTGCATATTGCGTTTAGTGCTAGTTGTATCGGTATATTTGAAAAAAAAAAAATGCTGACAGGAAAATAAATGATACACTTTTTTATTTGTTAAATGATACTTTCTTTAAATGATACTTTTGTTTTCTATTTTATTTACCTTATTTTATTTTATTTTATTTTAATTTAAATTATTTAAATTTATTTTATTTTATTTTATTTTATTTTATTTTATTTTATTTTATTTTATTTTATTTTATTTTATTTTATTAAATGATACACTTTTTTATTTGTTAAATGATACTTTCTTTTTGTTGTAGGCAGTTCGCAATGAACATTGTTGTTGGTATTTTATTTTATGTATATACCAAACAACGTTAACAATTTTACTTGAAAGAGTTTTTAGTGCTTAGCACGAAATACCAACAACAATGTTCATTGCGAACTGCCTACAACAAAAAATTCAGCACGTTTGTGGAGAATATAAGCAAAAAGCATATACACACTAACGTTAATGTTGAAAATGAAAAAAGGCAAAAGTGGGGAAAATCCAACAGCTTGCACAGAGTCTCAATGGCCGAGTGTGTTTATCCGTTGGGTCATTGCGGCTGAAGTTGGAATGGACTGGGGTTCAATCCCCGGTGCATCCACTTCCGAAAAGAGTGCTGATGATCGAAAATGGTTTTTCGTGAAATAGCTATACACTCAACCTTCGCTGTAAATAGTTGTTGAATTTTTTTCCACTTACCCCAACAATTAAAAATTGAATTAAAATAAAAATTTCGTGCTAAGCACTAAAAACTCTTTCAAGTTAATTTAATTTAATTTAATTTAATTTAATTTAATTTAATTTAATTTAATTTAATTTAATTTAATTTAATTTAATTTAATTTAATTTAATTTAATTTAATTTAATTTAATTTAATTTAATTTAATTTAATTTAATTTAATTTAATTTAATTTAGTTTAATTTAATTTAATTTAATTTAATTTAATTTAATTTAATTTAATTTAATTTAATTTAATTTAATTTAATTTAATTTAATTTAATTTAATTTAATTTAATTTAATTTAATTTAATTTAATTTAATTTAATTTAATTTAATTTAATTTAATTTAATTTAATTTAATTTAATTTAATTTAATTTAATTTAATTTAATTTAATTTAATTTAATTTAATTTAATTTAATTTAATTTAATTTAATTTAATTTAATTTAATTTAATTTAATTTAATTTAATTTAATTTAATTTAATTTAGTTTAATTTAATTTAATTTAATTTAATTTAATTTAATTTAATTTAATTGAATTTAATTTAATTTTTTTTATTTTTTCTTTTTTTATTTTATTTTATTTATTTTATTTTATTTTATTTTATTTCCTTTTATTTTACTTTATTCTATTCTATTTTGTCTTGTTTTACTTTATTTTACTTTTTTGTTTTATTTTATTTTATTTTTTTATTTTATTTTATTTTATTTTATTTTGTTTATTTAATTTTACTTTATTTTATTTTATTTTCTTTTATATTATTTTATATTATTTTGTTTTAACTACTTCATTCTTGAGCTCTCAAGACCAATTTTATTTTTTTTTTTTGGTGTGGAAAATGAAAAATTAATACTTTTTGGTAGACGTTATAGATCCATTTCGGAGACCACCACATCTCTTCATTAGACTTCTTTTTAACATTTTTATTATTTTGGCGTCCGCCGAGATCGAACCTCGGATTTTCCGGTTGGTACTCTAATAGCATCTCAAAAAAAAAAAAAATTGGTCTTGAGAGCTCAAGAATGAAGTATGTAGTTATGAAGGTAAAAACGACCAAAAAACCAATATTATTTTGTTTTATTTTATTTTATTTTATTATTATTATATTTTATTTTTTTTATTTTATTTTATTTTATTTTGTTTTGTTTTATTTTACTTTTGGATCTCGACGATAGAAAATTAGGAAACCATCCAAAGTGAAAAAAATGGTCAATAACATTTTTATAAAATGGTCAGACTGTGTAATTTTTACGGTCCTGGAAATAAATATGTATGGCATCTATGTAAGTATTTGATTGGGCGCATCAGTGTCGTAAAATAGTTAGTGCGGTTGTAAAACTTTTTACAACAATTCTTATGCATGGACGTATGTATTTACATACAAATTTATGTATGTTTAATGTAGATATGTACATAAGAATACATATATTTACATAGGTATGAGACCTTGGTGCATATGGTGTATGAATGTACATTTGCATGCATATTATTCAGCTAATTATTACAGCGCTAAGCTATGTGAACATACACATATGTACATACATATATGTTTATGTATGTACATTAGGCATATAACTTTTTACAATTTTTGCAAATACGAAAAACGGCATACCATAGTCGAATAGAGCATAAAAAAGTATGAACCCCCATTATTTTTTTTTTTTGCGAAATTTCAAAAAAGTTTCCGCGCAAAACGAAACTACTTTTTTATCAGAACTGCTGAAAAAAACAAACAGTGTACACGTAATAATAGATATTTATTTAACTAATAATCTTCCTATTATTCCAAATGCCTTTTAATGGACCTAAGGGAAGTGCCGCACCCACCCCAAACTAATTTTTCTTCAGAAAATTCTGATTCAATATAATAATAACACAGCTGTGCGCGGAACGTTTTTGAACCGAAATTACCTAAAAAAGTGATATTCATTACTTGTACAATATTTGCCACCACGTGGTGGTATGCCAAATTTTTCGTCAAAATTTGTTATATGCCTAATGTACATATGTATGTACTTACTCGTAAAATGCCTCCTGAACTGATTTCTAAGCATAAAAAACATTTTAACTGCGTTCTTGAGACTTTGGTTTTTAATTTTTATAAAAATAACTGGGCATAACACATTTTAGCAGGTCAAGTAGAGAGAGCAAGTTTAATTGCATGTTTCTGTTCGTACTACGTAATACCCAGCAAAAAGGTTAGGCTTATAGCCGAAGCCTATGTTATTAAACAGGAATACGCTGGCAGCGCTGCTTGCTGTCATGCACTCATTCTCTCGCAATAAGAAAAAAAAAAACCAAAGCAAACACGATAGCAAAACCAAAACGAACAACAAAAACAGAAACAACAACAAAATACATAGTACCGGTGACAATAGCTTTGTTCAACAACTTTACTTGCAACAAGAGTACCAGTGACAAATTAAGAGTAAAAACGAGTAAAAGAGAAAATTATCAACCAAAGTTATTGAACACAAAATCGTAAACATTTGCAAGTAAACAGCTGATGCGCTGTTTTCACAATTTTATTTTTAGGTTAGGTTGTAATTGAAATGTTTGAAATTGAAAATGAATGTAAATAACTGAATTAGGAAGACGAAAATCTACTTTGGATATTCCACAACATCGTCAAGATTCCTTTTTGCGCTAATTTATTTAGTATGCAATTAGAAATTTGCGATTAAAATGTTGGCATATTTCCAATTGCAATTTTTGTGATCATATGTTTTTGACGCGTCTATTTTTTTTAAAGCTGCAAGTAGTTGCAAGTGAAAATTTTACTTGCAACTATTTTCAACTCTCTCGAAGTCTTACTCTCCCAATTTGGGTCTCTTTTGCAAATTTTTTGGGTTATTGAACATAAAATTCGTAACTATTTGTAAAAGCAATTAAAAACTTTGAGTTATTGAACAAAGCTAATATCTACAAAAAATTATTAAAAACTATAGTCGCAATTTAATCCCAAGAAAACCAGAAAGGGAATAAAAATCCGATTTCGCAACTGTTTACATATCAATGTTCATGAGTACACGTTACTCACGCTTTAATTTTTGATGTGTAAACATCTTTGCTGTAGCTACGAGTAATTTCGAAAAACAGGTAAAGTTTACGCGTAAACATGTAAATGCGTAAACCAGTAAACATGTAAATGCGTAAACGAGTAAACATGTAAATGCGTAAACCGTAAATGACCTTTTAAAAATAGTCGAGTTGGTGTTGTTGCTTTGAAGGTAATTTTATGAATAAGCGAGTATTCTTTTCATGCTTGGGTACGACAGAAATGCGCCTAATGTCAGTGGTAGCTAGGTAGCTAGGCATGTACTTACAAATGCTTGCATGCATAGTCGTGCAAACACAGCAACAACAGCAACGAAGCGAAGCGAAGTTGTTGTTGTTGTTGTTTTCTGCAACAATGCGACAAATAGGCAAAATAAAAAGGGCCAATCTGTTTGAACATGTATGGATATGCATCTGAGCAATATTGGTATCAAATGAAAGGTTTTGAGCAGAACTTCGATATGGGTCAAAACGAGGACCCGGATGATCCTTGAATGTTTCTGAGCAAAATTGGTATGAAATGAAAGGTTCTGAGGAGGGATTCTACAGGGAGATCTACTCTTTATGATTCCTAGTTCGGGTGCCGAGATATGGGCCAAAACGAGGACCCGGATGATCCTTGAATGTCTCTGAACAATATTGGTATCAGATGAAAGGTTTTAAGCAGGACTTCGATATGAAGCTCTTTTAATTGTGACCCCTAGGCCGGGTCTCCAGATATGGGTCAAAACGAGGACCCGGATGATCCTTGAATGTTTCTGAGCAAAATTGGTATGAAATGAAAGGTTCTGAGCAGGGATTCTATACGGAGCTCTACTCTTTATGATACCTATGTCGGGTCCCGAGATATGGGTCAAAACGATGACCCTGATGATCCTGGAATGTTTCTGAGCAAAATTGGTATCAAATGAAAGGTTTTGAGCAGATCTTCTACACGGATCTCTACTCTTTATGATTCCTATGTCGGGTCCCGAGATATGGGGAAATACGAGGACCTGGATGATCCTTGAATGTTTCTGAGCAATATTGGTATCAAATGAAAGGTGTTGAGCAGGGATACTACATGGATGTCTATTCTTTATGATGTCTAGGTCGGGTCCCGAGATATGGGCCAGAATGAGGACCGGATGATCCTTGAATGTTTCTGAGCAATATTGGTATCAAATAAAAGGTGTTGAGCAGGGCTTTCACATAGAGCTCTATTCAGTTTATGAGTCCTAGGTCGGGTCCCCAAATATGGGTCAAAATGTGACCCCGGATTAACCCGGAATGTTTCTGTGCAATATCGGTATCAAATGAAAAGTGTTGAGCAGGACTTCTATACGGAAATCTACTCTTTATGATTCCTAGGCCGGGTCTCCAGATATGGGTCAAACGTGGACCCTGATGATCTTGCATGTTTCTGAGTAATACAAAACAAAAGAAAGTAAAAAATCTAAATTTAAAAACCAAAAACCAAAACAAACAAAAACAACAAAATAGTAGCAGTCACAATGATAACAAAAATTACAAAAACTATAGTCGCATTTTAATCCATAGAAAACCAGGAAAAAAAGGAATAAGGAAAAGGGAATAAATATCCGATTTCGAAATTGTTTACACATCAATGTTCATGAATACTCGTTATTCACGCTTTAATTTTTTTTTATATGTATGTATATATGTAGTTTACATTATTTTTCTCTATTGCTTCAACTTTGGTCTCACGCATTGTTTTTTTTTTTTAATTTTTTTTATATTTTATTTATGTAGTTTTTTTAATCATTTTTCTCATTAAATTTGCTTTAGTTTTATGACAGTGGGTGTTGTTTCGATTTCACGTTTATTTTAGCTCGTTCAGTCTAATGAAATGTGAGCAACACTTAATTTTAATTCGTATTCTTCTTCTTATTTTTTGTTTTTGTTGATAAAACGTTTGTCAGCTGTAAATTTATATTACACACGCCTCAATAAAAGTGACAGGCATTCGGAGGAATGTAAATACCAATGCATATACATTTAGTGACATCTAGCGGCGTCCAGAAAAAAAATAAAAAATTTTCCAGAAATGTTTTCGAAAGAGAAATAATATGGGGGGGCGTAGGGTGGACTTTTTTTTCGCGATACGCTCTAATGTACATACATACATACATATGTATGTACGCAAAACTATTTTATTTATACGTACATATATGTATGTATTTCCATATGGATGTGCGACGTGTTGTGTAGGAGAGATATGGTGCAAGAATGTTTTATTACTTCAGATAACAGGGTGAGGCAGAAAAGGCCAATGTTGTACAAATATGTACATACATACATATGTTCATAGGTATATAAATTTTCTTTAAGTTGTGCATAAACAAAATAAGTGAATATTTTAAAAATATAAATACACGCGCGCCATCTGTTGGAATATAGCGGTGGTTATAACCTAAGCAAGAACCCAGCAGGGTTTTTCCATATTTTGGTAATGGCTTGAACTTGTATTCAATGAAATAACGCATTACAAATAGCTAATAAACAGTCCTTCTTACTTTGCTCATTACTTGTAATGCGACAGTTTTAAAATTATTATTTTTTCGCTTACTGGTAAAGCAGAAAATAATCGAAAAGGTTTGGAGTACTGCCGTTATTTTTTTGCAAACGCTTTGCTTTGATTTTAATTTTTCTAAATAGCAGTTTTGTAAAGCAAATTACCCTCATTCTCGTTTATTTTGCCAGTTTTCATTATAAAACTGTCGTGGCTAGTCGCGTTATTCCATCGTTAAACATTTTTTAAATAAGTTAATAGCTGTGCAAATACATAGTGTAATAATTATTATTCAAATAATGTTTTTTTTTTTTAATACATTTTGCAAAGAATGTTTTGATTCTTTATTCATTCTGTATGCTATTTGTTTTCGGCATAAATTGCTCACTCATAATTTTAAAATTATTTTTTCGCTTACCGGTATTGCATAAAATAAGCGAATAGATTTGGAACACTGCCGATATATTTTGCAAAGCCTACATTGATTTAAATTTTTGTAAATAGCAATTTTGTAAAGCAATTTACCCTCAGTCTCGTTTATTTTGCCAGTTTTTATTATAATATATTATAGATTACTATAATGGATTGTGGGATATATGCAATTACTTATACCAGTGAAAGAACTTATTACTTGTAACAGCTTATTTTTTCCAATATTAGTAGCGATTATATAATGCATTATTGTCTACAATATTGTAAGACAATACCGCCAATGACATGCCTATGTTAAAGTAATGCAATCCGTATTCGAAAGTGTAAGCGATGAATCAAGATTTCTCGATGATTTTACCCATTACATGTAAGAGAAAGCCCTGCTGGGAAGTTACATACATACATACATACATACATACATATATACATACATACAGGTGAAACTAATAAAAGCGTGTTAAAAAAGAAAAGGATGTTCTGAGAAGGGATTATCTTAACAATTTAGTTAAATGCGTTCGACAAATACTTAGGGGATTCACAGTGTCATAAAGTCATATGTGATATTAAAATATTGTACGGAAATAGTTATAAGAAACTTTTCCGAAGCCCTGTGAAGAAGTGATCAGCTGTTATCAGCTATTTATTTAGTACACATACAGTCTAAATGCAACAACAAAATATTATGACTTATGACGATATGGCGTAATATGATGACAGGTTGTGAATCCCCTAACTGTGTTTACTTTCCTAGCGATTTTTTAACAGTTGCTCAACAAAACACTCAATCACCCAAAGCAATTTTTTTTTTATTTCAAATTATCAAAAAATCGAAAACACAAAATAGAACACCCTAATAAATAAGTAAACTTAAGGGGAATTTCACTTTCACCTGGTGTATTATTAGATAAAAAAATTTATTGCAGCCGGAAATTGGTAACAATTCAAACACTTCAGCCTAACAATACAATAATGTCGCATGTACATATGTATATACTACATTAGGGTGGTTCAATTTTATTGCGCTAGTATTTTCTAAAAAGAACTCAATGCATTTACATTCTTTACAAAATCCATTAGCTACTTATTTTCGATAAGAAATTAAAACAAGTTAGACAGTGGTTGTATTCGGTCGTGCAGAAGACTGGATTACCTTTCATGAGCAGAAGATTCACACAGTTTTATTATTTTCTATAGTCCGTTTCTGTTGGTTATGTATACCTACAAAGATTTCAGTTACAAAAAAGTGTCATGCTAGTATAGGTATACCAAAAATATCTGTATTTGAACAATCGGTTGTGTTGTAGTTATATTTGGCCGATTTGTTGCATTTCGACAAATGATCAATTGTACAGAATTTAAGGTAACTGCGGCACCACTTTGGCTTCAACCAGACGGACATGGCTTGATCGACTCCGCTCGTGATTCTGATTATTTGTTGGGTCTATTGCCTTTCCTTCTGCTACATAAAAGAAAAGTGTTTTGTGAACACCCTAATGTACATACATAAGTACATACATAATATGTATGTAGGTGGGAAATAGACTTTAGATAGTTGGCTCGCGCGTGCGACGCGTAACTACATTTAATTTAGAAATACTTAAAAATAATTTCCTTGTGCTGAAACGTACCGAATTATATTTCGTCTTTTATCGCCGGCTAGCCTTCGATAGCGACGCTTGTGCTTCTACTTAAGTAGTATATATATTTGTATATATGTACGTAAAAAATGTTTAAAATTAAGTTTTGTAGTTTATGTACATATGCATTTGTATGTATACATAATACATATATACATATTTTATGTATTTAAAAGTGAACGAAATTTAAAAAACAAAACCACTTCAAAGTTTTAAGCAGTGACCAGCAGCCTCTTCATATATACTACATACATACATACGTATATGTATATATGTACATATATAATCGATAAATATATTTAATATATTACTTCTATCTTTATCCATATCCACTTATACAATACAAAAAAGTGTAGATTCTCTGAAGCAGTACTGTATTTATTAGCATTTATGTACATGTTTTTTGATTGGGTAGAGCTTAGTTCGATCCAGTACGCTGCGAATAGAGGAACATTCGCATAAAAAAAGTGTGCATGTATAGTTCGTTTTTATAATTTAAAAGCACCCAAATTTTATCATAAAATACTTAGCTAGCTTTTATCACAAAAGCAAAATTTTTTTTGAAGATATATTACATAAAAGGTCTGTAGATTATACCGATATACGAAACTTAGCTTAACTCGTCTAAACTAACACTTATAATTACCATGATCGGAACCAAATTTTATATATGTATGGTATCTTCGGCTTTATTAATAATATAATATAATGGCGCTATTATAATTCTGACGAGCTTCTCTCCCAATTCGAGGTGTGCTCCTTTTTGTTGTTCCTACATTGACAAAAGGGGTGAGGTTGAGGAAATATGATATAAAATTTATTTCCATATATGTATTTGGGGATCACCCTAATGTACATACAAAATGTCGAGAATCTAGCGAGAAATCTCGTTTCGATCGAGCTCGAGAAATCGTAAGCTCTAAAAGGGAGTTCAATATTAATTACTAGCGAAAGTTCAAAAAAATATTTCAATGCCTGGAAATGCTCCAAGGCCACTTTTGACTAAAAAATTTCGTTATACAGCTTCTATTTTTAAAAGACCTTCTACTAATCGTCTCCTCATTCTCGACTATCAATCTAATGCTATTAAAATGCAAACATACTTATGTACATACATACATATATTCTACATTGAAAGTCATCAAAGTTTGGCGCTGAGATATCAGCTTTTTTGTGGTTTTTCGAGAAAGCATTTCAATATTTATATACAAACACACATACATATCTAATATGTATAACATACATACATCTATGCATGGTATGTTTGCCAAAAGGAAAATATTTAAAAAATACCAGATAGACAAGCGTGACAACCAAAAATCATAGCGCACATAAATTTTGTTTCAATTTCATTATCTCAAAATCAGCGGCACCTGTGTGCGAATAAAGTCAGCCACAGCGCCCTCAAATAAAAAGCATTAGGTACGTATTTACTTAGAGACACAAAAGGATAAAAAACGAAAGCAACAAATTTAGTAACTACATACATATGTACATACTTACATATGTATGTTCACATTCTGGTATTTAGCGTAAATTGATGTCAAGATTTTCGCTTTCATTTTCATTTATCTGCTCACAATTTTATGATTTATAGCCGCAGACTGGGCATACGTATGTATGTACCAGTGGCGGACGCTGCATACAAGCCGAAAATCCCGGCTTGTCTAAATATTTTCGTTGATTTCATTTTACGAATTTCTTTAAAATCGATTAACTTTATGCTTGAAATGTGTTTACTATTTAAGCTCTTCAATGTATGTATTACTTACATAAGTTGATGCGTATTTTGTTTGTGCAGCCAATCACAGCACAACCTGGTTTTTATGAGGCTTGTTTTCCTGGCTTTTATGAGGCTCGTTTTCTCACTTTCTCTAAGGAGAAGTCAATTGCTTATTTTCAGATTTAAATTGAAAAAAAGTAAGAAACGAAAATGATTCTAATAAGAACTTCTGCTCTGCTTTTGTAGATAATTCATGTTCTGATGATAAAGAACTTGATTTTACTTTCGACTGAACCAGGCTTGTTGATATGTTGTCCAAAAGTAGGTATCTGTAGCTAAAACAACAAAAATCACACTCAAAAAAAATTATCAGATTTTATTCCTTGATTTGAAGAAAATTTTAAAACAAAACAATGAAAATATGTCTTTAGCGCCGAATCATTTCCACCTTTCTTTTTTTAGTGTACATACATACATAGATATCTTCATATTATCCATTGTATATCCAAACTTAATTATTTATTATCATCTTCATTTTCTCGATTTACTCCAATACATTCAGCTCCATGCGTTATGAATATAAACAACAAACCAAATATGCAAAACGAATTTAATCAAAGTCGATAACGGAACCGAAATCCAGGCTTTCAGATAATTAATTTAAGCTTTTCAAATTTGTCAAACAAACAGCAAAAACCTTAAGTTCCAAACTAAAACTTTGTCGGTTTCAGTTTTCACCCCCCTCTTTTTGTCTCTTAAACAAAACTTATTAAAAAAATGGACCATCCACACTGAGATTCGAACGTGCGCACCTCGAATTTTAACTAATTTCAGGATGTCTGCCTTAACCTCTGTGCTACATTTGTGAAACGTATCAGATATTCTGTTTTATTTCAAAATTGCTTTCAAATGTTTTTTTTTTTTTGGATTCAAAACTCTCATCACAAAATCGAATAAATTTCAAGGTTTTTTTTATAAAAGAAGAAATTTCGACATTAAGTTTTTTTGATTTTTGATAAATTTTAAACCGGAAAATATTAAGAAAGTCTCAAAACTTTTCAGTCGTTTAAAACAAGAAATAAAGTTTAAAGATAGGCATTAAACTTTTCCAGGTTTAGGAAAAAATTTAAAATTTTCAACCGTGTAGATTCATAAATGGCTAAAGGCCATGCTTCATACATACATAGGCTTGCCCAGCCAATTTATGCTAGGGCCGCCACCGTTATTGTATATGTACACATGCGTGCGTGATGATGTGGGTGCATATACATCCATATGTATGTCTATGGCAGCTATGCGAGACGTGCTATTTTAGTACTAGTTTGTGCAATGTCATTGACGTGCCATTAAATGATCTTTAAAATTTTAATTTGGGTTACTCTAAATTAGTGCTTGTGTACTTAAAGCAACAACAGCAACAAGAATTAATATTTTACTTTCATTTTATTTTTTTTAATCAAATCTATGATAGGTACATAAATATGCTTGCGTTTGGCAGAAATGGGTCGAAGCACTATTAATAATATTCGCTTAAGCGTGAGAGATGAAAGCACAAAAAAATAGTTGCAAATTTCATAGAAATAGAATAATCATTTTCTACGTAAATTGTCATGGCATTGTCTCCATTGACTTTTTGCGCTTTTTGCCCGCCCTGATAGCAAAATCATACGATCACTTCTAATGCGAGTTATGCTCTTACGTACAAATATAAATATGTACATCTGTACATACAAACATACTCCTAAGATTATATACACTGTAGCGAATTCAATTCAATCAATAAATTTTCATAGCACGACGTGGTTCAATCGGGCTGAAACTATGTATCCTTTAACCTACGGACAGACCATTATAGTGCCTTCCAGACTAAGATTCCTGCTATTCAGAAGGCCGTGGATAACTTTTCGAAAGATTTCCTCTGATACAACGATAGTATTCCGACACAGTCTGCATTAAAGGCTTGGAAATTCAGGGCAATAGAATGAATGCTTCAAATGTCTTAACGAGATTGCAAAATAATATAAAGAAATATTACTTGGCATTTGTAGGTGAATGGGGATAATTCCACCGTTTATATGGTTAATTTCAAAAACTTGGTATTTTATAATATAATACCGCATTTATTTTCAGCATGTTAAGAGTTCTACCGGCTGAGGATAATTTTTGTAAAGCGTGGCCAAAGACCGAATATCTTTGAACTACTCCTGAAGTGCTTCCTTTTGAACTAACTATATATTTTGAACTATCCCACTGCTGTCCATATAGGAAGTAAATCGACGCCCCGGAAGAAGAAAGACGCATGTCAGTAATTTGTCGACGAAAAAGGCGCATTAAAAATATGTCGGGGAAGAAAGACGCTTCACAAAACATGTCGACGAAGATAGACGCATTAAAAAATATTTCGACGAACAGAGACGCATTATAAAATATTTCGACGAAGAAAGACGCATTAGCATTAATATTGACGAAGAAAAAACAAAAATCGAATACGTCTTTCTTTATAAAAAAATATTTGAATGCGTCTTTCTTTATAGTAAAAAAAAATAAAGCGTCTTACTTCGTTATCAAAAAAAATTAAGTCTTTCTTTCGAAAAATATTTTTAATGCATCTTTCTTTGAAAAAAAAAGTTTGCGTCTTTCTTCCTCAACAAAACACTTTGCATCTTTTTTCTTCTATAGCGACGAAATAGTCTAGAATGCCGTCCAAAGTTCTGCAGAGGAGTATATGTAGGTGCCACTTCGCAGGACATCGCCGTGTTAACAAAGACAAAGACAGTTGAAAGCATTGCGTTGAGGTGCAACGAGAACCAACCCTGTCCACTTTTGAACTAGTTCTGCACTAGCCTGCAACTAGCGCGATTTGCTGCAGGGTATACATACGTATATGCATTGTTTTTTATACTCAGCTGTACTAGTACACAGAGTATTATAGTTTTAATCACATAACGGTGGATTGTAACAGAATGAAATAATCGAGATATGTAGATATAGACTTATATATATCAAAATGATCAGGGTGAAAAGAGAAATCTTTTTAACAAAGATATTTCTGGAACACCCTTTGGAAATTTGTAACGTGACATCTTTGTAACTAAAAGTCATAAAGGAATGAAATTTTGCACAAAGAATAATATTCATATTCTTAGTTGGATGACTGATAAAAATGTTGAAAATGGGCGTGGCTACGCCCACTTTATGCAGCACTCGCTTTATATAAAATACACCGTGTTTCCATCAAACGCAAACAAACAATGAACGCATACAGCTGAGTATCTCATGTTCGATTCCACTCGAACTTAGGCTTCCTTACTTGTTTTGATTAGTTTTCGAGCCATTTTTAGTTGCCATTTATAGATTTCTAGTTATGTATGTAGTTGTTGGCGCTGCATGTTTGCTGATCTCATAGGTATGTAGAATGCATGTTCTTGTTGCTGTTGCTGCTGCGTTTCTTGACTTTGTGACACAGATTCCGTTCCGTGTTGCATTCGCTTCTTCTGTTAAGTAATGACGCAAAAACTATGGGTGATATTTTTTCTTCTTTTTTTCTATAAATACATCCATACATACATATGTACCCTGCAGCGAAATCAACTAGTTGTAAACTAATTGACAACTAGTTGGCCATACAGCTCAACTAGTCAGCCATCTATCTTTTTTCCATATTAGCAACTGGTATTTTTAACACGGTGATGACCTAGGAAATGGCAATTGTCAGTATCCACACCAGCATCATACCACTTGACTGACTAGTCAGTATCATACCAATTTGCTGACTAGTCAGTGTAGATATAAGAACTATACCAGTTGACTGACTAGTTTTACATGCTACTCCAATGAAAATAAAAATTGCAAAATAAAGTTTCTAATACATTTATTTAGTTATTAGAAAATGATATTTAAATTAAAGAATTCAGGCACATTAGATTGTGATCTTGCATATTAAATATTTAGGTAAATTAACATTAATTCATTTAAAAAAATATGTATGTTGAACATATACATATGTATAATAACATTATACGTACATATATGTCATCATATTATTGCGAACAAAAGCTCAGCCATTGTTCATATTATTAATGTATGTACATACATACATACGTTGTGGTCAAAAATATTAATATGCTCCAGTCGCATAATGCTTGGACTTGTAAAAAATTGTTAGAAAATCTAAATTAATGAGGTTCTTCATTAAAAAATTCATCAACCGTATTGGCTTGTTGAGTTGATTTGATTTTAGAGGCTTTTATAAGTCCGTGCTTTTTTGAAAAAATCGTTTCTTATGTCTCTGGAGCGTCTTCCTTAGTTGCAATTCTGGCTCATCATTAATACTCAGGCTCATTATGGATTCTGAAATGAAGTACCAGAACCGATTAAAGTAGGCTCTTTAAAAGAGAACCCTATTTCAAAAATCGTCACCTAAAAAAGCCGAATAAAAATTTGTGTGTGCCTTTAAATTGAAAAGAAATTAATACTCAGGCTCATTATGGATTCTGAAATGAAGTACCAGAACCGATTAAAGTAGGCTCTTTAAAAGAGAACCCTATTTCAAAAATCGTCACCTAAAAAAGCCGAATAAAAATTTGTGTGTGCCTTTAAATTGAAAAGAAATTAATACTCAGGCTCATTATGGATTCTGAAATGAAGTACCAGAACCGATTAAAGTAGGCTCTTTAAAAGAGAACCCTATTTCAAAAATCGTCACCTAAAAAAGCCGAATAAAAATTTGTGTGTGCCTTTAAATTGAAAAGAAATTAATACTCAGGCTCATTATGGATTCTGAAATGAAGTACCAGAACCGATTAAAGTAGGCTCTTTAAAAGAGAACCCTATTTCAAAAATCGTCACCTAAAAAAGCTGAATAAAAATTTGTGTGTGACTTTAAATTGAAAAGAAATTAAGATACTCAGTTGACTTTTGCATTAAGGAAGTAGATGGGCTGTCACAGATCTCAGAATTGATGTGAAAACTTGCCGGAGGCTTATAATGTACGAGATATTGTTGTTAAAGTTGTAAAATTTACCGAACTATGAACCCATCCAACAACAATAAAGAAGCTGCTTTACTTTTACTGCATACGTGTTCATTGCAACCTCCAGAAACCCCGGATACATTCGTTTTTAATTTAAAACCTTTTTTTTTGGCAAAATTTCTTATTTGATAACTAATCTCAATTTGTCCCCTATGAAACTAGTTGGGCAACTCCCATAATTTATCTAGTCAGTTAACTGGTAGGTTGGCTGACTAGTTTGGACTTTTGCTGCAGGGTATGTATGCATCCATATCTCTGTATGTACTATGTATGCATGCATTTTCTTATACATACATACATACATATGTATGTTTATGAGTGGGTGTCATCCTGACTCCATGACACTTAGCGCTAATTGCATTTAAGAAAATGAATAAAGTGATGTCATCCGGCGAATATTTTTCATCACTTTATTTGTTTATCTCAATCTGATTACAAGAAGCGGAAGGTAAGGATGCGGCAGGCAGTTGAAATAATTTGCAAAGTTACCCTTTAAATTAAGTTAACTTATGTACGTAAATAAAAATTTTTGCATTGCTAACAACTCTAGATCGAATAACAAGCATATCGGTAGGATACGCGTATCTATTTGCATTGCAAGTTGAAACAGATTACCTATCTGTTATTTTTTGTTGTAAAATTATGGTCGCGGAAAAATTACATTTATTTTCAATTATAAAATTAGATATGCACATATGTATGTACCGACGGAGAATGTTGGAAAAATTTCTCACCTAAAAATAAATTTTTGTTTGCATTTTTCTCTTGATCTTCTCTCCATACGGGTCTCAACTACAAACCCAGCGGCGAAAATGTTGCTTACAGAATCGATTAAGTCATGCACCCATGTAAGGCTGTAATGCACACCACCTCATATACAGATCTGTTATACATTTTCATATACATGGCCGCAAATGTAGAGTGAACGCCTAAACGTTAAATACAAAGTAATCAGGGTAGAAAGGTGTTCATCCAATGAGCATACCACTAACTAGCATACATTGTAAGCTGTAGGTAGTCAGTTCGAATCCTACTTCGCCAACGTTGTAAGGTGGATGTAGGCGGACTGAATACAACTCCGCTTACATTGTAAGTTGTAGGTAGGCACCTCGAATCTTCCTTAGCTTACCTTGTAAGGTGAATGTAGGCGGATTGTACACATTCGCGTTTACATTGTAAGCTGTAAGTAGACATTTCAAATTCAAAAACCACCACTACCCCCACTAATCATATGTATGTACATATGCACATATGCAATGACTTTCAGATAATAATCGTACAACAAAGAAATTTACACAAAGGTCTTATGACTGCTTCACACATATGTAGGCTTGCCCAGCCAACTTATGCTGGGACTGCTACTGGTATGTACATACATACATACATACATATTTAAGGAAACGTGTATAATTAGGGAAACACAAGAAAAAACCACATAAAACACCAACAGAAAACACCGAAATCCGCTAATAATCCAATATATCTATATAGGGGAACGTCCATGAAGAAGTGGTGCATTTTTTTAGCACTAAGATCTGTTTTATACAATTTTAAACCATTTTATTCTATCAGCGCTTGATTAAGAAACGAATTTGTAACAAAAAAAAAAATATTCAATGTGATTGTTATTTTGTTTCTATGGAATTTCCGAATTTATAAGAGGGTTAAAATGTTCTAGAAAATTATTCGCCATAAAATTTCAATAGGGGTCTCCTCATAAGAAATCTTTGTAAAATGAACCTAAAGGACCAAAGGAAGCGAAAAACATATATTCCACGGAATGTTGAACGTGTTTTATTTCGGGTTCTACTGAAGCGATCGAAATAATTCTTTTGCAAAAGATTAATGATTTTAGACTACGTTTAAGATGCAGGCATAAAAAATTGCATTAGGGTGGTATAAACCAAGTACTGGGTGGTAGTGACCCCAATGACGCACATAAGGTTAATAATATTCCATAGTATAAGGCGTCCTTTCAAGCCAAAGACATTGGTGTATTAAACTTAGAGATCGGACTATAAATACCGAAGTTATGAGAAAAATAAATTTTAGCGACATCTAGCGGCGTCCAAAAAAAAAAAAAAAAATTTTCCAGAAATGTTTTCGAAAAAGACATCATATGCGGGGGCGTACGGCGAACTTTATTTTAAGGTCCCTATAAGGCGAGACGGCCTAATGTACATAGCAACACAACAAGAATGAAATTTGAAGAAAAACAGAAAAATGAACAAATTCATTTTTGCGAACCCAACTTACTTTTTCATATACATTGTATGTTAGTTGTCATTGTTCATAATGTATAGTATACATCACTGGGGAGAAGTTGTGTGGTAGGCAATGTTCGCCGCTGGGAAGATGATGCCTCCACTTGTTCTCCTCTTCTTCTCCCCTTCTTCGCCTTCACTGCTTGTTATATTTATTTCTTATTCTTGTTTATATACTCAGCTGTACTAGTACACAGAGTAATATAGTTTTAATCACATAACGGTGGATTGTAACAGAATGAAATAATCGAGATAGATATAGACTTATATATATCAAAATGATCAGGGTGAAAAGAGAAATCGATTGAGCCATGTCCGTCCGTCCGTCTGTAAACACTCTAACTCGCGCAAAAATTGAGATATTTTGATGAAATTTGAAATGCAAGTTGGTATCGAGACTGGGACGGTTGGTATTGAAAATGGGCGAAATCGGACCATGACCACGCCAACTTTTCCTATATAGAAAAAATCGGAAATTTGGTATCTCAGTCACTAATATAGCTGGAGCGATGAAATTTTACCCAGGTGTTGAGCTCAGGCCCCCATGAAGAAATTTGATGAAATTTTGGAAAATTTCACTTATTAAGGGGCAAACATTGAAAGTTTTATGAGTCATAACTCAGAAACCGTTGAAGATATATCGATGAAATTTGGTATGCGTGATATACTTACTTAGGAAACTGTTTGCACGAAAAATTGTTAAAATCGGTTGACGGCCACGCCCACTTTTATATATGGGTGTTATAAAGTGGCCCAATAAAAACATTTTAAGCTATATCTCTGTCAAATATAAACATATATCATTGAAATTTTATGGCAGGAGTCCATCTGCGGGCATAAAACTAAAAACACAAAAATTTTGGAAAATGGGCGTGGCACCGCCTCTTTATAGAAGCAGGAATATACGAGATTTCGGAGCCCATAACTCGACAAGTAATTGAGATATTATGACGAAACTTGGTTTATACACTTTCATAACTTGTGTTAATAGACACGCAAAAATTTATTCAAATTGGTTTATGACCACGCCTACTTTTTAACAAAGATATTTCTGGAACACCCTTTTGGAATTTGTAACGTGATCTCTTTGTAACTAGAAGTCATAAAGGAATGAAATGTTGCACAAAGAATAATATTCATATGCTTAGTTGGATGACTGATAAAAATGTTGAAAATGGGCGCGGCTACGCCCACTTTATGCAGCACTCGCTTCGTATAAAATACACCGTGTTTCCATCAAACGCAAACAAACAATGAACGCATACAGCTGAGTATCTCATGTTCGATTCCACTCGAACTTAGGCTTCCTTACTTGTTCTTCTTTATTTTATAGGGCTATTCTGGCAACTGTCTTTCCAAATACAACTATCTTTCGAGAGCAAAAAATTTTTGTTTTCCCTTCCCTCTTCGCTGCGGCAATCACACTATGCCACTCCCTTCCATATCGGTCTCCCTACCACCCTGTATTTCCCGTCCTCTATCTCTTCCTCCCCTACACTACTCTCTCTCTCTCTCCGGCTCCTCGTTTCTTATCAACAACTTTCAATGGCCATCCGGTTCCACATATCGGTCTATATTATTTAAATCGATTTTGGTATCGATTAGTTGAATATTGGAACCCTGATTACTACTATATTTTGATACAAATATCGCTCAAAGATATTTCGAGCTGTTCTAGTTCATGTTTGAGCCTCAATCTCGGGAACCGATTGAGATATCGGTATAGGGTAAATTATATATGGAAACCCTAAGCAGTACCTTTAATTTAATATCAATATTGCGCAAACATATTTGGGGCCGCACGGGTCCACGTTTTAGTCTCTATCTGTAGAACCGACTGGAAAATCGGAATGGAATGAACTCCCTATTGAAGCTCTAATTGATAACTTTAATTTGATATCAATATAAAAAATATTTCGGAGGCATCTGGGTCCATATTTGTATCTCAGGAAGGGGTTGAGATACCAGAATTAAATGTGGTCATAATTTTAACCTAATACCAGATGACCATAGTGTCAATGTTGAACGTGATCGGCCGGTAGTTTCGGCGTGCATAAGGAACAAACATACAAACAAAAAACTTTCATCCTTATATACATATACATATGTATGTATATGTGACATGAGTTTTTTATATATGTATATAGATATAGATTCTCTTCCTGTTTCAAATTATGACATCAATTTGAAATTTAATCCAACGGCATCAAATAGTGGAATATTCAACATTATATTGGATTTAGTGATCCTTTCATACTTGCCTTTTCCGAAAAAGAATCTATGAATTATATGAATCGTTGTAAAAGAAATTATTCTCATAATAGATTTTATAGGATTTCTCACAAAGAAAATTTTGTTCCACAAAAATGAGTTTTCTCAAAAAAAAGTGGCAACAAATGCTTCGACAGTCGGTTCTACGTACTGAAATGGCTCGGGATTTACCCGACCATACGCTGGCATTTCAGTCCAAAGCTGTTTTGTGACAATTACAACAATGACTTTATTTAATAAACTGGCAATGCCTTTAGGGTGTTTCAAAAGAAATTTTAATAATTGCATTTTTTTCGAAATACGATAAAAGCAATACTGAATTTCCCACGCATTTGAAGTTGCGTTTCGAAAACTGTATTCATGGTGTACATGTATTTATTTTTAATTTTTTGGCGGAGTTCTTTCAAAAGACCTTTCATGTTTCCTGTCCAAACATATGTACATATGTATGTACATTAAGGTGGAGTGAAACTTTTTTTTTGGAGATTCAATTTGTTCCAAAGCCAGAACGGAAGCTTTCTAGCCCAGTAATAAGCCTGTAAAATTTTATTGACCTACTCGCATGTTTAGAGGTGCCCCCAGCCCCACAAAGTTGAAAAAATAGCACGATCTGGTACAAATATGAAACTTTGAAAATTATAAAATAAAAAAACGAAGTATGGGGATTGATAAGGATGGTTAAGCTGAGTATTAAAGTGAATTTATTTTTTTTGGAAACAACAACAACAAAAGTTATTAAAGGTCAAAGTTTATATTGTGCATTTTTAAATTGCAATTACTTAAAAACTACTTAACCGATTTCGAATATTTTTATACCATTCGATAGGTATGTTGATTCCCTTTAATTTGATATACTTTTTATGTGGGTTCCATAACACCCCCCTGCGGGGGTCAACCCCCCTTTTACAGCCCTTACTCTTCATATATAAAATGTATGTGAATTAAAGGGAATCAAAATACCTATTGAACGGTATAAAAATATTCGAAATCGGTTCAGTATTTTTTAAGTAATTGCAATTTAAAAAATGCATAATATAAACTTTGACCTTTAATAACTTTGTTGTTGTTGTTTCCAAAAAAAAAAATTCACTTTAATACTCAGCTAAAGATGGCTTTATCAATCCTCATACTTAGTTTTTTGATTTTATAATTTTCAAAATTTCATATTTGTACCAGATCGTGCTTATTGCTTTCAACTTTGCGGGGCTGGGGGCAGTTCAAAACGTCATCCTATCGCGATAAAATTTTGTGGGGTTCATTAACTCGTATAAAGGCAACTTTTCATTGCTGGTACGTTCAAAAAAAGAACAAACAAAAAATCTCCATATGATTTCACTCCACCTTAATGTACATTCATGTCTACACATGTGTGTAATAATTTGAAACTTATGTGCCAGCTTTTTTTCTTAATTTTTTTGCAACTTACTTTGCATTCTTATTTGTTTATTGGAATTCAAAAAAGGTGGCAGCACATTGAGGCCTCGAGACTGATATTCATTAATATTGCAAACATCTGGTTCGCACACTTGTTGTTCTGCATTCTTTCCGCTGCCCTCTTTGCTTTTTTTGTAGTTCAATGGAGCGCCGAAGACAACACAAAATCCGATAAAGCACAGGGGAAACAAATGAAATTCATTTAAAAAGTTTATGAGACAATGTCACTCCTTTTATTGCTTTTTAATTGGTATGCAATTCAATGCTCTGTAGAGAAATCGTGTATACATTTTTATATGTACATACATATTTATGTATAGACTAAAATTTGGCGGCAAAATAAAATATTCGTCATGCCAAAAGTGACGCGAAAGTATGAAAAGTGTAGGGTGTCTTTGAATGGGTATGATTTTTCATAGAACAGTTTTTTTTGTGAAGCATTAAATAATATAAAATAAAATACACACTATGTAGAAGGTTCAATTAAAGCAAGAGTGTATGCGGCAAATTTTTAGTGAAAATGTTTGTCGGGCGAAGAAATCTCCATTGAGTTCCTACACAAATTGGATTAATCCAAAAATTCGCTGGCCCCGGCACAAACCAGGGATTGCAAATAATCGTTATTTTTTAAATTTTGACTAAAGAAATCATACTGAAGGAGAAATGCTAAACGCAAAAGAAATACACAGATGTAATCAACGTAACGCAGACTACCTCCAGGTGCATTAACTTTTATTTTTTCGATTTTTTATAAAAAAATTGATTTTTAATAATTATTTTCTGAGTTTTATTTTCTGATCAGAAAATAAAAGTTATTTTTTGAGTTTTATTTTTCCCTCGGAAAATAAAAGTTATTTTTTGGGTTTTATTTTTCGCTTATAAAATAAAAGTTATTTTTTGAGTTTTGTATTTCGATCAGAAAATAAAAGTTATTTTTTGAGTTTTATTTTTCCCTCGGAAAATAAGTTATTTTTTGGGTTTTATTTTTCGCTTATAAAATAAAAGTTATTTTTTGGATTTTATTTTTCCCTCGGAATATAAAAGTTATTTTTTTAGTTTTATTTTTCCCTCAGAAAATAAAAGTTATTTTTTGAGTTTTATTTTTCGATCAGAAAATAAAAGTTATTTTCTGAGTTTTATTTTTCGCTTAAAAAGTAAAAGTTATTTTTTGAGTTTTATTTTTCGATCAGAAAGTAAAAGTTATTTTTTGAGTTTTGTATTTCGATCAGAAAATAAAAGTTATTTTCTGAGCTTTATTTTTCGCTTAAAAAATAAAAGTTATTTTTTGAGTTTTATTTTTCGATCAGAAAGTAAAACTTATTTTTGAGTTTTATTTTTCGCTTATAAAATAAAAGTTATTTTCTGAGTTTTATTTTCTGCTCAGAAAATAAAAGTTATTTTCTAAGTTTTGTCTTTTTGCTCAGAAAATACAACTTATTTTTTGAGTTTTATTTTCTGCTCAGAAAATTTAAGTTATTTTTTGGGTTTTATTTTTCGCTTATAAAATTAAAGTTATTTTTTGAGTTTTATTTTCTGCTCAGAAAATTAAAGTTATTTTTTGAGTTTTATATTTCGCTTAGAAAATAAAAGTTATTTTTTGAGTTTTATTTTTCGATCAGAAAACAAAACTTATTTTTGAGTTTTATTTTCTGCTCGGAAAATTAAAGTTATTTTTTGGGTTTTATTTTTCGCTTATAAAATAAAAGTTATTTTTTGAGTTTTATTTTTCCCTCGGAAAATAAAAGTTATTTATTGAGTTTTATTTTCCGATCAGAAAATAAAAGTTATTTTTTTAAGTTTTATTTTTCGATCAGAAAATAAAAGTTATTTTCTGAGTTTTATTTTTCGCTTAAAAAGTAAAAGTTATTTTTTGAGTTTTATTTTTCGATCAGAAAGTAAAAGTTTTTTTTTGAGTTTTATTTTTCGATCAGAAAATAAAAGTTATTTTCTGAGCTTTATTTTTCGCTTAAAAAATAAAAGTTATTTTTTGAGTTTTATTTTTCGATCAGAAAGTAAAACTTATTTTTGAGTTTTATTTTTCGCTTATAAAATAAAAGTTATTTTCTGAGTTTTATTTTCTGCTCAGAAAATAAAAGTTATTTTCTAAGTTTTGTCTTTTTGCTCAGAAAATACAACTTATTTTTTGAGTTTTATTTTCTGCTCAGAAAATTTAAGTTATTTTTTGGGTTTTATTTTTCGCTTATAAAATTAAAGTTATTTTTTGAGTTTTATTTTCTGCTCAGAAAATTAAAGTTATTTTTTGAGTTTTATATTTCGCTTAGAAAATAAAAGTTATTTTTTGAGTTTTATTTTTCGATCAGAAAATAAAACTTATTTTTGAGTTTTATTTTCTGCTCGGAAAATTAAAGTTATTTTTTGGGTTTTATTTTTCGCTTATAAAATAAAAGTTATTTTTTGAGTTTTATTTTTCCCTCGGAAAATAAAAGTTATTTATTGAGTTTTATTTTCCGATCAGAAAATAAAAGTTATTTTTTGAGTTTTATTTTTCCCTCGGAAAATAAAAGTTATTTTTTGTGTTTTATTTTTCCCCCAAAAAATAAAAGTTATTTATTGAGTTTTATTGGCTTATAAAATAAAAGTTATTTTATGAGTTTTATTTTCCGCTCAGAAAATAAAAGTTATTTTTTGAGTTTTATTTTTCGATCAGAAAATAAAAGTTATTTTTTGAGTTTTATTTTTCGATCAGAAAATAAAAGTTATTTTCTAAGTTTTATCTTTTTGCTCAGAAAATACAACTTATTTTTTGAGTTTTATTTTCTGCTCAGAAAATTTAAGTTATTTTTTGGGTTTTATTTTTCGCTTATAAAATAAAAGTTATTTTTTGAGTTTTATTTTCTGCTCAGAAAATTAAAGTTATTTTTTGAGTTTTATATTTCGCTTAGAAAATAAAAGTTATTTTTTGAGTTTTATTTTTCGATCAGAAAATAAAACTTATTTTTGAGTTTTATTTTCTGCTCGGAAAATTAAAGTTATTTTTTGGGTTTTATTTTTCGCTTATAAAATAAAAGTTATTTTCTGAGTTTTATTTTCTGCTCAGAAAATAAAAGTTATTTTTTGAGTTTTATTTTTCCCTCGGAAAATAAAAGTTATTTATTGAGTTTTATTTGCCGATCAGAAAATAAAATTTATTTTTTGAGTTTTATTTTTCCCTCGGAAAATAAAAGTTATTTTTTGAGTTTTATTTTTCCCTCAAAAAATAAAAGTTATTTATTGAGTTTTATTTTTCGATCACAAAATAAAAGTTTTTATTTTGAGTATTATTTTTCGATCAGAAAATAAAAGTTATTTTATGAGTTTTATTGCTCGATCAGAAAGTAAACTGAAAATCTTTTATTCTCTGAGCAGAAAAATAAAACTCAGAAAATAACTTGTTTTCTAAGCAGAAAATAGAAAATAATGATTAAAAATCAACATTTGCGTTTATGTAACTCACAACCGTTACTGTCTCTGGCACAAACTAATTGATAAATCCATTAAATACACAAGTTCACGTGATACTACTCTATATATTTTTTTTCCTGTAGCGATACATATGGAGGACAGGGATACACAAAAAGAAATTCAAAAAAATTTTACCAAAAAAGTACCGTTTGTTGCGCAAAAAAAAAGCACAAGGAACAATAAAAAGAAAGTAACTAAATAACACATAGCCACAATCTTAACAGTCAGAGATAGCGAATGACAAATGTTGCAGTGACAGGAGCTAATGAGCAAAGTCGACTGAATGTCGCCAAAAATATAAAAAAAGACAAAAAAAGCAATACCACAAAAAAGATATTAAACGAGGTTTAACGATGGCTTGGGTAACGGCGCGTGAGGAGAAAGGGGTAAGCAGGACCTCTTACGCTGCGCAAAAAAAAGCAAAAAAGGGTTAAACAAAAAGAAGGGAGAAATATTTACATATACATATATATTTAATTTAGGAGTCAATGACTTTGTTAAATATACGTTGAGGGTGAGATATGGCTATTAGCGCTCATTATTGTTGTGGGTCAATATGTACATATGTTTATTTGTTTGATGAAAGAAACGTGTTTATTAACAGTTTTGTTTATTTATACAAGAGTGTGCGATATGTGGAAATTACCGTAGCAACATTGTTTTATAAGTTCTGAAAAAATTTTTTATTATCTGTTTTATAAACACGTGCAATTGGCTCTGATAATTCGGCTGCACAAGAACCTTTTTCAACCATTATAGAACATTGAACTTAGACCCCTCTGCCACACGCTTTGATCATCTCCAATCAGAACCACAATTTATATGCATGCGATATCTTTGATTGTGTTGTTACCGATCTTGGGGGTGAGACCGAAGAAAATCACTAATTCGATTTAAGGACCACCCTAATGTACATGCATACGTACTAGGGCTCTTAAAATTATTCGACTATTCGAATATTCGTTTAACCGATTAATCGATTCATAACCGTTCACTTGCTAAAAAGTCGGTTGATGATATTCGATTAGTCGCCTTCCCTCAATTATTCGAATAATTGCTGTCCTTCGACTACTCGAGTTATGTAGAAAATCGAATTTCAAAAATCGAATATTCACTGAAAATATTTTAGACAGATAATTTTAAAATATAAATGTGCTTATTGTGTGTATACATACATACATATGTACATATGAAAGAAGCTGGGTGTGGGGTTTTTTCGAAAAATCTGCGACAGAAAAGGATGTAACTTGCTCCAATGAAAAAAAAAATATTTCCGCGGTATTTCGCGGGATCAAAAGAAAATTTGCCCCGAAACCCTCTCAAAATACAGAAGAGCCAAATAAAGAAGTTATAATGAAAAAAAATACACCCGCGGTATTTCGCGGGATCAAAAAAAAAATTGTCCCGAAACCCTCTCAACATAAGAGTCAAATTTAGGCGCGGACTTTTACAACGGTGAGCGTTTTAACTAAGAAATAAAAGAAATGGAATTGCGATACCACGGATATTGGAATGCCAATGGTGGGCGAATTTTGCTGGCTCCTTCTTCAAGAAGAACAAAGTGTAACAAAACAGCTAAAAAGTGTTATTAAGGGCTTTTTTCTAATTTTTTCCTCCTTCACCTTCACATTCATCATCATCTTTATTTTCATCTTCCTCATCAACATCTCCTTCCCTTTTATTCCAAAGGAGTCTAAGGGGTCGTGAAAAGCGGCCAAAAACGTCGCCCTTACCATAATCAGCCTAGTACAGAAAGAACAAGTACCTGAGCGTGCCGGATTAACGCCCGGAAAAGGGCGGAGAGTGCTTTGATTTGCTACAACAATAACAAAAAATGTAAAAAAAAAATCACATTAAAATGTTTATGAAATGGCTCCATATTTATTTATGAATGTATTGGAACGATTAAACGAATAATCTAAAGTGAGCAGTTATTCGAATAGTTGGCAGCTTTCGACTACTCGCAAATCGCTAACCGGATAATTGAGGTCGACTTCAGTCCTATTCGAATAATTCGGTTAATCGATTTCCCCGAGCCCTAATACGTACCCTGCCAGCCATCACATCCGGTAAAGTTTCTGGTAATTATGAATGGAGCAGTGGCGATTTTACCGACATACATATGTACATATACATACATATGTTAAATATCTCGCTCTCTCTCCGTTAATAACATAAATATCGATTATTTATTGCATACTTTTGGTCTGGTTTTCACGGTTACTATGCCAAATAAGCGAGCAGGTTACTTTTCATGAAAGGTATACCGTTTTACGTACGGCCGAGTACAGCCGCGATCTTACTTTGTTTTAAATATGAATTGCATTTGTCGGAGTCTCTCATAAATATCTACAAATTTGGACGTATGTACGAACATACGCCCACGAAAAAATCCAAGCCTTGTTTAAGAATTAAAACAGCAGATTTAAAGGCGCACGAAATAAGGCCTGAAAATTATAAGGGTAGTAAATTTGTATGGCGTAAGGCTTAAAATAAGGCTGATTTTTCTGTGTTGATGCCATCAGACCATAAGGAGTACTCTCTCTCTCTCTGTGAGCACACCTTATTCCAAAGGCTTATCCGCCATGCGAAATAAGGCCTATAGAAGTATTAGAAAGTTATGAGCAGACAGAGTGAGTGCATAACAGAAGCAGCGCTGCCAACGTACCTACTCCTTTTTTAGACCTGATTTGTCAACAATAAGCAAAACTTTTTTGTAGGGCGTATGTATGTATTTATGCATATATATGCAAATAAATAAAAATGCTGATGCCCGAATTTGTACACCCCAATCAAAAGTCCACGCCGCGCCGGGGCGGCGAACGTCTAGCAAATGATATCAAGTGGCCTATACGGACTTTGTGACTGCTGATTGTATGGTTTGGTTTTTTTGCGGTGTTTTGCTTTTGCACAGTGGGTTAGATATTAGTTAAATTGACAGTTGTCATGAGTGATATTCACAGCACAGCCACTTCAGTCTATTCTAACCTGATAATATTCACAGCAGCACTTTCTTTCATAACCACCAACGCACGTTTGATATTTTAATGTTTCTTATGTTTTTCGTTAGCTTCAGCTGCTAATTAGTAGGGGTATTCGCAATCCATAGCATAACCCTAGCATGTAGCACGGATTGCACGGATTGCAAAGTTTTACAACGCACAACAACAAAATACACGCGCAAAGAAATATGCTAGACCTCAAAAATATGCTACACCAAAACCTATGTATATTTATTTGCTATACAGTGTAGGAAATTAATTGCGACCCTGCGTCAGCTGACATTTGCCAATTGCTAATTTCAATTTCAATTTGAGCATTCGAATTTTGCTTAGAATGTTATTTTTTATGTGTATTTATTAAATTTACTAAAATAAAATGATTTATTTATTAAAAAGTTTGTGATGAACGCGTCCCTTTGGCTAAAAAGAAAAGCTGCTTCTTAAAATTTCCTACGACTCACAGTGGGGGCACCTCCATACAAACGCGGCCAAAAATAGTAATAATTTAGCTAGAATCTTGAAACTCGGAACTTAAGCTTTTTTGGTTGAAATTAGTAAACTGTGAAAATTTGAACAAAATCCACCCATAAATACGCCTACCTCCCATATTACGGTATTTTTGAAATTTCAGCATTTTCCTAACTATTAAAGCTAAAATGCTCAATTTTGATTAGTGTATACACTTTTGAAATATAAATCAAATGCATTAATCATTTTGGAAAAGGGGTAAAGCACTTCGCCGTTTTTAAATTAAAAATATATGCACTTTTATGTATGTTATAATTAGAGCTCGGAAAAATAGGTGAAATCAAGCGCCTAAAAAATGCTACATTTTGTAAATTTTGTTTGTTTTCAGTGGCGGGATTACAATTTAAATATAAAGGGGTAGCATACTGGTATGGAGGGTGAAGATTTTATTAGAAAATTTCTTAATCGTGTTACACAAATTTGCAGTTTGAATAAACATACAGTGGTGTGTAATGAAATAAAGCCAAAGAGGGATTTAGTTTCTTTGACATTTTTACTGAAAAAAAGTATGAAGAACACTCGTACGTCTTGCATTTAGAAAAAAAAAAACAAAATTTATTTCAATTTTGTATTTTATATTTTTTTTGTACATCGTTAAGCTTTTTTAAAGCAAAACAAAACTAGCTGTAATGAAAATAAAATTTGGGAAAAATAAGTAAATTATGGCATAGTTAATGTTACAATAACTCATAAACAAAAATGCAAAACCGTTTTTACCACAAGAGAAATTTGCATTTTTACAGATATTGAATTATGCCGAGTATTCAATTGCAAATTGAAATCGTCATAAAAAAAAAAGTTCAAATCAAGTTTTTTTACCTAAAATATGCAAATGTTTAAAGTCAGACCACTACAAATTAAAAAGCTGTATTATATATTTCATTTGCTAATATGCCCTTGCCTCATTTTCATTCTGTAACTGTGGAAACTGTAATTGTTTTTCCTTCACGTGCGAAGATTTTGTCTCAAATTTAAGCGAGTCACTACAAATTTTTAATTTTTTTCTTTATTCTTTATAATTATATATTTATTTATTATTCATTTATTATACTTTATTTATTGTTATTCTTTATTACTATATTTATTTATTGTAGCTTTCTTTGCAATTTTTCACGTGCAACCCATAAAAAACCTTAATAATTTATTTTTCTGGCATCCTAGTAAGCAAAAAATCCAATTGCATTCACGGGGGGCTTAGACCCGAATGAACCCCACCCTTAAACTTGCCACTGGATGTGCTCACAAACCTTACGTAGCATAATTTTAGGCGTTTGATTTTCACCTATTATCCGAGCTCTAGTTATAATCATTTATCATAAAACTTTCATACAAAAAAATCGCATTTAAAAAAAATTTTATACCAGAAATGAAATTACTTTTCTAAAGGATTTCGGTATGCTAAACCTGAATCTGGAGTCAGATTTTCCAAATTGGTTCTAGTTTATGAGATATTCATGCCCAAATAGGCAAAAAACACGTTTTTTGGCTCTATTCCCTGCTTAATATCTTTTATGTAATTACTTTCCATTCAAATTCGATTAAACCAGTTGAAAGCACAATCATTACCCTTGAAAACAGCGTTTAGTTTCTTCGAATATCTTAATTAGAATTGGAAATATCGATATTTAAGTTTCACCATTTTGACAAATATTCCCCATACAAAAAAATTTTAACTTTTTGAAGCATACTTCTGGGCATTTTGTATGGGAAAAATGTACGAAAACTCAAAAAACACCTTCCATAAAAATGTTCATAAAACAAAATGGAGCAAACGAATTTTTACAATTTTTTCTCCTGTTTTTAAAAGACATTTAGGACTATGAAATATTAAAAAATTGAGGAGGTCAAATTTTTTGTTTTTTTTTTTTAATTTCATTTTAAAGTTTTACAATTTTTACACATTTTTTTTTTTATATTCCAAAAGAAAAAAGCTGTCAAAGATATGAATTAACGCTGATAAAAAAGATTACCTCATAATTTGAAAGTATGCACCATTTACTGCAAGACGATAAAGAAATATTCGATTATTCGCCTAAATATAAACGTTTTTCATAATGTCAAAACTAACATAATTAATGCGTTAACAAAAAAAAACGCAGTTTTAGGCCAATGGGAAAAAAATTATAAAAGGAAATGGAGCAAATGGATTTTCAAAATGAAAATGTAGTTTGATTGAGAATATATTATTTCAAAGCATAAAAAAACAATTAAGGAGGTCATATTTTTTGTTTTTTTAATTTTTTTATTCAAAGTCGAGCAAAATTTGTTTCTTATCGACATTTTTTGTCAATATTTGAAAATTCATATAAATTCAATAGTAAACGGTATTTACAACTACGTTATAATTTCTGAAAGAGAAAGTCATTATCTATGTAGTGATGTATCACTCGAGTTCGCTTGTTAACAATTAAATGAGATAGAGCATTTTGTATGAGATGTGTTCATTGAGAAATAAAATAACCTATTTTTTGCTCAACTTTGGGCACCCTGTACGGCTAAATGAAAAGAGACTCAAAAAATTTTATATAAGCTTTTTTATTACAATTTGATATATCTGTCGATCTCTATTTAAAAAATGGTTTTACTCATACTTTAATTTTGAATTTATTTTTGGCCGCAATCACCCATTGTGCGACTGTGCAATGGGGTGCTCTCGATGTGTAGCATATTTTGGTCTAGGATATTTGCAATCCGTGCT